>ML791292.1:163877-191869 GCA_009831015.1 Picea engelmannii
TCAATCGAATCAAAGCTAAATCCAATCAAAACTAATCCGGGAAACGAAATTCGATTAATCAAAACAAAAATATGCATATAGTGCATGCTTATGTGTCAAAGCAAATCCACGTTGTAAACAGAGCTATGAGTTTGTCATATAAACAAGTGATAGTCATACCAGTAAGGCTGCTCGAGCTATGCCAATTTTGAATTAACAACCGTTGTAGCTGACTCCACGTTATTAAACAAAATCGAACCTGTTGTTTGTTGTTTCTTATCAGTGGCTATCGATTTAGCCTTTTGACTGGTGAGCGTTGCAACTTGATCCTCCAGAGCATGAATTCTGGACTGTAGCATTGGCACATCAAGGTAATACCTTTCTAACCACGAGCCACACTGATCACATGGTGAAGCATATGGTTGAGATAGAACAGGAGGGGGTTTTGATGAGTCACCGAGGTTTTCACGAGGCATTTTAATGCCTGGGTAATTAGGATCATTTTGCAAGAAATATGGTAGGTTTTTCACAAAGTCGTATGAGGGTTTGTCACACAGACCTTCCGAATAGGGATACTCACTTGCCAGGTAACGTTCCACCTCCGAGTCAGAATCTTCACTCACCATGATAGGGTCAGGGTTGACAGGAGGTCTCGGTTTGTTTCTTGCCATGCGAGAGATTAATCGGGCATTCTTTTTGCCTTTGGAATTCGCAGTAGGTTTGGTTTTAGGCCTTTTATCCACGGGTTTAACATTTTCCACATCCTTGGTGATAGAGTTGGGTAGGTCGATAGGTGAGTCGGGTAGGGGTTTAGGTAACAGAGCACTGTAAGGCACAGGGGGTACAGACTTGCTCTCGCTCACCACAGGTTTGTCAACCTATGGTGGATTTGAATCTTCAAAATAATTGTGAATAAGAAAATCATTCCAACAGTCTCGGCGTAACCCCAAATGACAAACCACAAGCATTTTAATTAACCCAAAGTGAAAAAGGTTGTTATCGACCTGGTTCCGTTTGTATATTTTAGACATTTTGAACAGACTCCTATGCAAGTAATAAGGCATATTAATCTCATAGCCCATGAAAACCATAAGTATCTGAAGGTCGTACAAGAAAACGAAACCATACCGGCCCTCGCAGGTGATAAATTGCTTGGTGATCATCAGCAAGTCATGCCAACATTGCTTGAGCATATTCACGGGTAAACCTTTGTCACAGGAGTTCACCTTTCGAGACTGGAAGAGCAATGTCCATGGGACATCTTCCACTTTGCAATTTTTTGACCATTTCTGTCCAGTAGCAGGTAGATCGGTAGCTAAACTGAGAAATTGCTCGTCAATTTCTAATTGCACATCCCCAACCTTGGCTCGGAAGCCATCAAAGGTTAATGCGAATTGTCGAGCCACGCAAGGGTTAAAACCATCAAACTTCTGTATGAACGGGAGCCATCCAAATTCTTCAAGGTCACTGTAAGCACCGTCGAACATCAACAATGCCTGGCCACCATTGGGTTCAGCCCTCACGACCGGGGCCACGGTGCGGGCGCATGGTAGGGTTTGGATTGAACACAACAATACACAGGAGCAAAAAATCGTTTGGGCTAACAGCTGTGAACGATGAAAGGGGAAACAAATTAATGTGCGCGTGCGAGGGTGGTGGGATTATCACCGCCATGCAGCATAGTAATGGCAAAGTACAGCGTTGTTCAATCAATCATAACATCATTCAAACCATAATATTAGGCCAACCCAAGAATTAAATGGTGGATGATATACCAATGCACCATTGCATTGTTTGAAACCATGAACGTTCAATATAAAATCAAACCCAAAGTTAAATATGTGCCATTGTAATTATTCAAACCATTGTCATTCAACGTTCAATCAAAAACCAAATGTTTTAACCAATCGCGCCATTGCATAATCAAACATTTTGATCAAAGGTTTTAAAAACATGGTGACAATTGATTTCAAAAAATCGATAGGCGAAGAGCTTAGGATAATAAGGATCACATCATACATAAAAATGAAATAAAACCATGACCCCTATGCAATCGAATGACTAGGCAAGTCTTCAAACAATAAATTTTCATGCTCAATGCCTTACCAGTTTAATAAAATCAAATTGCGCAGTCAAAGTAAAAACGTCCGAATAGGCATAGTTTGAAAAATCTTTTCAGCCACATGATAAACCAAAGGTAAGGTGCCACTCAAAATATCGATAAAAAAAACTATGACAATTCAAATAACGATAGAGGAGTTTTCACGTTTTCAGTCGTGAAAACTAAATCGACCAATTTGCAAGTGTCACATCAAATGAAAATATCGTCTATTTGCAAAATGCGATGGAAATTTGAAGTTCAGGAGACATAGGTGTAGGCATCTTTTAAGGCAATGGAAAAAATTGAATTGGTTGCCAACAAGATGGCAAAGAAACGAAGTGGTTCATTGTTAAGGAAAGAATTAGACAGATTGTATTTTTTACAAGCACATCCAGAGGTGCAAAAATGTTTCTCAGACACGGGCTGCATGGGTTATGTTCAAAAGTTATAGAATGGTTGCCACCAAACAACAGCTGAAGTGTTTGCTAAATCGTATGATGGAAAAAAAGCCTGTGTGGGTTCTTTAGAAATGATAGTTGATGAAGCCACCATTGCTACAGCAACCAGCTTACCTAGATCAGGCTAGAGCTGGTTCAAGACAACAGTAACCAAGAATCTCAATTTCAGAGCATATCTTAAGGCAGAATTTAGAAATGTCACATGGAAGAAAAGCATGCCAGTTTCTCATTTGGAAGATGAATGGAAAGACCTGTTCAAAGGCATTCAACTCTATATAACCTCAGAAGGCAGGTATGAAAAGCTGATGCTATATCATTTCAAGCTCTTAGATCATTTCACAGGGAAAACTCTCTTGAATTTACCTTTCTTCTTTCACAAAAGCCTAACTAAAGTATGTAAAAAGATCAGGGCTGAACCTCTAAGTATGAAAAACACTCTTTGTCATTTTAGCCTGATCAAATTGATAATTCTAGAGGAACTAAGACAAAGAGGAAGGACTTGGCGACATTTTGTTTTTTGGGAAGGATTTGAAACCCAAACTTAGCCCATGAATGAGCAGAAGAGAGCTGGGAAAAAGAAATTAACTCCTCAGAGCAGCTCGAGGAAGAGGAGAAATATTCCAGGACCACCAGAAGATAGGATTTCCAGCATAAAGTCTCACAGATCAAAGAAAAAATTAGATTTTGAAACCACTTCAGAGCAGCCTACAGAAAATAAGACAAATATTCTAAATCTACCATACACAGACTCAGAAACAGAGCCAGAGCAAGAAGATGAAAGTCCAACCATTAAAATCCCTGAACACTCCATGGAATTTGCACAAGATTGTGAGACTTTTACTCCCACTGATGAAGGTGAAACATCAAAGAGAAAAAAATCAAAGAAATCACAAAAAATTAAGCAACTAAAAGAAGTGACTGCTCAACAGGAGGTTTTAGAAAGAGTAATCAAGGCGAGATACAAAACTCTGTCTGACAATTTCGCAGAGACAAATGCAGCATTTGAGAAGTTGGCTCATGAAAGTGTCAAATACAAAAAGAAAAAGAAGAAAATCACCAAAGATTATAACAGTTTATGGTGGTTAGCAAAACGCCTTAAGAGGAAAATTAGAAAATTGAAGCAGAAGCATAAGTTGCATCCAGAACTACAAGTGCTAGCCCAGGTTGTTGTGAATATGCAAGGAGATAAAGAAAAGACACACTAATTTTTTGATAAAACAATAGTTTTGGAGGTGAAAGTTTCCTTTTGTCCAAGACAGAACTTTCACCAACGCAAAGGGTAAATTTACAACCAGTTAGTTGGTGAAAGGCAAAGCTTTCACCAGCTAACCAACGAATCATAAGGCGAATTAGCTGGTGAAAGCACAAAAAGAATTTTTGAAAGCTAAAGATGGAGCAAGGCGATTTTCAAATATTTAAAGAAGTTCAAGAGCATCAAAGAATTAACCACTTAGTCAGGAAACACTCAGCATCAGAGATTCGTGGAGATTTTGAAAACCAAATGCTAAATCGGTCACCTAAAGTTTCTATTATGATTAATTGAAGAAATCTAGCTACAAAAGATAGGTGCCTTTACCTTTCCATGACACAACAGAGTCTGGAAGCTGATGAAGTACAGATGTCAAAGATTGATATAAAAGACAGTTCGAGTTCTAGAAACTAATCTTTGTTATCGATTGCCTTAGTTAGTTTTATTTTCTATTTTTAAATACAGATCCAAGTTTTTAGGATCTTAAAAACCGATTGTAAAAGTCTATAAATTCCTATCTTTTCTAAGAGACAAGGGTTCAAACTGGGAATACATTTTGTGCTACTGTATAGACTCTTATTGGATAATGAAATTACAGTCTCCTTTTGCTTTCAATATCAGAAATATTCATGCATTCTTTTTCTGTACTTTATTTCAGTTTATCTTAGCTTATAAAGACTGTTATCTCTTTATTGAGCTCATAGACTTGAAGTGAAGGATTTCTTACTATCTTGCATTAATCCCTACACCTAGTTGTATTTGGCAATCAAGATTAGTGTTCTTCATCCTCTCCTTTTAAAATACTTGATCTGATTATTGTTTTCTAAAAGCACTGTTTCATTTGAATGTATGATGAGTTGTCTATTACATTAATCATTGAGTGATCCCATTGTTCCAAGCATACCTACACATTATTTTCTTAAGTTACCAAGCATGCTTAGCCTACAACCCTAAGGAGTTTCTTGGAGTGATAACAAATTGGCACCGTTGTCGGGGAAAACAAAATTTAAGTTCTGCTTTCCTGGGATACGACACAGAGCTGATCTTTGATGATAGACAAAGATTAGATGTTTTATTGGTTGTAATTATCTATCTGGCGACTCCACAAGTTCATCCTGGCTCCTGAGAGGATCAGTACTAGGGCGAATCCTCAAGAATCACTTATCACACCAGTGTCCAATCCAGAACTAATTCTCAGGAGAGGAAAAACAATTCAGGGTCAAGCCTCAAAATCAAATACAGAAGGTAATCCTCTCTTTAGTTCTACAAAATCTACTACAGAAAAATTTGAATTGTTTTCCAAGAGTACTGATGAAAAAACAATTGTAAATAATGTAGAAGAACAAACTCTTTTCTATCAATAGGAAAATAGCAATGATGATAAATTGACAGATTCAAATTTGATTGAAAAGGCATCCAAAACTTTGGAAAGAAATCATAGTTCTTCTTCTCTTGAGACTTTTCATTCACAACAGAAAGAAGATATTTTAAACATTTATACTAGCCTCCTTGCTGTTGAACATCTTCTTCAAGAGCTTTCTGCTAAAGGTGAAGAAAACTTAGCTGGACAACTTGCGAATTTTTACAGAGCCTCATATCAGACCTCTTCCCCATTAGAAGATTCACCTCTTTCACATTCCCCTAGTGTTGAAGACTCAAAAAAGAAAATATCACCTCTCTCACCTCTGATTATTATGGCTGCACCACCTCCTTTGACTAAGATGCAACAAATCCTAGCTGTTAGGTATGCACCACTTATATTGCCAAACCCAGTATCAGCCATGCCGACAGGAGACTATCAGAAGTATATGCCCAAATTCACAGGTGAAGGCGATGTGTCTATTGAAGAACATATTGAGGCTTTCTACAGTTATGTTGAAAACCTTAATATTGAAGAGGAAGATGTTTGGACACGAGTTTTTGTCCAAAGCTTAGATGGCCATGCTAGGAAATGGTTCAAAGAACTCCCTGCTGGTTCCATAGCTGGAATTGAGCAATTGGATGATACCTTCTTGAAACACTGAGGTGATAGAAGAGATTTTGTATACTATATCACATAATTTGGAAATCTAAGGAAACAAAATGGTGCGTTAGTCTCTAATTTCACTAAAAGGTTTAACCGGATGTACAGTAAAATACCAGCAGAGATAAAACCTTCAGATGCTTCTGCCAAAATCACATATTCTGATGATTTTGACTCAGAGTTCTGTTTATTGTTGAGAGAAAGGAGGTCACCTACACTATCTCTGATGCAAGATGTTTCCCTTGAGGTGGAATCAAATATTTTATCCTCTCAAAAGATAAAGGGAAATTCTGATAGGAGAAAGCCAAGGAATGAAGCTTCTTCTTCATCAAGTGCTGACCCAAAGTTAGATAAAATGGCTAAGATGTTAGAGTCTCTAACCTCTGAGATATCTAAGCTCAATATTGAAAATAAGCAGTCTGTAAAGGGAAGAGGCACTTATGATTATGCAGGTAGGAACCCAAATCAAAATCCTAACAACTTCAGAAGAAATAATCAACCAACGTAGATTTTGCAAAGAGAAAAGAATCCTACCGAAGATCAGAGAATAAAGGCCCCTCTTCAGAATGTTGTGATGGATGAAGATGAAGGTGATTATCAAGAAGATGGAGAAGATAATATTCATTGTGTTGGAGAAGAAATAGGGAAATCTTATCTGACACAACACGACTATGAAGAGGCATTGATGACTGAATAGACAGAGGATAATTCTGTTGATGATGGCATTTTTACAACGGAAGATAAGAATAGATATAATCTCTGATCTAAGTCTGATACTGCCCAGCACAATGCACCAGCCTATCCCGAAAAGAGCACAGCCCATGTTAAGCAAAAAGATCAGACATCGGAGAATCAGCAAACAGATCCCTCAAAAGCAAAAGCACCAGCTCCTCCAAAGAAGATTGTTGCCCCTGTCAAGCAACAAATTACAGAAAGTCAAGCCCCTATTGAACAGCAAATCATTCAGAAAGCTCATTTAAATGAGGTAAAAGCCTCTAATAAAGTCCTGTATTCTTTCAATTTTGAGGCTGAAATACAAAAAATTAAAATTCCCATTCCTCTGGTTGAGTTAATGAAAAATGAAATATTCAAAAAGGATATCCTCAAAACTCTGGATCCCAAATCTATATCCCCTTCTACTGATATTCTCAACATATATGATGAAAAGACAACCATTACTCTGGGTCAAATGATAGAAGATAGAGATGAAAGTTGTCCTCCCTTTTACATCTCTCTAAATATTCATGAGAAAACATTACATAATTGTTTGTTGGACTCCGGTGCTTCTCACAATTTAATGCCAAAGGCGGTCATGGATGAGCTTGGGCTAGAGATCACCAAGTCTTACCATGATCTTTTCTCTTTTGACTCTTGAAAAGTCAAATGTCTCAGAATGATCAAGGACTTGGCTGTAACTTTAGCCCAAGCATCCATGAAGACTATGGTTATGGATATAGTAGTGGCAGACATACCACCTAAATTTGGATGTATGTTATCAAGATCATGGATGAAGAGGCTAGGTGGCACTCTTCAAATGGATCTCTCCTACGCTATTGTCCCTGTTTTTGGAGGGGTAAACAGAAGGTTATACAGGGAATCACAGCTGGCATATGTAATCAGTGACGAACAAAATCCATCCAATCATCCTATCTATTCCGTCGACACAGGTATGGGATCTTGTATTTTACAAATTGATGATTCATTACCAGATGCATTGCTGCTTAGAAAGCCCGCAGTTCAGTCCATAGAAGCAGCATAGGACGATCTCTGGACCATGTTATTTGATGGTGCTTGTACCAAAGAATTAGCAGGAGCAGGGGTAGTATTGATTTCCCCTTCTAAGAAGACTTCTCATTTGTCCTTTAAACTTGATTTTAAAGTGACTAACAATATTGCAGAGTATGAGGCACTACTTCTGGGGTTAAATGTAGCCAAAGAGATGGAGATTAAAAGATTACATGTATTCGGAGATGCAGATTTAATCATTCATCAAGTGAATAAGTCCTTTCAAGCAAAACATGTCAGGATGAAAGCATATAGAGACGAAGTTTTGAGGGCGATTCATACTTTTGCAGATTTTAAAATTTCATATGTACCCAGAGCAATGAATGAATTGGTTGATTCATTAGTTGTGTCGGCCTGTGCTTTCATACCTCCTCTGCCTCATAAATTGAATTACAAAATCCAAGTTAAATATAGGCCATCCCTCCGTGATAATGTAAAATTTTGGAAGTTTTTCGAAGACGATGCTGAACTCACTAGATTTCTTGTAGTAATAGATGATTTTGCAGACTTGCAAATTGATCAAGAGAATGAACAAGACGATGAAATTGAGAAGCCAAAATTCAGAAGCAAAATCGCAGCACATGAAATAGTATAGTTGTCTACCAACAGAATTCCTAAAGGTTTGGTTCCTTTAGAAAGGCTTTTTGATAACAATGATGTAGCTGTCAAATTGGAAAAAGGGGAAAAAGATTTAGAAGTTTTGCAATATAATGTACCCAGTGAACAGGATCCTAAATATGTCAATTTAGCTTCACATTTGACTGAAAAACAAAAGGTTGATTACGGAGAATTGCTAAAGGAGTTTGCTGACATCTTTGCTTGGAAATATGATGACTTGAAGACTTTCGACACGGAGGTAATTCAACATAAGATCCCCTTAAACAAAGATACCAAACCATTTAGGCAGAAACTTAGATCTTTTAATCCTTTGTTACTGCCTACAATGGAAAGGGAAATCAAGAAACTATTGGATGCCCGCATTATCATACCTCTCAAATATTCAGAATGGATTGCAAATCTTGTGCCAGTCAGAAAGAAGAATGGAGAGATTAGACTCTGCGTGGACTTCAGAAATTTGAATAAGTGCTCTAGGAAGGACAACTACCCTCTGCCCAAAATGGAACATATTTTGCAAAAGGTGTCAGGATCAAAGGTGATGTCTTTTATTGATGGGTTTTCTGGATACAACCAGATTGTTGCCCATCCGAACGATAAAGAAAATACCGCTTTTACTACTCCATGGGGTACGTTTATGTACGAAAAGATGCCTTTTGGATTGATGAATGCAGGAGCAACATTCCAAAGGGTGATGGACATTGCTTTCGTTGGGGAGAAAGATAAATTTGTCCTGATATACCTTGACGATATCACTGTTTTTTCGAGCAGCCATGAACATCATTTGCAGCACTTAAAAAAGACATTCCTAAAATGTCGAAGGTATGGCATTTCTCTTAATCCAAAAAAATCAAATTTCACACTTAAGGAAGGGAAATTACTTGGACATATTGTTTCAGCTGATGGGGTGAAAATCGACCCAAAAAGAGTAGAAGAAATTAAAAATCTGTCTCTTCCTAGATCAAAGAAGGACATTCAGTCTTTCCTTGGGACTATAAACTTTATCAAGAGGTTTAAAGAAAACTTTGCAGAACTCACAAAGCATATTACTTCTATGTTAAGAAAGAACTCCGAAGTAAAATTTATTGAAGAAGCCAAACACTCATTCAATGCTATCAAGGAAGCCATTACGACAGCCCTTGTCTTGATCAGCCCCGACTTCGCCAAGGAATTTTGTATCTTTTCATTTGCTTCAAAATATACAATTGTAGCAGTACTCTTGCAGAGAAATGTCGATGATCAGGAGCAACCAGTTGCCTTCTTCAGTAAAGTCTTGAGGGATGCAGAGGTGAAGTATGAATTATTGGAGAAACAAGCATATGCACTTATCAAGTCATTAAAAGCTTTCAGAGTTTACATCCTTCAAGCCAAGGTAATAGCTTATGTACCCTCCAGTTCAGTTAAAGATGTTCTTATACAACCTGACATAGGTGGGAAAAGGAGTAAGTGGATAGCAAAGTTAATTGAATTTGATGTTGAAATTAAACCGGCAAAACTTGTGAAGGGTCAAGGCCTTGCCAAACTTATTGCATAAGAAAATTGTAAACTGCTCGAAATAAATTTGGTAAGTGTTAATGTAGATAATGTTCAGTCTTCAAAGGATAAAAGAAGTGAGGAAATGCAGGTCTCATCTCACCTAGCTAATTGAAAATGGTACAGTCACATTATTCATTTTTTGCAAACTTTATCAGTCCCTTCAGATTTGACAAAAACACAAGGAAGGGCTTTAAAGCTCAAAGCCATGAATTTCTGCATCAATGGCAACTTATTGTTCTGGAAAAATCCAATAGGTTTATTATTGAGGTGCATAAACCAAGAAGAAGCAGCTAAGGTCATGATTGAGTTCCATAATAGTGAATGCGGAGGACATCACTATTGGAAGACCACCGCACATAAAATCTTAATATCTGGTTATTACTGGCCATCCTTATTTTCAGATGTGTGTGAGTTTGTGAGAACATGTGACAAGTGCCAAAGATTTGAAGGCAAACAACAACTGAAATATCTTCCCCTCAGACCTATAGTGGTCACAGGTCCCTTACAGCAATGGGGTCTGGATTTCATAGGTGAGATTCACCCGCCTTCTAGTAGTCAGCATAGATGGATCCTTGTTTCCACCGATTATTTTACAAAGTGGATTGAGGCTATTCCTACCAGGAATTTCAATCATACTGTCATCATTAATTTTCTGCAAGAAAACATATTCTCCAGATTTGATTTCCCTAAGAGAATAGTCATTGATAACGATGTCGCATTCAAAGATAAGCACTTGGTAAAACTATGTGAAGAGCTAGGAATTCAGCTAGTGCATTCCACTGCTTAATATCCACAAGGAAATGGCTTAGCTGAGTCATTGAATAAGAGTTTAGTCAGAATTATAAAGAAGTTGCTTGAACAAAATACCATAGGCTGGGATTCCAAGCTGAAATTTGTTTTGTGGGCTGACAGGGTTACAAGTAAAAAGTCAATTGGTACATCCCCCTTCAAGTTGGTATATGGTACTGAAGCCATATTTCTTGTTCAACTTGCATTGCCAGTTGCAAAGTTTTTACAATAAAATGACTCTTAACCAAGTGATTTAACCCAGAGAATCCATAATTTGGTAGAGTTGCAGCAAGATAGAGAGCAACTTTTGGAAAAGACAGAATTACACCAAGGAAAGATGAAGGAGATTTTCGACAAGAAAGTCAAATCAAATATTTTCAAAACAAGGGAACTAGTCTTAAAATGGGATGCAGCAAGGCAAGAGAAGGGGAAACACGGAAAATTCGATGCTCTCTGGACAGGTCCTTTCGTCATAATAGCAGTTCAGCAGAACAATAACTTTGTTCTCCAAAATCTTGCAGGCGAGGAAGTAGCAGGTGGCCCTTTCAACGGGCATTTTCTAAAGACCTATTTTTCATAAGGATTTTTCTTAAAGCCCTTCTTTACTTGTACATATTCTTTTCAGTTATGTTTTCTTTGTTTTTATCACTTGAATAACTCCATGCCCAATGGTACTTAGCAAAACTATTTTTCAGATTTTCAAATTGTAATAAAGGCTACTGAGTCTAGCTAGGTTCTTGGTGACCTCACAGGGAGGTGTCCATCCCAGTTGGAGCGAAATGTTAGCTCCCAAAATGAATCAGTCACTATGGTTTCATTTTGGGGTTGATAGCATGGTTATCTGTAGTTTTCTCCATTTTGTGTTTAATTTCTTCTAGTGTCAAAACTTAGGTTTTAAATTCATACCTTAGAAATAAGTTGATCCATAAAGGTCTTTTCTATAAAATTTCATGAAAATACTGTCAATAGCTAACGTGTGTTGCAAGGTTGATGATTAGCTGGTGAAAGCGTCGATTTTCAACAGTTAAAGAGTACTTTCCCGCAAACAGTTAGCTGGTGAAAGCACGGAACACGTGTTTTTCCTCCACATTTTCAGAAATCAAAAGATGACACGCTCGACACACATCACATAATCATTATAAGGCACTGGTGAAAGAAAATAATGATGAGGATTCTGTTATGCACGTCTAAATCGGATATCATAGCGGATCGTGTTCGTGAATGCATGCTTCACAAGATAATGGCGTTGGAGATGACGAATTCAAATTCATCATCACAGGTAAAGGAGCAGTATTACTCAGTTGGTGACATCAAATCGACACTTCATATTCTCAACATGCATTATCGACAAGCAATATGTTATGGTTTCATATTTGAAAGACAACGCCAAGATTTTTCACTAGCGCCAAACCTTGGCTCAATCAGCAAAATACAGTGACTTTGTTTGCAAAATTGTCTGGGGTTCGAGTTACATATGGAAAGGAAACGAAGTGGTTCATTGTTAAGGAAATAATTAGACAACCTGTCTTTTTTACAAGCACATCCAGAGGTGCAAAAACGTTTCTCAGATGCAGGCTGCATGGTTATGTTCAAAAGTTACAGAATGGTTGCCACCAAACAACAGCTGAAGCGTTTGCTAAATCGTATGATGGAAACAAATCCTGTGTGGGTTCTTTAGAAATGATAGTTGATGAAGCCGCCATTTCTACAGCAACCAGCTTACCTAGATCAGGCTAGAGCTGGTTCAAGACAACAGCAACCAAGAATCTCAATTCCAGAGCATATCTTAAGGTAGAATTTAGAAATGTCACATGGAAGAAAAGCATGCCAGTTTCTCATTTAGAAGATGAATGGAAAGACCTGTTCAAAGGAATTCAACTCTATATAACCTCGGAAGGCAGGTATGAAAAGCTGATGCTATATCATTTCAAGCTCTTAGAACATTTCACAGGGAAAACTCTCCTGAATTTACCTTTCTTCTTTCACAAAAGCCTAACTAAAGTATGTAAAAAGATCAGGGTTGAACCTCTAAGTATGAAAAACACTCTTTGTCATTTCGGCCTGATCAAATTGATAATTCTAGAGGAAATAAGACAAAGAGGAAGGACTTGGCAACATTTTCTTTTTTAGGAAGGCTTTGAAACCCAAACTCAACCCATGAATGAGCAGAAGAGAGCTGGGAAAAAGCAATTAACTCCTCAAGCAGCTTGAGGAAGAGGAGAACTCTTCCAGGACCACCAGAAGATAGGATTTCCGGCATAAAGTCTCACAGATCAAAGAAAAAATTAGATTTTGAAACCACTTCAGAGCAGCCTACAGAAAAGAAGACAAATATTCTAAATCTACCATACACAGACTCAGAAACAGAGCCAGAGCAAGAAGATGAAAGTCCAGCCATTAAAATCCCTGAACACTCCATGGAATTTGCATAGGATTGTGAGACTTTTACTCCCACTGATGAAGGTGAAACATCAAAGAGAAAAAAATCAAAGAAATCACAAAAAATTAAGCAACTAAAAGAAGTGATTTCTCAACAGGAGGTTTTAGAAAGAGTAATCAAGGTGAGATACAAAACTCTGTCTGACAATTTCGTAGAGACAAATGCAGCATTTGAGAAGTTGGCTCGTGAAAGTGTCAAAGACAAAAAGAGAAAGAAGAAAATCACCAAAGATTATAACAATTTATGGTGGTTAGCAAAACGCCTTAAGAGGAAAATTAGAAAATTGAAGCAGAAGCATAAGTCGCATCCAGATCTACAAGTGCTAGCCCAGGTTGTTGTGAATATGCAAGGAGATAAAGTAGAGACACACTAAGTTTTTGATAAAACAACAGTTTTGGAGGTGAAAGTTTCCTTTTGGCCAAGATAGAACTTTCACCAGCGCAAAGGGTAAATTTACAACCAGTTAGCTGGTGAAAGGCAGAGCTTTCACCAGCTAACCAGCGAATCATAAGGTGAATTAGCTGGTGAAAGCACAAAAAGAATTTTTGAAAGCTAAAGATGGAGCAAGACGATTTTCAAGTATTTAAATAAATTCAAGAGAATCAAAGGATTAACCACTTAGTCAGGAAACACTCAGCATCAGAGATTCATGGAGATTTTGAAAACCAAATGCTAAATCGGTCACCTAAAGTTTCGATTATGATTAATTGAAGAAATCCAGCTACAAAAGACAGGTGCCTTTACCTTTCCATGATAGAACAGAGTCTGGAAGATGATGAAGTACAGATTTCAAAGATTGATATAGAAGACAGTTCAAGTTCTAGCAACTAGTCTTTGTTATCGATTGCCTTAGTTAGTTTTATTTTCTATTTTTAAATACAGATCCAAGTTTTCAGGATCTTAAAAACCGATTGTAAAAGGCTATAAATGCCTATCTCTTCTAAGAGACAAGGGTTCAAACTTGGAATACATTTTGTGCTACTGTATAGACTCTTATTGGATAATAAAATTACAGTCTCCTTTTGCTTTCAATATCAGAAATATTCATGCATCCTTTTTCTGTTTATCTTAGCTTATAAAGAATGTTATCTCTTTATTGAGCTCATAGACTTGAAGTGAAGGATTTCTTACTATCTTTCATTAAGCCCTACACCTAGTTGTATTTGGAAATCAAGATTAGTGTTCTTCGTCCTCTCCTTTTAAAATACTTGATCTAATTATTGTTTTCTAAAAGCATTGTTTCATTTGAATGTATGATGAGTTATCTATTACATTAATGATTGAGTGATCCCATTGTTCCAAGCATACCTACACATTATTTTCTTAAGTTACCAAGCATCCTTAGCCTACAACCCTAAGGAGTTTCTTGGAGTGATAACACTCCAAAGCATCCAATGGTGGCTTTCTCTAATCGATGATTTGTCTATGATTATTTTCTCTTGCTGATCTGTCATCTCTGATCTCCTCTTTCAACGACTTTCTTTTATGTGCTTCGCTCCATCTTTTCTACTCTTTTGCTTACTTCGGCCCAGGGATAGTCACTCTGTCTCTCGCGCAGTTCGTGTTTAACCTTTTCTTCCTCGATCTTTTCTTTCTTCCATAACCAAGGGCCAACAGGCCCCCAACACTCACCTGTGACTCATCCCAAGGAAATTTAGTTCTGATCTTTCCATGTCACCTCGATTTTGGACTGCGGAGTGCAGCCTTTGATTTCTACTCCATGTCTCCTTCCCATCCTTGTGTAGACTGTCTTTTCTGCGTCTGGTACCCAGTTTCAACTGCACCTGGTACCTAGACCCTTTTATCCTTTGCTTATAATACGAGTTGCGAGGTAGCTAGTTGTCATAGTACAATTTCAGTCGATTCCCATTTACTAATCCCTCTTTCCATTCTCCCTTCAATGTCTTTAGTTGCGCAACTCCTCCTTCTATAACATAGGCGACCTTGTATGTTCCAAGCCAATGCATTCTGAACTTCCCTGGATGTCTTATAAATTTACTATCATACACGAGTACTAAATCACCTTGCTTAAATGCCTTCTTCTTGATGTGTCTATCATGATAGGCCTTCTCTCTTTCCTTCTGTACCTGCTAATGGAATCCTTACATAAATCTGTCTTCTTCAAGTTCAACCAGCGTGGCAAGCCTTTCACGAACAGCGCCAGTGTCATCCATGTTTGTAAATGTAGTAATTCTTAAGCTCGGTACCAAGTACTCCATCAGGATAATAGCTTCAAGACCATAAACCAACTTGAAAGGGGTTTGCGTTGTTAATTTCTTACAAGTGGTTCTATAAGCCCAGAGTATTGTTGGTACTCTTAAATCCCATTCATCCATGTTCACACTACAAATCTTTGTCAATGTTGTCTCCAAGATTTTGTTGAATGCTTCAACCGTTATGTTTTCTTGTGGATGGTAAGGTGTACTCTTTTGATGGTGGACTGCAAATTCTTCAGTTAGGGCCTCAACTGTCTTGTTGATGAAATGAGTGCCTTGATCGCTCATCAGGGTCTTAGAGCATCCAAACCTGGTTATTATGTAATCAAATATAAAATGTGTGGTTGTAGTTGCACTACAGTCCTTGACTGCTCTTGCTTCAGCCCATCTAGTCAGGTATTATGTCGCAGTGATAATATACCTTGCTCCTGTGCACTTTCCTGGTGGGTTTATAGGTCCCACGAAGTCAATGGCCCATTTTTCAAATGCTTGTAGGGTCATCTGCGGTGCTAGTGGAATTTCGTCTCTTCAGGATGGTTTTCCAAATCTTTGGCATACATCACAGGATCTGGTATACTCTTTAGCATCTTTGTGTAAAGTAGGCCACCAAAGGCCAGCTCGTAGAACCTTTTGCATAGTTGCTTTGCCTGCACAATGTCCTCCTACGATGCCTTCATGAGCTTCTACGATGATTAGTGGGTGATCTGCCTCCATCACACATCTTCTTAGTATCTCATTAGGTCCCATCTTATATAGTTGACCAGCTATTAGTGAAAATTCTGCAACACTCACCACTAGTTGTTTCTTCTGGGAAATTGTATACTCACTTGGAGCCATTCCTGTTGACAGGAATTGGACTATGTATACAAAGTGGTCATCTATCTTCCTGATGGCGAGCAGTTGTGCATCCGGTAGTGTATCCTCCATAATGGTGGGTTCTTCGCCATGTTCCAACCTCGACAGGTGGTCAGGTCCCTTGTTCATTCTTCCTAGCTTAACTATGATCTCAAAATCATATTCTTGAAACAAGAGAATCCATAGGCATATTCGCCCCCCCAACACTGGCTTTTTGACCAGATACTTCAGTGCAGAGTGATCAGTAAACATTTTAAAGTGTCCTCCTAGTAAGTAATGGTGGAAGTTTTGTAGTGCGTACACCATGGCTAATCCTTCTCTCTCTGTAGTAGTGTAATTGATTTCAGTTGTAGATAGCTTTATGTTGGAAAATCATAATGGATGATCAATGTCCCCTTCTCCAGGTTGTGCTAGTACTTCTCCTAATGCAATGGAAGATGCATCAATGTGCACATGAAATTCCTTTCTCCAATCTGGAAAGACCAAAATAGGCGCAGTCACCATATTTTGTTTCAGTGTATCAAAGCTCTGCTGGAATTCTTTTGTCCAACCAAATTGACAGTCTTTCTTTAATAACTTCTCCATTGGCGCAGTAATATGAGCATATCCTTTGATAAATTTCCTGTAATAGACAATATTTCCTAGCACAGTGCGCAGTTGTTTGACTGAGGTAGGAGGTGGAAAATCAACTATAATTGCAATTTTGGATGGATCCACCAGCAATCCTTGCTTGCATACAATATGACCTAAGAATAATCCAAATGGTGAGAAGAAGATGCACTTCTTCAAATTCAAAGCAATTTGACATTGCCCGCATTTATCCAACATTAGCCTTAGACATTCAACATGGTTTTTCAGCAAACTAAAAATAGTCCAGTCATCAAAATAGGCTTCTAAAAAGTTATGCAAAAATTCTTTGAATGCTTCGACCACCACCCTAAAAAATATGGTTGGGACATTCTTCAGTCCAAACGGCATCACTGTGTATTGGTAGGATCCCCATTCTGTCGAAAATGTGGTCTTGTGGCGGTCCTCCTTGGCAATCCAGATCTGATGGTATCCTGAAAACCCGTTTGTAAAAGAATATACCTCCTGGCCTCCCACATTGTATAATACTTCATCTGTGAATGGTGTAGGGAAGGGGTCATGTAAACAGGCATCGTTCAGCTTTATGAGATATTGAACATTAGACTTTTTGGGTCTGATCAATCTATTGTATCTTCAAGATGTGGTTTTCATGCAGGAGCATCTTGATCCTCAGCTTCATAAAGTGAAAAAAATTTCCTCTAGGTCCTTTGAAAAAGTATCTCTCAGCTTGGCTATACGATTTTGTTTTGTCAACAGCAAACTCGGTGATATACCCTCCAATGGTACTATCAAACCAATGATCTATTGCTCTAGATACAACATTTTCAACTCTCTTGACCTTCTGGATCAGTATCGTCTTCCAAACCACAGGTGGTCTAGATCTAATCTCGAACTGGGTATCGGCTAACCTAGCCAACCATTCAAACAACTCCTCATGGATTCCCCCAAATAATATCTCATGAATGTCGGTGAATATGTATCTTTATAGCCAATATTCAGCATTTAGTTTAGGGTTCTTGTTCTGGGATTTAACGAAGTCTTCCTCTTAATCCTCTATCCACTTTTGAATCTTGGTCTTTGACGGGAACCACCTTGACATTCCCTTAAACAGATTCTTGTCCCGGCAACGGAACCATTTGTTGGCACAGGGGCAGACCCGGGGTTCACTCCAAGAGTGCACCAACAAGCCCTAGCTAATGGACCTTTCGGAAACACCTGCGAAGTAGATGCAGTCTCACCCGAAGCAGCTAAGAGGGGGGTTGCAAGACAGAGGTGTCTACAACCAGGGGAATATCAAGTGGAACTAATGCAACAATAATGCAACATTCATATATCTCTTATCAGCTAGATCTATTATGCGCAGCTATACATCTGATCTAACACAACAATGCAAATAACAGTATAACAATGACAAATATCCAAGCATTAATCACACATACAACACAAAATATACGTGGTTCACCCTCTCTCTAGGGCTACGTCCACATAACTATGCATATGATATATTAAGGTCAAGCTTACAGTTTCGATCTGCGCTCTTTAGTCAGCAGATATTCTCTCTCTTTTTCTCTCTGTCTTCTACCTTCCTGCACACCCAGATGCAGGACTTGATCTTCGCACCCAGCTGAAGATCTTACAATACCAGAAGGCTCTCCCTCTCAACACTCCTCTCTCTCCTAATACAATAATCTCTCAACCAACAACAATCAATGTCAATACCCAACTCTATTACCAACCCGACCTAGGTCCTCTCGACCTCTATTTATACATTATAGTCCCTCACCAACAGCCTTAGGTCGAACCCTAGGTGTCAAAACCCTAACTACCCAAAACCCTAGGTATCTAAAACCCTAGGTCAACTCGACCCGCTTTTTCAGGGCTTTGCCAGCCTATCTTTCCTCCCTTCTCGTGCGGTGCTCCAAAGCATCCAATGGTGGCTTTCTCTAATTGATGAGTTGTCTATGATTATTTTCCCTTGTTGATCTGTCATGTCTGATCTCCTCTTTCAACGGCTTGCTTTTTCATGGTTCGCTCCATCTTTTCTTCTATTTTTCTTTCTTCGACCGAGGGATAGTCACTATGTCTCCCATGCAGTTCGTGTTTGACCTTTTCTTCCTCGATATTTTCTTTCTTCCATAACCAAGGGCCAACAGGCCCCCAAAACTCACCTGTGACTCATCCCAAGGCACTTTAGTTTTGATCTTTCCATGTCACCTTGATTTTGGACTGTGGAGTGCAGCCTTTGATTTCTACTCCATGTCTCCTTCCCATCCTTTTGTAGACTATCTTTTATGTGTCTGGTACCCAGTTTCAACTACACCTGGTACTTAGACCCTTTTCTCCTTTGCTTTTACTACAAGTTGTGAGGAAGTTGGTTGTCAAAGTACAACTTTAGTCGATTCCCATTTACTAATCCCTCTTTCCATTCTCCCTTCAATGTCTTCAGTTGCGCAACTCCTCCTTCTGTAACATAGGTGACCTCATATGTTCCAAGCCAATGCATTTTGAACTTCCTTGGATGTCTTATAAATTTACTGTCATACACGAGTACTAAATCACCTTGCTTAAATGCCTTCTTCTTGATGTGTCTATCATGATAGGCCTTCTCTCTTTCCTTCTGTACCTGTTGATGGAATCCTGCCATAAATCTGTCTTCTTCGAGTTCAACCAGCTGGGCAAGCCTTTCACGAACCGCACCAGTGTCATCCATGTCTGTAAATGCAACAATTATTAAGCTCAGTACCAAGTACTCCATCAAGACAATGACTTCAATACCATAAACCAACTTGAAAGGGATTTGCATTTTTAATTTCTTACAAGTGGTTCTATAAGCCCAGAGTACTGCTGGTACTCTGAAATCCCAGTGATCCATGTTCACACTGCAAATATTTGTCAATGTTGTCTCCAAGATTTTTTTGAATGCTTCAATCGTTCTGTTTTCTTGTGGATGGTAAGGTGTACTCTTTTGATGGTGGACTGCAAATTCTTCAGTTAGGGCCTCCTCTGTCTTGTTGATGAAATGAGTGCCTTGATCGCTCATCATGGTCTTAGGGCATCCAAACCTGGTTATTATGTCATCAAATATAAAATGCATGGTTTTAGTTACACTATAGTCCTTGACTACTCTTGCTTCGGCCCATCTAGTCAGGTATTCTGTCACAGTGATAGTATACCTTGCTCCTGTGCGCTTTCCTAGTGGGTTTATAGGTCCCATGAAGTCAATGGCCCATTTTTCAAATTCTTGTAGGGTCATCTGTGGTGCTAGTGGCATTTCGTCTCTTCGGGATGGTTTTCCAACTCTTTGGCATACATCACAGGCTCTGGTATACTCTTTAGCATCTTTGTGTAAAGTAGGCCACCAAAGGCCAGCTCGTAGAACCTTTTGCACAGTTTCTTTGCCTGCATAATGTCCTCCTGGGATGCCTTCATGAGATTCTGTGAGGATCAGTGGGTTCTCTGCCTCCATCACATATCTTCTTAGTATCTCATCAAGCCCCATCTTATATAGCTGACCAGCTATTAGTGAAAAGTCTGCAACACGCACCACTAGTTGTTCTTCTAGGAAATTGTATACTCACTTGGAGCCATTCCTGTTGACAGGAATTGGACTATGTCTGTGAAGTGGTCATCCATCTTCCTGATGGCGAGCATTTGTGCATCCGGTAGTGTATCCTCCAAACTAGTGGGTTCTTTGCCATGTTCCAACCTCGATAGGTGGTCAGGTCCCTTGTTCATTCTTCCTAGCTTAACTATGATCTCAAAATCATATTCTTGAAACAGGAGAAGCCATCGGCATATTCGCCCCCCCAACACTAGCTTGTTGATCAGATACTTCAGCGCAGAGTGATCAGTAAACATTTTAAAGTGTCCTCCTAGTAAGTAATGGCGGAATTTTTGCAGTGCGTACACCATGGCTAATCCTTCTCTCTCTATAGTAGTGTAATTGATTTCAGCTGTAGATAGCTTTCTGCTGGAAAATGATAATGGATGATCAATGTCCCCTTCTCCAGGTTGTGCTAGTACTGCTCCTAATGCAATGGAAGATGCATCAACGTGCACATGAAATTCCTTGCTCCAATCTGGAAAGACCAGAATAGGCGCAGTCACCATATTTTGTTTCAGTGTATCGAAGCTCTGCTGGAATTCTTCTGTCCAACCAAACTAATAGTCTTTCTTTATTAACTTCTCCATTGGCGCAGTAATTTGAGCATATCCTTTGATAAATTTCCTGTAATAGCCAATATGTCCTAGCACAGTGCCCAGTTGTTTGACTGAGGTAGGAGGTGGAAAATCAACTATAATTGCAATTTTGGATGGATCCACCAACAATCCTTGCTTACATACAATATGACCTAAGAATACTCCAAATGGTGAGAGGAATATGCACGTCTTCAAATTCAAAGCAATTTGACATTGCCCGCATTTATCCAAAATTAGCCTTAGACATTCAACATGGTTTTTCAGCAAAATAAAAATAGTCGAGTCATCAAAATAGGCTTCATAAAACTTATGAAAAAATTCTTTGAATGCTTCGACCACCACCCTAAAAAATATGGTTGGGCCATTCTTTAGTCCAAATGGCATCACTGTGTATTGGTAGGATCCCCATTCTGTAGCAAATGTGGTCTTGTGGCGGTCCTCCTTGGCAATCCAGATCTGATGGTATCCTGAAAACCCGTTTGTAAAAGAATATACCTCCTGGCCTCCCATATTGCCTAATACTTCATTTGTGAATGGTGTAGGGAAGGGGTAATGTAAATAGGCATCATTCAGCTTTCTGAGGTCCACAAATATCATGATCTTTCCTTTCTTCTTGTCTTTTACTACCATAGGGTTGATCAACTCCAACTCCTTGACAGGTTCAATAATCCCTGCTTCCAGCATTCTGCCGAGCTCAATCTTCAATTTTTCCTTATATTTCGGGTTCAATCTGTAGGGTCTTTTCTTGAATGGATTCACATCTAGTTTAAAAGGTATTCTCATTTCTCCCATGGGTCCTTTGATACCTTTCATATCAGTGAACTTGGTTGGAAATAAGTCCTGATACTCGTGCAGTAGTTCTGTAATTTTTTCAATGGTAGAAGCATCTCAGTAATATCTGGCATTGGCAAGTTTCGGTGTCTCCTCTGTCCCAATATTAACTTTATTTATCTTGATCGGTTGTCCAATGAATAGTAGTTCAACTCCTGGTCCTTCCACATTCTTGTGGCCTTCTGTCTCAGCAATGTTTACCTTCTTTAGATCATCATCTTCGTCGGTATTAATGTTGTAACATCCTTGTAATTTTTGGAATGGCCTAGTCCACTAGTCCTCTTCTTTCTCCAAAGGGAGGCTAGATGACTCTTTAAATACTTTCTGCCTCATAGTCTTTAATTCTTTATCTACTGAGGGGAATTCACTTTAAAATAAAAAGGTGGTTACAAAATTCTGAAGCATACCTTCCCAATCTGCGGTGATAAGGCGCATCTCTGCTTGAAGGTACCAGTTAATAGGGGTTGTGTCCAACATGTTAATGAATCTGTGTACCCATTTTTCTCGAGGGATGTCACTCCAGGCCTTTTCACAGCTTCATACATGGTCCTTTGTGCAACTTCGACCTGTGTACCTCACTACGCAGCTTCCTACTTGTGCTAAAAACAGCATTGTCATCAAGGTTCGGCATTGTGTCCAATCTGTGATATTTCTTTTATGTGTTCCCCACCATATTGTTGGTGTAGCTTTCAGAGCCTCGTCCATAGCCAACAGCCTCTGTTGTGCTAGTACACTTGTTTCAAAGTCCATCAAGAAGGATTATAAAGGATTCAAACCATCAAAGGTAGGTAAGTTACTTGTTGTGGTACCAATCCAGCGAACTTCTCTGGTCAGTCGAGCACATCTCCTTTTGGATACTTCATACATTTGGTTATGCCATCTGTTGGGCCTCAAAATAGTCCTTATTCTCACTCCATTTTCACCAATACCTTCACATTACTTCCATATTACCTTCATGTCACCTTCATTCCACCTCCACATCATTACATTTATCTCATAATTGGGTTATAACTATGTTTTTCCAAAGTTTATTAATTCTTAACATTTTTAAGTGGATTTGTGGTTAAACTTTAGAAAATAATATACTTATACTTATACCTAACAATTAGAATGAGTTTGGTGACATGTGTAGATGATTTGGAAGCTTCCAAGACACTCTTATGTGGCCTCCAATACTCAAATTCGAATTCCCTTCAAGATATGGAAGGAGATTTGGATAAAGGTCAAAGAGGATATGTGTCTCATCATTTGTCATTTGGTTGTAACTATATGAGATTTTTATGGATCTAAGGAGAGAATAGTGGATCTCCATTAATGGGGTAGCTTCTTATGTTCTTGTATAAATAGGAGAGCCTTCTCCTTTCAAAAAGATATGGAGATAGATGGAGATATAGAGATGTGTGTGAAGTCTGGGAAATGCTCATGTTTTGAATTGATAGGTTGATTCTTGAGGTTAAGTAGAGATGAGATTTTATATTGGAATGAAGATGTAATCATATTCTTTTGAATACAAGACATGATTCCATTTTGATCTCTATCTTGTGTTAAGATTATGGTGTACTTACTGAAGGATGGAAGGGCCCCCATGCACTGATGCCAGTACACCTATGTGTTGAATATAGTAGGCAAAATTTGTCATTTGTATATTCATGTTATTTTTATGTTCTTTTCTTTAGTAGTTTAGAATAGACAACTTCAAATCCTCGCACATATTGTGTTGTGCCTCTAAGCTTACGAGCTCCTGGTTGACATTAAATCATTGAGAAATTTATACGACATAGATTGCACTCAACATTTTGGCGCCGTTGTCGGGGAGGCACAAGTTAGGATTGAAGTTTAGTTAGATAGGTTTACTTTACCATATCTAATTGTCAGAGCGTTGATTTTCATATTGTGAATAATTTATTGAATGAGAATTCAATATGAATCTTTGCTTTCAACAGTAAGGTATCAGTCTTTTCTATTTAGTTGTTTATGCTTTAAAGTTTTTTTTATTTAAAAAGAACTAGTTAAGTTGTTGATGGATGTAAAAAAATTATGAATACATCTCTTGAATAAGAGTTTAGTCTTTCTTGCATTTACAGTATCTAAACTAGTTTGAATACCCTAGACTAGTTTGAATGCTTTATGTTTTGGTTGAATGAAGAGAAGTCGTTGATATGTGATAAGGAATCTATGAATGTAACTTCGAATGGAGTTTTAGCATTTCTTATATATACAACACTTAGATTAATTTAAGAGTTCTTTTTATTTCATGGAATAACTTGTGAAACCTGGTGACAGCGGGATCTTCATAAGGAGTTTAAGTTGAGCTTTTTGATTTTTCTTTCCATACTTAGTTAGTTTCAAATTCAGTTTTTAAAACCCACCATTTATTACTAATTCATCTACGGATGAGAAATTTGAATATCTTAAACAGGTACTTTTTGGAGAAAAAGAATAATCTTGAAGACTGGTTCCAAAAGAACCTTGCGCAAACTCCAAAAATAAGACAGGTTACTCACATTCTTGCAAATCATAAGGTAAATATTTTAAATCTTGATGTGAGCATTTTCAAATTCTTAGTCCGTAGATGGCTTCATTGGAATCATTCTTTTACTTAGAAAATAAAACATCTTTCAAAGTTAATGTAGAATAGATTAAAAAATAAATAAATAAAATAAAACTAGATCTCGTAGAATTTTCTGTTGTCGCAAATCTTGATTGTGTTTACGCTAACCTGCATAAATAAAAAAAAATCAAGAGATTAGTATGCTCTCTTCCTGTTCTTTGAGCGATCAGGAAGATCAGAAAGTCAATCAATTTATTTCAAATAAAAATACTCTCACTCGAAATTGATTTGCGCATTTTAGTGATTATAAGAAATTTGCAATTATTTGCAGGCCAAAAGTTAACATTGTTTTGACATGCCCCTGTTGTACATCCACAAGGAGAAATTCAATCAGCCAATACTTTTCTGCAACAATATCCCAGGAAAAGTAGACAACACATTCTTTCAAGATTATTTTTAAAGAAGGTTGTTGTGGGACTTTTATACATCAATTCTTTTATGTCCTCGCTCAGCTAGGATGTATTTTCAAATGCAATCTTCTTCTGCTGATGTGTCATCTAGAGCTGATCCTCTGCAAGTTGGAGAACCTCCAGCCGAGACAATTAATCGAGCGTTCATGGATCCAAATGACCCCAGTCTTTGAGAATTCCTTTACAAGCTTCCTCAGGAGATGGCCACAGTGGCAATTTAAGATTCGGATCATAAGATAAAAAGGCACTAGCGCTTTTTGCAATCTTCATAGCTTCAAGATGCGTTGATCTGCATGTGTCTATTCTGGTGTCCTAGAGATCTCAACATTTTGGCGGTTTAAAAAAAAAAATTGAGGAAAAAATAAGCCAAACCCTAAAAAACACTGAACTGAAAGAGAGGCCTCGCAGAATGCCAACACAACAAGAAGAGGAAGAATAGGGAAATGGAGAAAGCTCTGTGTCTCTCTCTGCATCTCTCTCTGTAACTCCAGGTTTTGATTCATGCAACTTGACTTTTTCTCCTGATATCTCACGAATTTGAGATATATTAGATCCACCTCTCCCAAGAATAGAACCAACAGATTTATTTGGTATTGTAACCTCAGCGGTAGACCCCAATTTAGCTACTTCGGCAGGAAACCCCCAGCTGGAGCACGGCTTGTTGAAAAGCTAGAAAGAGATTCATAACCACCAGCACCGCCATTCTGCTCGTCCACGCCCACGCACATTCTGCATGCCTCCCAAACTGCCATAGCTGGCAGATAAATATCCACCGGCCTCCACCCATTCTGAGGTCGCCCAAAATGCCATCCTCATCACTGACCACTCAGGCTCATGCCTCCAGCCCAAATCTCCATCCATCCTTTCAAGCTCTGTTCATTCTGCAACGAAAATCATTGAATCCGAAGCCAATAAAAATGTCTTACGATGATGTAGAGATCAAGGATATGGAGTGGAATGAAGAATTACAGGCATTCACATATCCATGCTCGTGCAGTGATCTTTTCCAAATCACCAGAACTGAATTGTAGATGGGAGAAGAAAATGCCCGTTGTCCCAGCTGTTCACTCTACATAACGTTCTGGGGATTCCAATCGCACGAAATCAAATGTGGTTTCCAAGTGTCCCACGATATGAGATCATCGCTGCCTATCCAAACTCTATTTATTGCTTGTCTAGTTGTCAATCTAAATTTTCGTGGCTGTTTTGAAAATCTAAACAAACCATTATGAAAATCTTCCACACCCACGCAAACATTTGACCGAATAGTTATAGTTTATCCCTTCCCTATCACGAATATCCATGATGATAAACGATGTTGTCAAATTTAAAAGCCAACTATTGAAGATAGATGGCTTTGTGTCAGTTCGGTCAAGTAAACAAGAACAAATTCTATGGGTATTGATGTTGGAAGAGTCATTAAGATTAACCCCGACTTTGCAAGAAGAACATCAATTGGCAATGATCGATTGCTTAGAGGATCCAAATGCTTCACCCTCTTCGTGGAAATTTTGACAGTTGGGAATCTTCCGTAATATTTCTTTTTCCTGGCCACGGTCGATATCTGTCAATTGACGTCCATTTGCAGATAGTCAAATTCGGGTGAAATCTCTGAACAAACCATGACGAATTATGAAAATCTGCCACTCTCCACTTGGCCTACGGGTAGAAATGTTGGCATCGAATTTTTGCCTTTTGTTAAAATGATGTTTATTTAACTTCAACTGCTTTTATTAGTGGTACAGGTGGGACTACTACAAGCTAAGAAGTGATATCATCGCCATACTCAGCACCAAATTCAAGAGATGGAAATGTTTTTTTTTATGCCCGCATCCAGATGACAAGTAGAGAAAGGAGCTCAGTAGAGAACTTGGCGACGAACAACAGTTGCAGATGGAAAATGCAAGGCTCGGAGAGGAGATCTATTGGATATCTGGTATAGCTTCCAGTACGTGGGCGTGGCAGGCAACTACAATGGTGCTTTGCAAGTGATGCATGCGGATTTTCAAGTACCCTCTCCACTAGTGGTTACCCGGGAGATTTACTTTGTGAGATATTGCAAGCAGCATTCAGACTCAATATGGGTTGTTGTTGATGTCTCTCTGGACATTTTACGAGGAAATTCTTCTTCACTGATAAGATGTCAAAGGTGATCATCTGGTTTTCACATTCAAAAGATGCCCAATAGCTATTCCAAGGTGACTTGGGTGGAGCATGTTGAAGCTGATGACAGAGCAGTGCACCATATCTATCATCAGCTGGTACCAAGCTCTTTGCCATGCACATGTGTTATCTGACAAAAACAGGGAATAAATTTACTTTTCATGGTTATTTATTTAAGAATGGATTGATACTAATATCATGAATTGAGTTAATTTCAACACTTTGATTTTTCTTAATCTGTTTTATTTGATACGAAATTTTTGCGTAAGAATCATGAAGAAAATGGCCATTTCTTCTTGAACACACTGATGTTTTCTTTCTGCCAAGTTTTTTTCGTAGGTTATAGGGTAATCAAGTGATCAGTAAGGAGATTACATTGTGATGACAATTGGTCTTCCAAAGACAAAATTCATGAGAAACTCTAAAAGAACCAATCCATGATTATAACCAAAATTTCCAGAAAATTACAAGTTCTTGCAAATTCCTGTAATAGCTTAATGGTTTGACATGTTGCATGACAGGTTAGAGTTGGGGTTTGTTTCTAAATGTACAAGGATGGTGAAATACCTATCCACCGTTGAATTCCACGTCTACAAGTAGCTGGTCAATGCTGGTCAAATTCAGCTATTTTTGCAAAAAGTCCAAAATTAAAGAGCAGATTTGCTATATTTGAGAAATTGGAGCCATAATTCATTTATTTTCCAGCAAGAGTCATTATCCATTTTCCATTACCACATACACTTCACTACATTTTTCTTCAATCCTAACCCACCAATAAACCAACCAAGGTCATCTACACGTTGTTGGTCCACTTTACCCATTCATTGTCAGTTTCCTTTTTTTCTACACTTGCAAATAAAACCTTGCTTCCATACACCATTGAGTCCATAGTCCTTGAGTCTAAATATTTTTCTAAAAATACCCTGAAGCTTGCATGCCTTAAGGGCAAGCTATCATGCCGATAAACAAAGGGAATACATCAATGTCCCTTGTTCATCAAATCTTCTAAGTATTCAACAACAACAAATTCATTCATACTTAGCAAGATGTGTTCGGGGCATCTTGACTCTCATCCTCATTAAAGATGGGAGCTCTCGTGTTGACTAGTGGCATCCATCAATGGCCACTAAGTTAACAATTTCT
>ML791292.1:192793-216466 GCA_009831015.1 Picea engelmannii
CTCTGCAATAAAAATCACATTATCAATATGCAAAGATCATACATTAAAGTTGAATGCAACAAACAAAATATGGTTGAAACACAAGAACCAACCAAGTTGTAGTTCATCAAAAACACTTTGCAAAAGTTAAGTAAATGATATCAAGCAGAGTTTAAGCCAAAGCTCAAGTATCAAAAAGTAATGTAATAGATTGCATGAGGACATGAAATATCTTCAGTTTGGGGGTATGTTGGGCCTCAAAATAGTCCCTATTCTCACTCCATTTTTCACCAATACCTTCACATTACTTCCATATTACCTTCATGTCACCTTCATTCCACCTCCACGTCATTACATTTATCTCATAATTGGGTTATAACTATGTTTTTCCAAAGTTTATTAATTCTTAACATTTTTAAGTGGATTTGTGGTTAAACTTTAGAAAATAATATACTTATACTTATACCTAACAAAGAATGAGTTTGGTGACATGTGTAGGTGATTTGGAAGCTTCCAAGACACTCTTATGTGGCCTCCAATACTCAAATTCGAATTCCCTTCAAGATATGGAAGGAGATTTGGATAAAGGTCAAAGAGGATATGTGTCTCATCATTTGCCATTTGGTTGTAACTATATGAGATTTTTATGGATCTAGGGAGAGAATAGTGGATCTCCATTAATGGGGTAGCTTCTTATGTTCTTGTATAAATAGGAGAGCCTTCTCCTTTCAAAAAGATATGGAGATAGATGGAGATATAGAGATGTGTGTGAAGTCTAGGAAATGCTCATGTTTTGAATTGACATGTTGATTCTTGAGGTTAAGTAGAGAGGAGATTTTATATTGGAATGAAGATGTAATCATATTCTTTTGAATACAAGACATTCTTCCATTTTGATCTCTATCTTGTGTTAAGATTATGGTGTACTTACTGAAGGATGGAAGGGCCCCCATGCACTGATGCCAGTACACCTATGTGTTGTATATAGTAGGTAAAATTTGTCATTTGTATATTCATGTTATTTTTATGTTATTTGCTTTAGTAGTTTAGAATAGACAACTTCAAATCCTCGCACATATTGTGTTGTGCCTCTAAGCTTATGAGCTCCTGGTTGACATTAAATCGTTGAGAAATTTATATGACATAGATTGCACTCAACACCATCTCTCCAGCGCTTCTACTGAATCTAATGAACATATGTTGTCACTTCGCCAGCTTAGATTCCCATCGACAGTAGGGTTAATGTAATCATGTTGTCTGGCTATTAATTTCTAGATGTTTTCCAACTCATATGCGTAGTCTTCTTCTCTGATGGGCTCTGTATACCGTGGACCTTCATCTGGATCTAAGGGTGAAATGACCCTAAGGCCATCTCCTTCAAATGTCATGCATATTTTCTTTAAATCGACCACAGTCGAATTGTTGAAGGCCCAATCAATTCCTAGTAATGCAAGGTAAGGGCAGTTATCATCAACAATTTCAATTACCTCGAAGTCTGCAAAGGTTCTAACTCCGTCGATGTCCATGGGGACATGCTCCAATCATCCAAATGGGATGACATCTTGTTGATTAGCCATGTGAAGCCTGATAGGGGAATATATCATCTTGGGTTTTCCCATCAGTGCCCAAGTTTACTTTGTCATGATGTTGACCTCTGACCCTAAGTCGAGGACCACATAGTCTATATCATACTCTCATATTTGAGCATTCAAATGTAATTTTTTGTTTGTTCTTCTCTTCCTATCAATCTGGTGTACTTCCCTGTTCAGCAAGGGGTTTATCTTTCCTAGCTCATACTGCCTGATTAGGTTCTGTAACTCTTATATAGCTTTCTCATCTTGAAATAGTTTAAGACAAGTGTACAAAAAGTTGATGAGCGTACTTACCTCTTTTCCTTCTTTATGCGCAGTCGATTGATCAAATGCCTGGGGCATTCTGTACTCTTTTACTCCTGGTTTCCCTCTAGATGAATATCCTTGGTTTCACTTGAACTCTTGTCTTTCTTCCTCAAAGGTTCATCTTTCTTTCTTTGCATCAAAAGCATGAGTCTTATCCTCATCTTTCCTGATACCTGATTCTTCTGTGATCTTGCTTTGGGTTTTTCTATCCTCTCCTATAGCAGCGCCTCCTGGGGTAATGATAGTGACTCTAAGTTTGGTTCCGCGAGGTTCATCATATATCAGTTGTACTTGTGGGTTCTGTTGAGATCCTCATCTTTCCTGAAGCTTAGCCAGTAGCACAGGGTATTCTTCTATGACTTGCTCGAAAGAGTTACAATAACTACAGGTTGTGTAAGGGTTCTGACAGTCCCTTGTTAAGTGTTCTAGATGCACACAGTTATAACATATTATTTGTCCTCAACCTCGGCCCATACCTCCTCCTCATCCTCGTCCTTTGTATCCACCGTGAGGAGTGAATTTTCCCCTCCCTGGAGAGTTGTACTGTGAAGTATTTCCTTCTTGTTGTACTTCACCCTGAATCTTGTATATGTCTCTCGACCTTTCATGTAGGAGATCGTAAGCTCTACAATATCGATCATCATGCCCTACTAATTTACAGAATATGCAGTACAAGTTAGTGGGTGTCTGAACATACTTCTGCATGTAATAGCACTCACCTGGGCGATGCCTATTTATGCACACATCGCACCAGGGCAGGCTAACTTGCTTCCAGGGGCTTGGCGCTCCTACGGCCAAATACTCATGGAATAAGGGACAGTGTTCCTTATCATGACCTTCTTATCTGCATCTCACACACCAGACATCTTTCCTTTTGTATTTTCCCTTATCTTTCTTCATATCCTCAACCTGTAAGGACAAACTAGTTAGTTGACTCAAGATCTGGCTCATGCCTGAGCTCGATTCTCCCATAGGTGTTGATTCAAGCTTCATGGCGATTTCCAAAGCTTCTGCCTGCGATGCAATATTCTTCTGCATCAGAGGGACTCTGATGTGTGGTAACAGCGCAGGGATGAACCATTCTTTATTCTGTTCATCGAGGATCTGAAAAATTTAATCGGTATGTCAGGCTCTTGATCCTCTGGTCGAACTCCCAAACAGGTTTTGCTACCTTTATTTGATCTCCTTTAGCTCTGTAATACATTGTGACTCCGACTTAGGTTTCTTAAACTCTGCAATCAGCGCATTCTTGATCCAGTTCAGTGGCTTAGGCTGCGCCAGTCCTTGGACAAGCTTCATGTACCAGCTCAGTGTGTGGTCCCTTAGCATAGTGCTAAACTGGGTCCTCTTGATGGCTTCGCCGGTGATACTTTTAATATTCCATACAGCTTCACATAGAAACCAATGATGATCTGGATCTTCAGATCCATCTCCTCTAAAGATAGGGAGCCTCATTTCATTTTCCATAGAGCTGACTAGGCTTTTTGTCTGAGTAGATGCTAAGCTAGCAATAACAGTGCTCTGAGGACTCTAGTGGTTCTGACTATTCTGAGCACTAAGTACTGTTAGGACAATAGGAATATTAATGTTACTTACTTCAGTGGTCCACGCAGTTCTTGAGGTCTCTGGCTCGCTTTGGCGAAGTTATCCAGCTTCCCCTTCTTCTGTTCTGGTGGGCTCTGAATGTTCTTCGTCAGTTAGATCTACCTCTTCTCCACTGTACAAACCCTCTTCTGCGTAGTTTTGTTTAAACAGGTTCTCAAGGTGAACCCCTTGGAATACTTTCCCATTGCACGTATGTCCCGCTTCTATGTCACTGTCACTGTCCGAGATCTTGAACATTATCCTTTTTGGGTCTGATCAATCTATTGTATGTTCAAGATGTGGTTTTCATGCAAGAGCATCTTGATCCTCAGCTTCATAAAGTGAAAAAAATTTCCTCTAGGTCCTTTGAAAAAGTATCTCTCAGCTTGGCTATAAGATTTTGTTTTGTCAACAGCAAACTCGGTGATATACCCTCCAATGGTACTATCAAACCAATGATCTACTTCTCTGGATATAGCATTGTCAACTCTCTTGACCTTCTGGATCAGTACCGGCTTCCAAACCACAGGAGGTCTAGATCTAATCTCGAATTGGGTATCGACTAACCTAGCCAACCATTCAAACAACTCCTGGTGGATTCCCCCAAAGAATATCTCGTGAATGTCGGTGAAGATGTATCTTTGTAGCCAATCTTCAGCATTTAGTTTAGGGTTCTTGTTCTAGGCTTCAGCGAAGTCCCTCTCTTGATCCTCTATCCAATTTTGAATCTCGGTCTTTGACGAGAACCACCTTGACATTCCCTTAAACAGATTCATGTCCCAACAACGGAACCATTTTTTGGCACAGGGGCAGACCCGGGGTTCACTCCAAGAGTGCACCAACAAGCCCTAGCTACTGGCCCTTTCGGCAACACCTGTGAAGCAGATGCAGTCTCAACCGAAGCAGATAAGAGGGGGGTTGCAGGACATAGGTGTCTACAACCAGGGGAATATCAAGTGGAACTAATACAACAATAATGCAACATTCATATATCTCTTATCAGCTAGATCTATTCTGCGCAGCTATACATCTGATCTAACACAACAATGCAAATAACAGTATAAAGATGACAAATATCCAGGCATCAATCACACATACAACACAAAATATACGTGGTTCACCCTCTCTCTAGGGCTACGTCCACAAAACGGTGCTTATGATATATTAAGGTCAAGCTTACAGTTCTGATTTGCGCTCTTTAGTCAGCAGATATTCTCTCTCTTCTTCTCTTTGTCTCCCACCTTCCTGCGCACCCAGCTGTAGGACTTGATCTTCACACCCAGCTGAAGATATTACAATACCATAAGGCTCTCCCTCTTAGCACTCCTCTCTCTCCTAATACAATAATCTCTTAACCAACAACAATCAATATCAATACCCAACTCTATTATCGACCCAACCTAGGTCCTCTCGACCTCTATTTATACATTATAGTCCCTCACTGATAGCCTTAGGTCAAAACCTAGGTGTCAAAACCCTAATTACCCAAAACCATAGGTATCTAAAATCCTAGGTCAACTCGACCCACATTTTCAAGGCTTTGCCAACCTGTCTTTCCTCCCTTCTCACATGGTGCTCCAAATCATCCAATGGTGGATTTCACTTTTTGTTTAGTTGTCTATGATTATTTTCTCTTGTTGATCTGTCATCTATGATCTCCTCTTTTAATGGCTTGCTTTTCCGTGCTTCGCTCAATCTTTTCTGCTCTTTTGCTTACTTCGACCCAGGGACAGTCACTGTGTCTCCCGCGTAGTTCGTGTTTGACCTCTTCTTCCTCGATCTTTGCTTTCTTCCATAACCAAGGGCCAATAGGGATAAGGTAGGGTGTTACCCCTTAAAGCAAGCCAAGTGTTTTTTCCATGCTCTGGTACTAATTTGTAACACACTCGAACCCTAAATACTATTTTAAGGGGTGGGGAATAATAATTTCATTTTCCTTCATTATCTCAAATCCTAACTCCGCGATCTCCATCAGCTTCTACTCCCCAAAATCTTTCCAACAGTCGCCACCATGTCGAAGTGTGAGTTATGGTTTTCAAGTTATTTCCTCTTGAAGCTCTTCAGTCGTTATTAGCCAAGGGCCACGTGGGTCCATCTCATACATATCATCCAGAATTCCTCGATGTCCTGGAACTCCCAACACTCATGTATCTATGGTGGTGATCCATCCCCCATTAAATCTGATGACAGATCTTCCTCCTCATTAAGGCATACGCCTAAGGATAATTTGATGTTCGGTGCTTTAGAGCTAAGCGCCTCTTTTTTTATGCGCACGAGACCTCCCAGAGTCCCGAACTCCTGAAGTATTGTAAGATTCCCATGTGGCTTTGGCCTTTGGGCCTTTCCATCCCTCTATGATACTACACCCCAAATCCTTTGGAGTCTTGAAGTCTCAGAGTCCCGGAGTCTCGGTCACATCACCAACCACTTTGACCAGGCAGGCACATACCAGAGGCTCACACGTAGCAAGGGTCATGGGTGACACATTCCCTCTTAAGGGGTTGAAATGTGTTATGCTCTAATAGGCATAAGGGGTCTGCAAAACATCCATATCTTGATGACATGTGGCACCTTAGTTGCAGGTCAACGTCACCCTAGATGACGTCAATGAGCCACATCAACCCCAGACAAACAGCCTTCTAATGTCCTTCAGATCTCATGGTCGAGATTTGTCCAAGTAGATCCATAGATCCATGACTCTTGTTACTTCGCAACTTTGGGCTTCGAAGCTTATCAACTCACCACATTGTGAATCCCTTAGAGGGCCAAGTCTCCTGATCATCGGATCTGGCACCACATATCCTCTACCTGTCAACGATTGAGATTTACATCGTCGTTCGTGACTTCGGGAGTATTCACACTTTGAAGACTCTTGGCCAAGTTCCTCCAGAATACCAAGTCTCAGGACTATCGAATCTCCTGCCACGTAGCCTCTCATTCAACGACTTTGGTCCAATGGGAAACATTTGATAGGGGACAAGAGGGGGCCACGTGTCACTCCACAACGTGTCCTAGTTGGTGGGAAAGTTAAGAGGGGTTCTCAATAGAGTCCTTAGATCGACGACTGAGAATAATCTCAAAGGATCCAAGGATCGACGGTCCACGTCACTTCATAAATTCAACATTTAGGAGTTTGGTGTGTAACTTCCAACTTCCTTCCGAAGCTCCAAACTTCGAACCACGCCCAATCTACCGCCACGTGCACCTAGCGTTCACAGTCAGGATTTACTCTGGATTGTAGAGCTTCATGAGAAATTTCATGTTATGCATTTACACTCTGATATCGCCTGATAACCAAACTTTCAGATAGTCTTTGATCTATGGACATGCGTCCCTCTAATCTCAACAGTCCAGATTAACTTCGCGACTCCGACATTCGGGAGTTTTGGCATTAGACCGCCCCTATTCTCCCGAAGTGGGACTTCACCGAAGTACTTAGGACTACCCCCTCCCTAGGTTTCATCTAATGGCTGAGAGAGATTTCCAATGGATTCCCATATCCATGGCCCTTATTAATTCGCAACTCTTGACTTTAGTTGTTTTCAAGGGTTTTGAAGTCATAGGTCTCGGAGCTCTGAATTCCTGGAGTTTCGAAGCTAGAGTAGCTTCACTCCTTTCGGGCTTAGTGAGGAGTTTCCAACCCTCAGTCATATGGAATCATATCGAGTTTTGGGGGCTACACTCATATTTTAGCCTAAATTTAATTAAGGTCGTGGGTATGAGCCCTCGGTCACACGGATGAAAGGTCTGAAGGAAGCTCCCTTCTTTTGCAGAATTTGAAATTGACATTCCCGCTAAGGTAGACTCAAAAGGTCGGCAGGACTTTAACATTTCAGTTAATCCTACCCCGAATGTCCGACAGAATCACATCCCATAACTCTCTAGAATCTAGGTTGAGGTAAATAGAAGGCCAGGTAAATATATCAGTTTACAGAAGCAAATGAGCATTTATAATAACCATTCAAACATTGTAAAACTTAACCATAAACACAGACATTCAATCATCACATCCATTGTATTACACAGAGTATGAAAATACTTATCAGAACTAGAAAATGTGAAGTGACTACTAAAAGGGGTTCTCGTTTCCACCCAACCATAGGCACAGCCACTCCTGACGGATTTATCATTGGCCACCCCCGAGATAGACCATGACACTCTGAGATAGACTCTTTCTCCTTCCTCAACAAAATCCAAGGACGGAGGCTACTCTCCTCCTCCCACGGGATCTTGGAAACGGATTTTCTCTATACCAAGCAAGGAGGTATGCATGAGTACTTCCACAGTCACTCATTAGCCTCATTTATCATCTTGTATCGAAACCCTTCCCATGGCTTCTTACAAACAGAATGAGCTTGCTTCTCAGTTTTCCTCTCCACTCCAGAGTTGAACAACGCTCTCTTCTCTTCTGAAGATCATTTCCTCTACCCTTCTTCCTTGCAGATCTACCTTTGTTTCCCAAATTACTTCCTTTCTTTCCTTCCTTAGCAAGGTTGTGTGTGTCTAAATCCCCAACTCATGGTCAATCCTAGAAGCCTTACAGATGGGTACTCTATCCCATCTCCTCATTAACTCTTGATGAGGCCTTCCAACTACCATCCTGATTGGTAATTCATTTATGGGTCAAAGGATTGTTGATCAATTACATCCAGTAAGTATTGGTTTGGTGAGGGTCATCTCAACCATTCTCAGTTTCCCTCACCATATTTCTCATAGCATCCATGGTCTATCTTGGAAAACTCCCCCCCTTTCAGTAGTTGTGCAACACATATCCATTTTCTATTAATAACAGAAAATTCATACATTGACCCTTTTATACAAAGGTTCATCAAATCAAAAATTCACACATATTTAGTCCTCCATAGTCTCTTGGCCAGTTATAGTTATATTTACAAACTGGAGGAAACAAGGGTATTACACTGACAAAATGAAGGTTGTGATAATTAGATCCAAAAATATCACTTATGCTAATTTTGTTAATGACAACAACTTGAAGGAAGTGACTTCATACAAATATCTAGAAATATATATTCATCAAAAGCAATGAGAAAATGATAAATGGAGGGAGGAAAGTCTATTATGGCCTTGACAAAAATTGTAAATTCAGAAACCTTTTCTTATGTGATAAAAATAAATTCTCTTTGAGACTGACATCGTTCTTGTTATCTTATATGGTTGTGAAGTTTGGGGCTGCAACGTCTCTAGAGAATCATGGAGAGAGATAGAGAAAATACAAAAGTGTTTTATAATGTATAATCTCAAAATTAAAGTCAATACACTCTATGATATATTTCTCATGGAAGTGACTCTCAATAGGTACCTAATGTACAAGAACAAGATAAACAACATGTAAGACAATAGGCTTCCCAAGATTGCTTCAAACTCTAGTCAAAACCACCTACATATTAAGTGAGGTTGGCATAAAGATGCCAAGTCTTCGTTAAATCATTTAGGAACCAAGTAAGAGATCAATTTATAGAATACCTATTAAAAATATTATTACATCTAAATTTAAGGAGAAATTGTGGTGCAATAAAGAATTAGAGGATAAAATAAATTTAAGATACTATAAGGAGGTGATCAACCCTAATCTAAAGATCAAAAGTATTTGTCTCTTTTGACTAGCATAAAGAATTTGTCATTTTTGTGACACTTCTCATAAAATGTATTTTATACTCACACATTAAATTACAATTTCAAAATATCTGTTATAATATTGACCTTAAAAATATTTTTTATAATACTAACCTTCTTAACCTTTTAATTCATCAAAACTATGGTAACATGTAAATACTTCTCTTTAAAAAAATTAGCAAAGAAATTAAATTATAAAGTAAAATAAGTAATTTCTCAATTTTTAAAATGTCTGATGGTTTAGATTTATGTGATGGGAGTTTTGTTTTTTAGAATTCGGAAGAACAATAGTGTTATCGTTTTTTTGTCGGTGTTTTGGATACACAACATGATCCATCTTCAAGACATAAAAGCCTGAGAAAAATATAAGAGAAGAACCCTAATAAATACTAAAAAGAGCGGAGGGAACCTTAAAGTCGGTTGGGTGAAACCCTAGAATTTAATAAAAAATATTAATAAATATTCTATCTTAGATTTAATAAAATAAATTAATAAAGTTAAGTATTTTTTATTTTTTTTTAAATTGTTTATTAATATATTAAGTGGTAGTTATAAGGAGAGGTGAGAGGAGGCTCGTAAAAATTATGATTTTGATTTTGATTTGATAATCAGTTTATTATTATTAATGTATTGGTTTTTGTTATTATTAATTATTATTAATGTATTGGGTTTTTAGGCTAGTTTAGGTTAAAAAATAATTGATTTTAATAGTGGTAAAAAAATTTAAGGGATTAAGGTAGGATAGTTTGATATTCATAGAATTATTAATGATGTTTATTGGTATTGTTAAGTAAGTCTAGTTATTAAATTAAAATAATTTTTAAATTTTAGTAGTCTAAGGGAGAAGTTTTAGGTAAAAACGCAATTTTCGAAGTCGGTGCAAGTTCTTGGGTCCTAGGGAGAAAGCTTATACTATCTTCTTTCCCAAATGAGTGGGATCCAACTTTCACTAATCTCCAGATCGTTGTCTATGTTTAGGTTATTGGGATTTTTGATGATTTCGATTGCTTCCCTAATTCGTCATTTAAGGAGGTAGTCTTCTCTTGCTAAGATTTTGGTGTCTTCTAAGTGAACATGGTGCTTCTTTGTGAGAGAGTGTTCGGATAATGTTGAGGTGTGTGTCCGTTCGTTCTTAATGTCAACACCATACTCTTTAATCCTAGTGTGAAAAGAGCGACCTATTTCTCCAATGTAGCATTTGCCACATGAACCAATTTGATCTATATAATAAATTATTTATTTATATTTTTAATATGATGTGAAATAAAATTATTTAACAATTAAAATTCATGATTATTGTAACCATATAAAAAATATTCATGTTAAAGTGTTCATATGAAAGTTGAATACGTTTTTTTTTTTTCTTTGTATCATTTTCAAGTAAACATATTTTTAAAAAGTTATATTTTTCGAGTAATATTTTTTTATGTTTAATAATATTATGTTAATAATAAAATTTTGTTCGCATTCAAAATTTAAGAGCCAACATTTCAAACCTCAAGATACAGTCATCATTAGGAAAAACTAAATTGAAAATGGAAATTGTTGATCATAGTAATAAGAATTTGGGACACTCGGGATCTTTTTTTGGAACTTTTGTGGCTTTCCATGGTGCAAAGGTCCTATGATAAGTTGGATCTCGGGTGATATTGATATTATTTGTCTAGTTGAAACTTGGGAGCATGAGGAGTCTAAGTTCTCTAACATAGAAGGATTTGTCTTGTGGTCGGCATGGAACAAAAAATCCCACCGTAGAGGGATAGGAGGCATATCTTGTTATATTAGAAAGAGCATTTCTCCTCACATTCAACTTCATAAGATTGACCCTCTCAATCAGTACATTTGGATAGAAATTTCATACACCAATGCTAAGAAGATGTATATAGAAATTTGTTATTTTGCACCTATTAATTCTATTTTTTATAAGAAAAATAATCTAGATAACAATTGTCCCTATAATAATTTAGAACAAGATATTTATAGTTTGAAAAATGAAGGTAATATCCTCCTGCTAGGAGACTTTAATGCTAGGACTGCAATTAAACAAGCTACTCTTTTAAGTACTGATTCCAACCATAATCCTTTATGGCTAGATGAGGACCTTGTTTTATCAAATAGCTACAAAAGAAGCTTTGAATACCTAATTGAGAATTTGTTTGGTACTGAGTTGGTCAAGCTATGTAGCTCTCAAGACCTAATAATTTGCAATGGATTAATGAAGTGGCCAAACTCCAACCAAATGACTTGTATTTATGGGCTAGGTAGTAGTGTTGTAGACTATGTGATATTTGATATCTATGTTTCCAACCAATTAGAAACTTTTGACATTTTAAATGACCATGAGCCTGACTCTGATCATAAAACTTTAACCCTAACTCTAAACGTTTACATGCATAGGAGCGTCATTGAAGAGAATTTTGATAATCAAAGGAATCTGTGCTTTGACAAAAGTAAAGTTGGGATTTTCTTAAAGGATTTAAATAGTAAATTAAATATCCTAACTTATAAGGACCACATTGAAGAACTCTATCATAATTTTACAACTACCCTTTCCACTTCTATTAACAAGTTCTTTTTCGAGGTGTCCTATAAAAATAATAATAGAATGACCAACCCTTGGTATGATAAAGAATGTAAAATTGCTAGGAAAGTCATTGGGGATACTTCTAATGAGTCCTTAAAACTCGATAAGATCAATACGTACAAATCCCTAATTAAAATGAAAAGAAGGTACTATATCAATAAAAGGAAAGAGAAACTTTCACAACTATATAAGCTGGATCCTGAGAAGTTTTGGAGCCAAATTCTAAACCGCAATACTAAAAAAAAAAAAATGATTCCCTTAAGGGACTGGAATTCCTACCTTAAAAGTATTTATGAGTTCCCTAATTCCATGGACACCATTCCTATTGTCCCTACAAAGGAAGAAGTTTTTTCTTTAGATGACATAGAGTTCGAGGTTAAGCGGCTTGCAAATGGGAAAGCTAAGGACATTGAAGGCTACCAAGCTGACATTTTTAAAATCGGAGGGGCTATCCTTATATCTCACATACACAAGCTCTTTAAGTTGGCAGTCATGAAGGGATTCCCTAAACCCTGGACGCAAAGCTTCATTGTTCCTATTTTTAAAAATGGGGATAGAAACATTCCCTCTAATTATAGGACCATTATGATTAGACCAATTTTAGCCAAGCTTTATGGAATTATTTTGGAAAAGAAGATTAGCCTTTGGCTAGAAATTCATGGTAAAAGAGATAAATGCCAATCCAATTTTATGAGATATCATTCAACTATGGACCATATTGTTACCTTTAGGATCATTGTAGAGGAGTTCCGCAATACTAAAACCAATGTTTTTTGTCATTTTGTTAACTTTAGAAAAAAAATTGACATGGTTCCTAGGAAAAACCTTTGGAATAGTTTGGAAGAGATAAAAGTGCCTCTCAAGTTGAGGTTTGTTGCAATAAGGATGTATGAGAACGTTATTGCTAAGTTTAAAAACACTAAGGGCTAGTCAAAAGATATTAACTGCAATATCGAAGTCAAACAAGGTTGTCCCTTGTCCCCTACCCTTTTTTGCATATACATTGACAAGTTAGAAGATTGCTTGGAAAAACCAGGTTGTGGTGGCCAAAATCTCACTGGTATAGTCATCAATCATCTTCTTGATGCCGATGATATCGTTCTTATGTCAATGATTCCCCATGATCTTGAAAACCAATTAAGAATCCTCAAGGATTTTTGCTCCAATATGGGTATGAATGTTAATACTGATAAGACTAAGGTCTTGATTATTAAATCCAATAAGATCCATTATGATACATTTGTATATGACAACAACAACTTGGAGGAAGTGACTTCATACAAATATCTTGGAATTGATATTCACCACAAACTCAATTGGAATTATAGCATTGAGAAAAGGATTATTGGGGGATGGAAAGTTTATTATGGGATTGAAAACAATTGTAAATCAGTTGATCTTTGGAGTTGGGATAAGAAGAAACTCCTCTTTGAGACTCTTGTTACACCTGTTATTCTTTAAGGATGTGAAGTCTGGGGTTGTAGTATCTCTTGTGAATCCTGGAGAAAGATAGAGCAAATACAAAAGAAATTTATAACCTACAATCTCAAAATTAAAGGAAATACGCCCTATCCCATCCTCCTCTTAGAAAAAGTCCTCTCCCCCATTGAGAGCATGGCTATGACTAGATACCTAATGTATAAGAACAAGTTAAACAACATGGAAGACAAGAGGCTTCCTAAAATTGCTTCAAAATCGAGTCATAACTACCATCGACTCAAATGAGGATGGCATAAATATGCCCGGTCTTGGCTGAACTATTGGGGAATCATGGAAGACACCATTTTGCATAATAAAGATACTATTAAAAAAAACGTAAAATCAAAATTTAAGGAGAAAATGTGGTGTGAAAAAGAGTTAGAGGAAAAAATAAAATTAAGGTATTATAAGGATGTAATCAACCCCAATCTAGAAGATCAAAATTATCTATCTCTTTTGCCAAGTGTAAAGAAAAAAATAAGCATTGCTAAGATAAGAACAAATTTCCACGAGCTCCATAGTGAAACTAGGCGTTGGTCAATTCCTAAAATGTCGTGGGATGAAAGAGTATGTCACATTTGTGACACTAAGAAGGTTGATGATGAAAAACACTTTCTCTTAGATTGTCCAGCCTATACCCATATTAGATCTCATTTTCAAAATATTTGTCACACTACCAACCTTCCTAACCTCTTAACTCAATAAAAGTATGGTGATCTTGGAAAGCTTCTCTTAATGCTTTTCGAACACATAAACAAAATTCTAAAGAATCGCAAGTAATCACTTACCCTCTATTAGCAACAATTGTAGTATCGGGTAACAAAGGTATGCACGTCTGCAGGATTGCACGATAGATGCCCAAGCGCAGCACACAGAAGAAATCTTCTTGGGGACATAGTTAAACAAGCGAGCCTGATCATGGACATGAGAAGCAGCGAAAGAGATTCAGACCGTCCGTCTAAGAAAGGACGCGTGGCGCAAGATCAGCACCAGTAGGAAAGTCCCGACAGGGAAGCACCCATCGGGGAACTTGAAGCCATCGGGATATCGGAGATCCCGGGAGCGAGAATTTTATGCATCGCAGAATCGCGATACGCGATTTCCTGATCGACAGGGAACAACTATCAATCATGGAGGACAGGTGGCAGGCTTTCGCGACAGGTCAACGGCCATGAGCCATCGGGTTTCGGGAAATCGTGAGTCTGGAGGATGCATGCTTGTTGACATCGCAAACCGCGAAATCCTGATGGAAAGTATGGCCGAGGGCATATGATAGTGGTCGCTTGGACCAAGGCCTGGTCAAAGGGCTAGCACGGAAGGCGCATCAGCAATCGGAAAATCGTGAGTCCCATGGACGCAGGCATCGTGTCATCGTGAACACCGAAACTCCGATGGAGGGTTTGACCACGGTCACACGGAGGTGATGTTCATATGGTTCATACTCTAGCTGGTAGGGGTTAGCTCCTAGGAGGAGGGGCTCATCGCACATCAGGATATCGGAGATCCTGGAGGCAAGGAGTTCGCGCATCTCAAACTCGCGAATCCTGAAACCCTGAAACCCCGAAACCTAATCACATACCTATCCCTTGCCGCCACGTCACATCCCCGTGTCATGCCAACCACAGTTTCCCGGCCCCTGTGTTCCTCCACCTGGCTCGTATACTTCAAAACCCATGGATTCTGCCACTTGCATTTGTCCTACCCCTTTCCTTCTGCCACATCCATCCACATGGCCTCTCCTCATCTCATATCCACACCAAGCATGCCAAGTCACCCCTACCTGATCACCGTCCATTCACCACTTCATGTCAAGTCCTCTAGTCATCATGACGGCCTCCACGTCTACCCGCTAGTCTCGCCATAAATTCTCCGAGCAAATCCGAGCGGCAGAATGAGAAGGCCCCCATGTCCTGTAGGTACAGAGTCGACCATGGCCTTTCCCGATCCAAATGAAACAGTTATTGCAACAGTCGATGGTGGTTGGACATCGTTTGCACCATAAATGGAAAGTCCAGAAATGACTGTAAGCTTGTCAATTCATTCACAGGTCCTTTTGGAGTGCGATTGCATCTGACTGAAGTTCACGACTGCCCAGAGACTGCAGGTGCAGTAAGCATGCAGACGTAATGTCTTCAATGCGATGTCTCGAATTGGCTTCTATGTTTTTTCTCTAAGTATTTAGAGAAGTTTTCTCACATTTGGTAGGTATCGATGGTTGAGCTGAGCTCCCGGTTGTAAAGTTTTAATGAAGCATTTTTGCTCTGGTTATGTATGAGCTTTTGAGACTTCTTGCCTTATGAATGCCAGTTCCTTTCATGTCTTTGTTTACACTGTGTTAGAGCAGCTCGGAATTGGAGGATCCAGTCGAGCTGTAGCTTTATAGGATGATGTTGTAATGGATCACTGTAATAGCTGCACTATCTCTAATCAGTTCTTGTGGTTTCCCCAGCGCTGAGTGACTTGGAATTGGAGGATCCAGTCAAGTCCCCTTTCAGTTCCTTGAGACCTTGAACCAAGCGGATCTTGCTTTCAAAGTCTTTCTTCTACAAACTGCCGAAAGCCTGTTGCCCAAGTTGTTTTTTCACTCTTCCTACTAAGTCTTCCACCTGATCATCTTGTAATCAACCCACTGGTTGAAGTTAGGATTCCAGACCTCCTTTGTTCTTTACATACCAGACCCAGTCCCTGAGTTAGAATGATATTTCCTTGAGTCTTACCTCCATTTGATCACCCCTTTAAAACAAATCGTGACTTTAAATTGATGGGCGTCGGGCTCTACTCATGCACGCAATCCAGGAGTGACTTCCGACACTAACAATTCTGGCGTCGTTTCCAGGGACGGAATTGAAGATTTTCCCTGGGCAGAATGACATTGAGCCTCTGAATCTGAAGGTGCATCGGATTATCAGAGCCTTTCAAGATTGCTAATTTGCACCTGGCGACTCCATTGTGACGACTCCGCTGGGGAGAACCTGCTCTGTTAATTGTGGCTTTCAGAGGCAGGCATACGCGGTCTCACCCATAGCTGCCTCTAGCTACGCCCGAAACAGAGCCAGAAGCAGTGCTCAGAAGGGGAAAGGGCTCTGAAGAAGAAGCATCCACCACCGAACTAGGTAATCCACCATATCCTTCTGTTGGAGCTCCTTTTTCTCCTCCTCAGTTATTTGACAGGCCTGTCTCTGTAGTTTCCCGTTTCCTAAATTTTGGGAGTGTTCCTGTTGATTTTTCCTCTCCTGGTCCGGGACCAGAGGGACAAGACTTTGTCACTTCCCTCTCCCTTGAAACTGTACCTTGGCATTGGGCCGGGACCACAGAAGATTTCCCTACGCCCAGCTTAACCACTATGTACAAAGAGGAGCACCCGTTGACTTGAGCTCGATAGCCTTCTCCTTAAATCCCCTCTTGTTCCCCACTCCCATTAGAGGCTCATTCTAAGCAATCCCTTCGCGAACTCCTTCTCCTCCAAGCTCTCCTTCACCTAATATTCCTATGGCTGGTGCTAATCCCCCTTTGAATAGGATGGACGCCATAGTTGTTTCTAGGTACGCTCCCTTGATCTTACCTAATCCCATGAATCCTCTCCCTGCTGGAGACTACTTGAAATATATGCCCAAGTTCACTGGGGAAGGCGACATAACTACCGAAGAACACCTGGCTTCTTTATACAGTTATGCATATAACCTCAACATTGAGAATGAAGATGTATGGATGAGGGTCTTCATCCAGATCCTGGATGGCGAGGTGAGGAAATGGTTTAGAGGATTGGCTCCATGATATATTGTTGGGATTGAAGCCCTGGATAATGCTTTCCTGAGGCAATGGGGCAATAGGAAAGATTTCATGTATTACATGATAGAGTTCAGGTCTCTGAAGAAAGTGGAAGGGGAGTACGTCTCTGACTTCTCTAAAAGATTCAATAAGATGTATAACAAGATCCCAACAGAGATAAAGCCTTCAGAAGCCTCAGCTAAGATTTCGTATGCTAGCGCGTTCGGCCCCGATTTCTGCCTTTTGTTGAGAGAAAGAAGAGCCACCACTTTAGCTCAAATGCAAGACGCAGCCATAGAAGTGGAGTCCAATGTGTTAGCAACCGATATATTGAGGAACGAGGCTGACACGGGCAGGAGAAAGGGAAAATCTGAAGCCTCATCTTCTGGCCCATCGGTGCCCCACCCTCAAGTAGATGAACTGACCAAGATGGTGAAGTCTTTGTCTGCGGAGATGGAAAGAATGAAGGTAGAGAGGAGGCAAGCATACAAGGGCCCTCAGAGCACCAAAAAAAAAGGAGGTTTTCGGAGGCCAAACAATATTTCTCCCCCGATGATGCAAAGAGACAAAGATGACCAAAAAATTCAGGCACCTTTTCAAAACCATTTGGTGGCCGATGAGGAAGAAAGAGAAGCAGATGAGCTTGATCCTGAAATCCACTACCTAGAAGACACTCCTCCTTTTCCTCGTCTGACTCAATCAGCATATGAGGAGTCTCTCATGAACAGTCAGCTAAATGAATTGAGCAAGGGAGACAAGGTTAGCGGCGGCCGAGGCAGGTATAACCCGAGGTCCGACAAAGGGGCAGCGGCACCTGTTATTCCTGAGCATTCTACTAGAACAGAAAATCCTGCTAACGCAGTAGCAGGTGGTCACAGAGGTAAGAAGTCCCAACCCCTCTCTCCCGTTGTCCATAATCATGTTCCTGAAATAAAAGAAATCCCAAAACCCACAGCTTCTTTTAACTTCGAACATGAGATCCAAAAGATCAGGATCCCCGTGCCCCTCACTGAACTGATTAAACATGACGAATTCAAGAAGCGCTTATCTGAAATTTTACAGTCTGAAGCCTCATGCATTACCTCAGACTCCATAAACCTCCAAGATGAAAAGCCGGCAGTTGTCCTGGGCCCCATGGTAGAAAATAGAGATGACTCATCTCCCCCTTTCTACACATCCCTGAACGTACATGATAAAGTGTTGCACAACTGCCTGATGGATTCAGGGGCCTCTCACAACCTCATGACCAAAACTGTCATGGAGGAGTTAGGGCTAGAAGTTACCCGAGCTTATCATGACCTCTATTATTTTGACTCCATGAGAGTTCAGTGTCTTGGAGTGATCAAGGACCTGGTTGTGACCTTGTTTCAACTGCCCATGAAGAGTGTGGTCATGGATATTGTAGTAGCCGATGTCCCCCCCAAGTTCGGTATGTTATTATCAATATCTTGGATAAAAAGACTGGGGGGAACCTTGCAGATGGACCTCACATATGCTACTATCCCAGTGTTTGGAGGAGAGCATATAAGACTATACAGGGAAGCCCAACTGGCCTACATAATCAGTGATGAAGCCAACCCTACCAACCATCCCATCTTTGCCTTGGACACTGACTTAGGTTCCAGTCTGCTCCAACTCACTCATGCTCCTGAACCTCCTCTTAGACTCAAAAAGCAGCCCACCATTTCCCCCGAACTCCCTCCCTCCATCACCCCCGTCTAGAAACTGTTCTTTGATGGAGCCTCTTCCAGGGAAGGTGTTGGAGCTGGGGTGGTTTTTGTGTCACCTGCTCAGGAAACCATATCTTTGTCATACAAATTAGAATTTGAAGCTACTAACAATGTGGCCAAGTATGAGGCTCTTGTTCTGGGATTGAGAGTTGTGAGGGAAATGGGAATTCAGGAAGTAGCAGTGTTCGGTGATGCAGAGTTGGTAGTTCAGCAGATCAGGAATGCTTATCAGGCTAAGCATCCTCGACTCAGAAGCTACAGAAATGAGGTATGGGACCTAATCGACAGTTTCTTCTCAGCATTCAACATTTCATTCATCCCAAGAGAGGAGAACACAATGGCGGATTCCTTGGCTACATCGGCTAGCAATTTCAAAGTACCCTTGCCGCCCAAATTCAGATATGATGTAGAGGTAAAATACAGGCCCTCCATACCTAACAACGTCAAACATTGGAAGGTATTCGAGGATGATCTCGAGGTCAAGAGGTTCGTGAAGACTGTCGAGGAATTTTCAAAAATGCACATTGACCAAGATGTCGTCTCAGAGGAAGAGCTTGATGGGGGTAATTTTCTGAACAAGATTGCAGGGCGTGACATTGTACAGCTGCCCAGCAACCACATTCCCAGAGGACTGGTTCCTTTGGAAATACTTTTTGATGGAAATGACGTGTCATTAAAGGGAAAAGTCTCAGAGGAGGACGCTGGTACTATTCAGTGCAACATTGGGACCAAGGGTGAGCCCAAGTTTGTCAAATTGTCAAAGAGTCTGACAAAGGAGCAGAGGTCCGAATACATTGGGATTTTGAGGGAGTTTGCTGATGTGTTTGCCTGGACCTACGAAGACCTCAAAACCTATGACACCTCTATCATCGAGCATAAAATTTCATTAAAGGAAGAGGCAAAGCCGTTTAGGCAGAAGCTGAGACAAATTAATCCCATGTTGTTGCCTATCATGGAGAGGGAAGTGAAGAAGTTGCTTCAAGCTCAGATCATTGTGCCACTAAGATATTCAGAGTGGGTGGCTAACTTGGTGCCAGTAAGAAAAAAGAATGGAGAAATCTAACTCTGTGTAGACTTTAGAAACCTGAACAGAAGCTCACAGAAGGATAACTACCCCTTGCCAAAGATGGAACATATACTGCAGAGGGTGACAGGAGATTCCAGGATGTCTATGGTTGATGGTTTCTCTGGATACAATCAGGTCTTTGTTCTGCCTGAGGACAAGGAAAAGATAGCATTCACCACTCAATGGGGCACATTCATGTATGCCAAGATGCCATTTGGACTAATGAATGTAGGGGCGACGTTCCAGCGTGCCATGGACATAGCTTTCATTGGGGAAAAGGATAAATTTGTGGTCGTTTATCTGGATGAGATCACAGTGTTTTCAAAATCTGATAAAGAACACCGTCGCCATCTCAGAAAAGTTTTCTTGAAATGTAGAAAGTTTGGCATTTCATTAAACCCCAAGAAATCTCTATTCGCCCTACAGGAGGGAAAGTTACTAGGCCACATAGTATCAGCAGAAGGAGTCAGGATTGACCCCAGCAGAGTTGAGGCGATACAAGCCTTATCGATCCCGAGGTCCAAGAAGGAGGTCCAATATTTCCTCAGTAAAATTAATTTTCTGAGGAGATTTGTGCCTAACTTTGTTGAGGAGGTAAAGCTTATAACAGCCATGTTAAAGAAAGAGAATGAAGTAAGGTGGACCCCTCAATCGCGGCATTCCTTTGAACAAATCAAGAAGGCCCTGACTGAAGCTCCTGTTCTTATCAGTCCCGACTACTCAAAGGATTTCCTTATTTTCTCCTTTGCCTCACCTGACACAGTGGTTGTTGTTCTATTACAAACAAATGACAGTGGGCTAGAGTAGCCTATTGCTTATTTCAGTCGTGCATTGAGGGATGCCGAAGTCAGGTATGACACTATGGAAAAGCAGGCTTATGCTCTAGTAAAAGCCCTCAAAGCTTTTAGAACCTACATCCTGCAGTCAAATATCATCGCCTATGTCCCCTCGGCTGTTGTTAAAGACATTCTTATTCAGCTTGATATGGACAAGAGAAGGAGTAAATGGATAGAAAAAATCCTGGAGTTCGACCTGGAGATAAAGCCAACCAAATTGATCAAAGGGCAAGGTTTAGCCAAGTTGTTGGCTGAAGTAAACTGCCAAGCATTGGGGATAAGTCTCATCAACGAATGCTCAAGTATTCAGCAGGATCGACTGCCTGACGTAGACCATCGAAGAGATCCCCCATTGGCTCGATGTCCTTGGTATAAGGATGTCATATACTTCCTACAGGATCTGCGGCCTCCAGACAGCCTGCAAAGAAGAAAAGCAAGAGCTCTAAAGCTCAAAGCAGTCAAATACTATCTGATCGATCAAGAGTTATATTGGAAAGACCCACTGGGGGTGCTTTTAAAATGCATGAGTCCACCAGAGGCCGAGATGATCGTGGCTGAATTTCACAGCAGCCTGTGTGGAGGGCACCATTTATGGAGAGCCACAGCCCACAAAATCCTCAGGGTTGGGTACTACTGGCCTACTGTTTTCACTGATGCCTGCAAAAAGGTCAGAGCCTGCATCAAATGTCAAAAATTTGCAGGAAAGAAGCAACTCAGGTCTCTTTCGTTGAATCTGGTGGTGGTTTCAGGGCCTTTCCAGCAGTGGGGCCTAGATTTCATTGGAGAAATTCACCCTGCCTCCAGTGGGCAGCACAGGTGGATCCTGACTGCTATAGATTTCTTTACCAAGTGGATTGAAGCTATCTCCACCAGGAGTGCTTCCCACAAGGTAATCATTGGATTCTTGGAGGACCTCATCACAAGGTTCGGCTGCCCAAATAAGATTGTCACTGATAATGTAGCCGCTTTCAGGTCTGAACCACTAACCAAGTTCTGTGAGCAGTTCAGGATCAAATTGATTCACTCCACTCCATATTATCCACAGGGCAACGGTCTAGCGGAATCCTCCAACAAAAGCTTGATAAAGATCATCAAAAGGTTGTTGGAAGACAACAAAAGGGCTTGGAATTCAAAGCTGAAATTCGCCCTATGGGCTGATCGGGTGACTGAAAAGAGATCTACAGGTCTCTCCCCTTTCCAGTTAGTCTACGAAGCCGAAGTCGTCTTCCCTTCTCAGCTGGCCCATCCTGTAGCGAAATTCCTCCAGGATTATCAAGAAGAGCCCAACGACATGGTCAGAAGGATTCATCAGCTAGTAGAGGTCCAGGAGGCCAGGGAACAGACAATGGATAGGATTCAGGACCATCAGCAAAAAATCAAGCAGGTCTTCGATAGGAAAGCCAAGAAGGAGCGGTTCCAGATGGGAGACCTGGTGCTGAAATGGGATGCTCCTAAACAAGATAAGGGCAAACACAGCAAATTTGAATCTCTGTGGATTGGGCCTTTCAGAATCTCCGAGACTTTCTCAAATAACACATACAAGTTGCGAGATTTGGAAGGCGAAGAAGTCTTCAGCTGCCCAGTGAATGGGCGCTTCCTGAAGAAATTTTTTGCCTGAGCCTCCGATGGCTCCTTTGTTTGTAAATATTGTTCTTTTTGTTTCTTGGTTCGTTTCTGTTTTAATTTCTACGGTCTAATAATGAATCCATAGCCCAACAGTGAGGCACTGGAACTGCAAAATGAGTCCTTAGAGCATCTTAGGGACGACTCTATCCCCCATGGAGCCTAATGTTAGCAAAAATTGTGGTATCGGGGAACAAAGGTATGCACGTCTGCAGGATTGCGCGATAGATGCCCAAGCGCAGCACACAGAAGAAATCTGCTTGGGGACCGAGTTAAACAAGTGAGCCTGATCATGGACATGAGAAGCAGTGAAAGAGATCCAGACCGTCCGTCTAAGAAAGGACGTGTGGCGGAAGATCAGCACCAGTAGGAAAGTCCCGACAGGGAAGCGCCCATCGAGGAACTTGAAGCCATCGGGATATCGGAGATCCCGGGAGCAAGAATTTTATGCATCGCAGAATTGTGATACGTGATTTCCCGATCGACAGGGAATAGCTATCAATCATGGAGGACAGGTGGAAGGCTTTCGCAACAGGAAACGGACCATTGACAGGTCAACGGCCATGAGCCATCAGGTTTCGGGAAATCGCGAGTCTGGAGGATGCATGCTTGTTGACATCGCAAACCGCGAAATCCCGATGGAAAGTATGGCCGAGGGAATATGATAGTGGTCGCTTGGACCAAGGCCTGGTCAAATGGCTAGCGCGGAAGGCGCATCGGCAATCGGAAAATCGTGAGTCCCGTGGACGCAGGCATCATGTCATTGTGAACGCCGAAACTCCGATGGAGGGTTTGACCACAGTCACACGGAGGCGATGGTCATATGGTTCATACTCTAGCCGGTAGGGGTTAGCTCCTAGGAGGAGGGGCTCATCGCACATCGGGATATCGGAGATCCCGGAGGCAAGGAGTTCGCGCATCTCAAACTTGCGAATCCCGAAACCCTGAAACCTCATCACATACCTATCCCTTGCCGCCACGTCACATCCCCGTGTCATGCCAACCACAGTTTCCCGGCCCCTGTGTTCCTCCACCTGGCTCGTATACTTCAAAACCCATGGATTCTGCCACTTGCATTTGTCCTATCGCTTTCCTTCTGCCACATCCATCCACATGGCCTCTCCTCATCTCATATCCACACCAAGCATGCCAAGTCACCCCTGCCTGATCACCGTCCATTCACCACTTCACGTCAAGTCCTCTAGTCATCACGACAGCCTCCACGTCTACCCACTAGTCTCGCCATAAATTCTCCGAGCAAATCCGAGCGGAAGAATGAGAAGGCCCCCATTTCCTGTAGGTACAGAGTCGACCATGGCCTTTCCCGATCCAAATGAAACAGTTATTGCAGCAGTCGATGGTGGTTGGACATCGTTTCCACCATAAATGGAAAGTCCATAAATGACTGTAAGCTTGTCAATTCATTCACAGGTCCTTTTGGAGCGCGATTGCGTCTGACTGAAGTTCACGACTTTCCAGAGACTATAGGTGC
>ML791292.1:219423-235344 GCA_009831015.1 Picea engelmannii
TGGAAGTGTTATCGTAACTTATTATCGCAATACACCATTACTTACGATTATGCAGGAAATATACCAGCTCATTCAATTAGCATGACAATATATATTGAAAGACAATAAAGAAACACATGCATTCAATCACATAACACAGGTTTTACCGTGGTTCACCTCCCCATGGGATACGTCCACAAAGATCTGGCTCTTAGATCTTTTATTATAGTCGTTCTGAACTTCAGCATTGCACGCTTTAAAACTCTTATCGGTGGGGTTAAGATCTAGTATGAGGCAGATTATATCACACCAAGATCCTTAGCCTACAATCTAACCCTCAAGATCTACCCTCCTCGGTCCTCTCTAGCTCAACAGCTTACAAAACTAGGTCATACAGAAAAATATCACATAGTATCCGCTTCTTCATATTCATCTCTCTATATCTCTATATCGACTTACAAAACAACAACAATAATAATCATCTCCCTTCTCTATCTCAGCTATGAGACCTAGGTATTTATATTTGTTTATTTGACCGGCTCTTCAACCATTATAATATATTGCAAAAACCCTAACCCTACCGTTGTTAGGTCTTCCATGCATGCACGCATGCTGCTCTTCCTTCCAGTTGTCACTTTCCTCGTGCATCCTTTCTTTCCCAAAATCGTCTTTCTTTCTACTTTGGCCTGCTTCCAACATGATGTTCCATATAACTAAAAAAAAAGGGCGGGCGGAGGTTGTAGTGGACTCTTTTTTTTTTCTTTTTTTTGGTTTTTTTATTGTCAAAACACACCGGTGCGCCATTATATAAAACACCACAGGGCATACCAAAACATAAAATGCACCAAAACAACCTTACATAAAATGCCCTTGAACTTCCTTAAAACCAAAAAAACATCGGAGCGCCATTACATAAATTCTCGGTGTGAACATAAAATATAAACGCACCAAACACCATTACATGAAAATGTCTCGGTTTGTACATACGATGAAAATGCGTCGGTTCGCCATTACATTATTGACCTGGTGCTTACATATGAAATAAACGCATCAGGACAGTTATGGTTAATATGCCCCATAATCCCATTTTGTTGTATGCAACTCCGGTAAACTTGCATTTTATGTCCATTCTAGTGTTTGTATAATTCATAGGTTCCGAGGCATATACTAAATATAACGCCCCAAGGTGCGTATTTTATTAAATGCACCAGTGCATTTGACTTTATTAAAGCACCAATGTTGTAATTACATTTAAATAACCAATGCGTATTTAGCACATGCCCGTCATATAATTTCAAAATGATATATTATCGCACATTTTGTGCACCGATGATTATGTATAATTAATATGTATCGGTACTTCAGTATTGTTAATATGCACCAGTGCATATAACCTCTTTAAAAGCATCAATGTCTATATTATTTCAAGCACCATTTTGTGAGTTCATAAGAATGCACGAATATGCATATATTTTAATTAATTGCGTTTTTAACAAATATTTTCTATGATCATATTGATTTTTATATTTTGTTATTGCATTTTGATATAATGAAAACATTAATGCCTTATCCAAAGGATTATACCTATGTTATTTGCAACAATGTAAATCATTAACATATTAATTGATCAGTTATTTGCAACAATGTAAATCATTCACATATTAATTAATCAACAATGCAACATTTTACAACATTTGACAATGCAATAAAATAACAAACCCATTTTATTATACATGAATAAGAGACACATGATCATACAAAATGGGACAACGTAAAGGTCCAAAATAATCATATTAGAACCAATATATAATTGTTATAGTTATTGGTAAAATTTCCTCGTGCAATTGGGACATTATGTCCATTACATTAAGAAAAAATATCCCTGATTTTTACATACTGATATTACAAAACTGCATACAACTTGCAGTAAAATTCAATTATATTGATTGTCATTCATCACTTGAACCGTTTCCATTGCTCAAGGTGTGTGCATCCCTCATTTCTTGATCATATATACACAATATTGTACTTTGGTTATCTCTACATATTTTTTCTTTCTTGACTACTCGTTGATGTTCCAACTACTCCTATTCCATCTAAAAACATATAAATAAAGCATAATAAGTAAATATACTTTGTAAAATAGTATAATATACATGATTGAATAAATAAAAAAGAATACTAGATCAGTGATTGATTCATAAACCATACACATCATTTTGAAGCCTTGCCTCATGCCAGTTATCACAAGATCTTCTCCTAGTTCCTCTCCATACTTTGTTTCCTGCATGTTTAATATGCCATGCCAAAGCATAGTCGATATAATTAATATAAGGTTTCTTCTTGCTCCATTAATTATAAAACAAGAGAATTTAATTGTAGACATCCATGGATCAATGTAAATTAATTGTTCAAATATAAATATCACAACAAATATGAAAACTTAAGTAATATAAAAAACGTAAATACTCACAAACTTTGTGATCAACCATTTTTTCCTCGTCATCATGTCTTATGTGTTGATTGGGTTCCATTTTGTTTTCTTTTTTGTAACAAAACAATTGAAAATTAGTATAAAATAATATGATAAATAAATTTAATCTACATAAAAGAATAAATGAATGATTACATACTTCGGTACACATTGTTGTTGGGATGCATCCTCCTGTGATACAATTATGTTCATTTCTTTTACCGCCTCCTTGTACACTATTTTGGGTATCCCTACCAGCATGTATTGGATTTCCCCTTGTTTTTCACTTGGAATTTTCGTTATCTTCCTAAAAAATGAAAAAGCATAATAATGTTTTCTTAAATGGACATGAAAGTAAATATATAAAAAACAAATTAATTTGGTAATTATTGGAACATATTATAGAAAAACATGTTTAGTAATAATACATTTTATATGACTCTTTTTTTTTATTGTAAGTTTTTTATATTGCAAGTCTCATTGACCATGGCTCCGGAAACTCTTCTTGTAGTATACAAATAACCTTATTCTTGGAGTCACTGGATCGATTTTTGTATTGTAAGTGGAAATGACGTCTATACGTTCTTTCCACTATATCCCTCAAAGATTTGTAAAAAACAATTCCCCTCTCATTAACTTCAAACACCACTCCAAATGAACTGATGACCAAGCCATCATCATCATTTACATCCTTAACAATTTTTTTCCTCTTATGATGATATTCCATTTCCTAGCTATTGGTCATTGTATAACATTAAAAAAAGTGAAATCAAGTCTTTAAAACTGTCAGGACAAGCATTGGGCAGGAAAGATAACCCCACACTTGATGCATTTCATTAGCTAGATAGATGCATATATACATTAATAGATGACTCTTGGTCTTCCCCAATGGGTGATCGTTTCTATCACCTATGACGCTTTGTATTTACATTAATGTTACATGTAACACAACCCAAAAGGGATTGCATGTCCAGCATTAACCCCCTTAATACGAAGGGATGTTTGTGATTCCAAGCATACATAAACGTGAATTTTCCATGCATTGAATCCTCTGACCAATAAACCTTCTCTCGATTGTTCTGCAGAATTTAAAACTGAGAGATAAGAATCTAGCTTTAGTAGATTGTGTTAGCACTGAAAGTCATACTTTGACTGCTAAAGTGTAAGCTCAGCACCCATCAGAATGTAAAAGATAATTGTGGTTTTGAATAGGTGGATCATCAAGATGGATAAATAAAGAGAGAGTATTGCAAACTATAGATCAGCAGGCTACACCAATGGGCAATGGAGTCACAAACATCCTACTCATCGAAGGCACAAAAGTTGTTCAACAGAAAACAAGATTATATGTTGATAGGTGGAAGAATGAAGAAGGAAAACATAAGATAGAATTTTCACTAAACAAAGATCCTCTCAATTTAATGAAACAACAAATACTTGAATATAAACAATGATTGATGGGCAAAATACAGCAGATCCTCTGCGGCTTAGGGATCCATAAATCATTGACAGCCTTTGATCCTCAAATCTGCAATATATTTAAATAAGAAGAAATATAAACAAAAGAGTTACAATATGAAATCACGGCTCTCATGAGTCTCCAATAGTAGTAATACTTACAATCCTAAAATGCCCACAGGCTTACAAATGAACACACACAAGAAAACTGACTGCTACATCTCTCTCTAGCCTCTCTTGGCTCATGAATCCCCCTCTCCAATAGAGATATCCTTCTTTAAATATAAAATAGCATCCAAATAACATTAGGAGGTCGAATCCCATCTCCTCCATTGGATTCTAATCCTTGGATATAGGTGGCAACAATCAAAGAGACAAAAATCCAACAAACTGTTAATTTTCAAGAATTTGTTGGAAGTCATTAATAAATTGTTTCCACCTCATGCATGAGGCCTTTTATGGAGATAAATATTAGGTGCAGGTGTCCCTTCACATCTAAATTATCCTTTAGAAGTCATTCAAATCCTCCTTGACAGGTGGCAACCTCCCAACAAGGTGATTACCAAAAACCGTGACTACTACAGGAAATTAGGTAGCGTCGTTGTGCAAATTCGGTAGCACAACTTCTATGTCTAATATATATCAAACCATAATAAATTTTGAAAAATGGAGAGTGGTTTTTGTTATTTGGAATGTTATGAACAAAAACCTCCTCCATTTTTCAAAAATACCTTCTCAATTGTTCACAATCCAAGTTTTAAGTTAGTGACTCAAAACTGGTAAAATAACTTTGCACAATTCGTTTTCTGCAAGAATTTAGGTAACGCCCACCTGTGTGTCTACATGCGATTGGGTAGAACAAATTCATGAGTGTTTTTTATGCTTGAACTTGTATATTGGGCATAACCCAATATAGTTTCAATTTTCCCCAAAATAAATAAAATATCCCATAACAATTGTATTCATTTGCCAAAATGAATATTGAAGGATTTATGGAACGTTGAGGCATAAACCAATCTTGTGCTAACAAATTGCACCACCACTTAGACAAAGAACACACCTAAAATCAGGTTATCACTAGAGTAATCAAAACAAGAAAATCAAAGAGAAATCAGATCACACAAAAAAAAAAAGGAAAGAAAATTGAAAACACCAAATGTGTCACTCAAAATAAAATTAAAAAGAAATAAAGGTAAACTATGATACATGAAGTTTTCTTGGAGAAAACTTACGAAAAGATATTCTTTAGGGTCTGGTCGTAGATGGGAATATCTTCAATCTCACCCCTAAGTTTTTACAAATGGTAAGTATCTACCCTAATTTTCTGAGCGACTTGAAAAGGGCCAAGCCACAAATTTTGGAATTTTGAATGTTTCCCCTTTGGATCATTGATTTTATCCCACTTAAGAACCAAGTCCTCTACTTCAAAGTTTTTATCACCAAACTTGTGTTTATCAAACTATTTTTTAACTTTTTTTTGATGGGATGCAAACTTCCTTCTAGTTTGTTCTCCTTCATCAACCATAAGGAGGGTATCAATTCTTTGTTGCATATTGGATGAGGGTTGTCCTCTTGAGGACTAGGAAAGATGCAAGTACGGGAGATATGGGTTGGTTGGAAAGATTGCTTCTTGTTCGTACACCAGAAAGTAAGGGGAATTCCCTAGGTCTTCCTTGGGAGTTACCATATCATCCCATAGAGCGTTATGTAAAGCATTGTGCCAGTTCTGGTGATTATCTACGATTGTCTTCTTAAGAATCCTTATTATTTTTTTATTAGTAGACTTAGAAACACCATTTCCCTGCGGATAGTAGTTAGCGGAATACTTCAATATAATCCCTATATCTAATGCAAATTTAGTCAAGAGAGTAGAATAAAAATATGCAGCGTTGTCAAATACCAAGACCAAAGGCAGCCCAAACCTTGTCATGATGTGTTGTTCAAGAAATTGTATTACTACCTTTTCATTAACATGGGTAATGGTAATGGATTTTGACCATCGTGTGAAATAATCAGTAGCAGTAAATATATACTTATGTTGTGTGGACGAGTTTGGGTTTATCTCTCCTATTATATCTATTCCTTGTTGTTTAAATGGACTAGAAATCGGCACTGGTTCTAGTGGAATTATTGCTTCATTTTCCTTCCCAACACTCATTTGAAAAATGTTGCACCTCTTGACATATGTGTGCGCATCTCTAAACAAAGTTGGCCAATAATATCCTACCCTTAAAATATTATGGGTCGTATTTTGCCCTGTGAAATGGCCCCCTGCAGGACTGTCGTGTAGTTCCTTCAACACCTTTTCAACATCTTCCTTTTTAGACATCTTAGAAAAATGCCATCATAATTTAAGCGGAAAAGTATTGATATAATAAGATAGTATTGGGCATATTTTAGTCTAAGTGTTCTTCTCTCTCTCAATTTCAGGTATTCATGGCAGGTATCGTGGTGGAGAAAATAAGATAGGTCAGCATACCAAGATTCTTGTGTGGCTGGTATGTACAATACTTCACCACACCATAAATCCAACTTGTTGTCCCAACCTGAATCCCTATTTTCTATCAGATCTTGGGATTCTGCGGCCAGTTTGCACAGTCCTTGACCACTGACAATTCTTTATGGTTTAATTTCTAGATCAAATTATTGGATCAATGCCATCCAGTTGCCTCTTTTTTTCCCCATTTTTTGTTATGTGAATAGTGACCTAACATCTGGATGAGGTACTATGACCTTGGTATGATTCTTGAGGATGTAAGGTCTAAAGTGTTTTACTACTTTATAGACAACATAGGCTTGTTTGTCAATGGATGGGTAATTAAGCTCCAGTCCTTGTAAGTTGGTTCTCATAAATGAAACAGGTGCTTTGTTGTTTTCATCATCCTTTTGAGTAAGTATTGCAGCTAATGATTGATCTGAAGTGAAAGTGTAGAGATAAAGTCTTTGTTGAAATCAGGGTTGTGTAGTACAAGTGTTTGTGATATGACAGTCTTAATTTTTTTGAAAGCTTCCTTTCCCTCATCATTCCATTAAACTCAACATCTTTGCATATCATTGTTTGCAAGAGTTTAACTATCTCTGTGAAATATGGAGTGAACTTTCTTACAAAATTAATCCTTCCAAAGAAAGATTGCATATCCTTTTTGTTATGAGGGAGTGGCAGTTGCAAAAAAAAAAATATTTGTTTAGGATCAATATGGAAACCATCCTTGGAAATGATGTGACCTAAGATTTTTCCTTCCTCTACTCCAAATATAGTCTTTTTTGGGTTCAAGGATATCCAATACTTTCGGCATCTTTCAAAAATTTGGATGAGATGGGAAATATGATCAACCCTATCCATGGAGTAAATAGTGATGTCATCAGGGTACACCAATACACATTTGTTAATTGATCCCTGAAATGCCACATCCATGGCTCTTTGGAAAGTATCTCCCACATTGATTATCCCAAATGGCACGTGTTTCTAGGCAAATGTTCCCCATTTAGTTCAGAAGGTTGTTTTCAATCGGTCCTCCTCTGATACTAACACCTAGTTGTATCCTGAGAATCTATCCAGAAGTGAGAATATCTACGCTCCTGATACGATCTGTAAAAAAATTTCCATGGAGGGGATAGGGTAGTTATATTTTTTTGAGGCCCTATTCTGATTTCTAAAATCTACACATAAGCGAATTTCCAAGGACATTTTCTTAACCAGTATGAGATTGGTTACCCATGCAAAGTGTCTTACTTGGAATATTGTCTTTGTGTCTAATATTTTCTTTAGTTCCTTCTGCATCAAGGGTTCCAAGGATGGGTGAAATTTCTGCAGCTTTTGCGGGAAAGGTTTGACCTCGAGTCTTAATGGGATAGTGTGTTGAATGATCTTGGTGTCATATGTTTTCAAATCCTAATACAACTAAGCAAACACATCCTGGTACTCTTTGAACAACCTTAGGTAGGACTTATTTTCCTCATGTGACAGTGATCTCCCGATATTGATGTTCTGGGGGTTGTCAGCAATTCCTAGATTTATGACTTCATAGAATGGACATGAACTGTTGATTTTGGTAATTTTGGTTTCTTAAATTTCTCTCGCAAGTCAAACATGTTCTCAAGACTAACTACTCATCGAGGTATAATGTGGACTTTAGTTTGGGTCGGTTCACTACTTTTTGTTAGGTTAGGGCTTTGATTATCATATCCTATAATCATTTGTTGAAAAACTTCATTGTCAATGGCCAAATCCCTAAAATTTTCATCATTAGTCAAAAAGGATATGATATGTTCATATCCCTCAAATATCCTCCAGTTAGAAATGTTATCTGGGACCGAAGGCTTGTATAACAATTCTATGGCAAACCTCTAGGCTTCATAATCCTCTAAGGGAGAGAACCTCAAAGTTGGTGTGCCCAAAGAATTGGCCAGCGTGTTTTTGGATCGAGGTATGGCTGTGATGTTGAATGCTAGGAAATTTTCTATCAGCCTGTGAACTTCCTGCTAATAATTCCTCAAATGGGGGAAATTGCAATGGATAGTGTTATTGACCTATCTAACGATGATTTCTTAATCCCCGAAGAAACTAGTCCCTTAATATTTAAATGAATACCTTTCTTAATTCCTTGAACTAACGCCTCGTATTTGGCAGTGTTGTTTGTGCATTTAAATTCCAATCTATAGGACATAAAACTATGTTTTCTTTCTAGGTTAATGAAAATGCATCTAGCACCATCCCCTTCTTGACATTTTGATCCATCAAAGTACAGAGTCCAGGTTTCAGACACAAAGTTCGGTACTCTCTTGTCCCAGACCACCTTTGGAACTGTCATTTTAGTGTTGTCAGCTTGAGCATGGGTATTCTATTCATACTTATTACATTGCTCAATTATTTCAGGACTGTCATGAAGTGATAATTCTGACCTCTGGGAAAGTAACACTTCAAACAAACAGGGATTGAAATTACTGAACTCAAAATCATAGGAGTAATTTCCTAAGACTGGGAATTCATTAGAGGAAGGTTCATTAGGGGATTCCAAGTATGTGACAGAATGCTTCAAACATTTTCCTCGGTTGATCCTAATCATGTTGGGGTTTCCCTTCAATGGTAACCATAAGTGGGACCAATCTGTACTAAAATATCCATGTAATTTTTCAGACCATTCACTACTTAACAACATTCCATATGCCTCTGTAATGTATACAATTATGATATCTATGACCTAATGAAACTTTGGGTTAGAGGCAATCCTAATCATAACATCCTTTAACTCCCCAATAAATTTCAATTCAGTTATGTCTAGTTGAATTATATGTGTTTAGATTTTCATAGGGGTATCATATAACTTCTTGCATACTGAAAGAGGCATAACATTGGAGGTAGTGCAAGAGTCAACCAAACAATTGTGCAGGTTCATGTTATAAATTTCAAAGGTTAACAGAAAAGGTGGAACATATGACCTAGGATTCTTATCAGCCATCATTGTATTCATGTTATGCTTTCGAATATTATTAAGGATTATTGTACCCAAGCTTGAGTGTGGGCTTGGATTTGACATGAGTGTGTCGTCCTCATCCAGATCTTGCAACAATAAATATTTCTGTTGAGGAATTTTACACAAGTCCATCACCTAAATGTTAGCTTTCAATTTCTTCAGGTATTCTACCACGTTATACTCTATCTTTATGGTTTCGTGAGGTGGGAACTTCAGGCCAGAACTCAGCGGTGGGGTCAGTTGAACTAAAGGGGAAAATTTTGGGGTTCTCTTAGGAGCTTGTGCAATGGTAGGTTGGTTTTGCGCGATGATTGACATCCAATAGAACCATAGTTGTTTGCTCAAGTGGTTCACTAACTTCATTTTCCTCGGTATTCGACATATGATCATTGGGTTGTTCGGTTAGGGAACATCCATCCAAGAAATGATTCGCCAACAAATTCATAGCATTCACCCATTAAGGGTAATCCATTTCTGAATGATGTTCTTGACGATAGTTACAATATGAATCTAAGGTGACCTCTCCCAAGTCAATGTTCAAGTTGGCAAGAGGGGGCTCTGAGGCTTTAAACGGTGGATTTTTTTGAAAGAAAAATTTGTAAGGCCTAGGGTTTGATGTGCCTTCCCTTGCCTTCCTCTTCATGTCTACAATATCATTGGACAACTTCTTAACCATTATTTGCAATCGTTCCATATGTGCATTGTCCTTTTCTGCATTATGTTTCATTTGTTTATCGGGCAGTGGTGTTAACAAAATCCCTCCCCTAGGTGTATGTTGTGTTTCTTTCTTTATTAAAGAAACCTGACTATATTTGTAGCCTTTCATTTGAAATTAATAATTTTATCTTCCTCAAAGTTTTTGGCAAGAATAGTTTTAGCAACCATCTTAATGAACATGGATATAGAGGTCGATAATGCGTTAGTGTACACCTCAATTTGTAGTTCTAGGGAGGGCTTGGAATTTGTTTGAAACTTGTTGAGAATAGTTGTGAAACATTGGTTGAAGTCCTTGAATTTCTCCTTAGTTCCCATAGTGGCGGTGAAGAGTTGAGCCATCAAGGCCCCGGTAGTCGTTTCCTCGACAAATTTATCAAAGAAATCTTTCTAAAATTTTGTCCAAGTGTTAATGGATCCAACCGGGAGGTTGAAATACCATGTTGAATATGAGTTATCAAAGGTATAATGTAATAATATACATTCTACATCTTCATGTTTGAAATTCATTAACCTTATCACCAATATAAATTTTTTGATATGATCCTCGAGTAGGCTGGAGATTTCAAGATCAAATTTTGGGAGAAGTTTTTCTGGGTGCCTAGGAAAATGATGCAATCTCATTGTTAATGCTAGGGAATCCATGGACAGCCATTGTTGATTTTTTGCAGGTTCGTTGTAAACCTCTTAAACTTATTCATTGTTATTTTCCATATTATCTAACTCATTATCTGAATTTTTTTAATTAGAACTTGCTTCCTCATAATATGGATCATCTATGCTCGAATAGGTACTTGTTGGTGGGGTGACAAGAGGAGTTTCGGGAATCAAACTAAGAGGTTGGTCAATTTCGGTAAGAGAAAAATATATCATATCTTGAACCGTATGAACAAATATGTGATCTGGGGTATCGATAACTAGTCTTCTAGTTTTCTTCCAGCAAGGGAGAAATGGAGCCAATGGTAATGCTTCGGTCTGTCGAGCATAAGATGTTGTGATCCTTATAAACACATTTATTTCATCATGAAGGATTGCATAAGGTATCTATGGGTGAAGGTATGAACCATCTTTGGTGTGTGGTGACTAACTTGTAGTGGGGGTACCTTCAATCTTAAGGTTGTCCTGAGAAGGACTAGCCATGCATGTGGGGCGTTTTCAATATGTAGGCTACTTGATATAATCTTATGTTTAAAGAATTGTTTTGACTAGCCATGCATTCGGGATTCCCTCTTTCTAGCGCCAATTTTGTTGAGGGGCCGAAATTCCCTTTAAATCAATAGCAGGAATCATGCCCAGAGACAAGGCCCAATTAGACTCTTCCCTATTTGGAATGATGCGATTCTCTGGATGGATGATCCAAAAAATTTCTATGGGATTTACCATGTTATCGAATGGGCCTTTATAGATTGTTTTATGTTTCTTTATAAGTTCATTTAATAAGTGTTTGATGATTGGATTCTTAGGAAGGTTGAGTTTAGGATAACCTCTTACCAACAACAATTAGATGACACCACTCTTCAACCAATATCAAACAATAATATTTCCTTATCGATTTAGCAACAAACATCATCTAAGAAAAGGAATACATATGCAAAGACGACAAATAACTGGAAATAATTCTAGTTAATGTATAACACAAATTTCATAACAACATCATATTCATGCCAATGTATATTTAGTGACTACAACCTTTCAAGATAACTTAAATACAATTATTTTCTTACCAAATCGCTTGTAGCAAACACCAGCAAAGCAGAACAATCCACAAATTATGTTACTCCACAAACTTTGGAAAAAAAAGACTATCTTCGTTTCTACATGAGCTTCTGAATTAGAATTAAAAATAATTCTTTGTTTGATTCTTTCACTTATTACACAAAACGGTCAACCCTTCAAAATGAGGTCGACCTCCTTATTTATACGAAAACTACATGCTAAAAATAGCAAAAACATTCATTTAACTAAAGAAAACAGACATATAAAGTGGTTTATGTTCACATGAAAAACGTCAGTGAGTTCCATTTATCTCATAGGATTTGCCTTTTCATAATCGTACCACTGGGAGAATAGATCTTCACAAGTATGCAGGTATGGAAATTGATGTTCATCCATCGTCATGCTGAGCTCATCCTTCATTTCCATGACCCAGTTTTTGAATTGAACTATCTCGAAGGTTAGATTTCATAGGGCCCATGTTGCTCCTATTAGCTTGTCGGTGAGTCTCTTCACTTGTCCCTTTTAAAGTGCTCAGATCTCCCAAATATTCACTCCAAATTCGGCATCGAGCTCTCCAAACCATTGGAATATAACATGCAAATCGACTAAGTCAACAGGAGCACCAAATTTTGGGATTTGGAGGTCTATCATCCTTTGATTTATGTTGTTCCAATTTTTGAGACACTCCTCCCATCTCTCCTTAATTTTATTTTGTGGTTCAACTATCAATTGTACCCAATATTATGTTGCTACCATGATCCTGACTAAGCTTTCGTCTACAAACATTCTAATTCCATGTTCTTCTTCCCCTCGACCCTTTTGAATCTATCGGATATACTCGATTTGTGTCAATACTTGATGAGCCTTCTCCGACCATATCATCATTATTTTATGTTATGGGGCTGAGAAAAGTCTCCTCTTGGTAACTTACGATCCTAGTCATAAAAACCTCCCTATCTGATTTAACTGAGTATAAAACTCCTCAAATTAAGTTCTCATGAACCTAACTGCCTAGGTAGTGTCTTGATATTATTCCACCTGATATCTAAGATGCACTAACTCTTCTCTCATAGAATCGGCTTCTCATTCATCCTCTATTTCCCTATCTATAGTGGCACTAGATATAGCCATACTTTCCCCTAATAACTCACTTACCATGGATTATCCTACATCCAGCAGGGTTTCTTCCATGGTGATCATTACCACACTGTCCAAAGTGATTCTCCTCTTTTTTCTAGTTACCTTCATGAGTAATTGTCTCTTCCTATCATAAGAAATGGCTTGAACATCATCTACTTCATCCACCGTCTCTGGGATTGGTTGGTCCCCCCATGAGAGGGTGTTTCCTAAAATTCTTGGTGTATGAAAATGCTCAAGTATTGTTTATTTTCCTTTGTTGACTTCAATATTCTCATGACAGTTTCCTTTATCTGGCTCTTGAGTCATTTGAGACTTCCCAGAATCTCTTGTTAGAATCTTGTTGACCCCATATATTTCCTAATAGAAAGCAAACATCTTCTCGGACTTCTAATTTTGCATTGTAATGGAATATTTTTGGGATAGATAGAATGGGGATTTAAGCCCTAGATTTTTGGTATAAATATGTAATGGGTTGGGAGATAGAGGGGGATTGAGCAGCGAGGTTGAAGATTATGCAAGAGTCGTGAATGTAATAGTCAATTGGTAAGATGAAATATGAATAAAGAAAGAGTTCAGAGATAATCTTGTATCTTGTGTTCTTTACTTTTCTATGTGCACTTCTTAATGATGTTTTTATGCTTCGTAGACTAGACCTAGTTTGTGGATTGATTATGGTGCAATATTCATGAATTATTGTGAGAATCTATGTAATAATCGAGAACATACATAAGCTAAAAGAAGGAAAATGACTCGGGTATCCACCTCCCTTTCCCTTACTATTGCAGAAGCCTGGTTCTCACAGTATGAATAGATACCTCAGATGAGACTTCATCTGCACAAGTTGGTGATTCTGAAATGGATGGTGTCTGGTGGGTTTGTTGGTCATATTTAAACTGAACCTTGGGTCTTACAACCTGTGTGAAAACCATTTAATCCAACAAATGGTTCTATTGTTGGGACCGAGACATTGAGATTAAGGGAATGTTTTGGAGGCCAACTAAGAAGGAGATCATAGAATGGTTAGAATGAAAAGAATGGGAATTTACATGAAAAGAGAATATGAACCCTCAGATGAGTGACAACCAATTGATGCAAAGGTATGTGTTCATGGATATGCATGAAATTTTCTTTGGAGAAATTCCAAAAATTCTAACCGAGTGGCTAGAAGGGTTGGTAGAGAAGACAGGAAGGTTTAATGTTGCAGGACTGAAGAATTGGACTCCTGAATTAGTAAGATAGTTAAATTTGGTAAGTAACCCAACTACTTCAGCATTTGATTTTTGGTTAGATAGTGTACTAGGGGGTTATGTTACATAATTTGCAGTAGATTGCATTCAAACATATAGTATTACAGAAGAGATTTTTTCAAAGGTCTGTGTGGGAGGTTCTTGGCATCATTGAATACATGGATAAAAATGTTTTTATGTGAAAAACATGTGATGATAATGAAGTATGACATCTAAAATGGATTTGTTCACATAGGGGGAGCTGGAGAATGAAAGGAGGATCATCTGAGAGAAGGAAGAAATGAACAAGGAAGGAAGGGATTGAGGATGCAAGAAGGAAACATACAAAAGGAAGAGTAAAATTTTGGAGAGTTGCACGGAGGAAGAAGGTACAAGAAGCAAAATATTGGGGCTGGGAGAGAAGATTGGCACAGTGATCCAAAGGAAAAAGAACCTTGCGCACTAGTCCAAATTGTGGAGATACCATATATAGGAGGAGAAGAAGAGGGGTTTCAGTCCAGTCCATTAATATAAGAGCCAGCAATTCCTACTCAGACAAGATCTTTTGTTGAATCTATGACCCCATGTGCATCACCACAATCAGAGATAACATTTGAAGACTTGTCAAAATCCATCATAGTTAGTCGAGGAGTACAGAGTAGTAGCAGTCAGAATAGTGGGAGTAGTGCGCAGAGTCAAAGTTAGAATCAGAGTACACCAGCATCACCAAGAGGAGGGACTACAAAAACCAACATGGAGGGAGTAGATAATACTCTTAGACTTATTGAATTCAAGGGAATGGGGTCAGAGGATCCAGAATAACACTTGTTTGTGTGCCAAACAGTTTGGGTCGCTAAAAACATATAGCATGATGTCGTAAAAATTGTGCATTTAGAAACAACATTTAAAGGTTGTGTGTTGGTATGGTATATGAAGTTACAGAGAATTATGCCTACAAGACAGGCTGGGAATTTAGTAGAGATAAAGCAAGCACTATTAAAAGATTTCAAAAATCCAAAGTCAGAGTCGCAGTACATCACCATGCTAAAAGAGATCAAACAGGTACAAACATAGTCTGTATGGGATTTCGATTAGAGCTTTAAGGATGTGATGGGGAGATTGAATTTCCAAATTCCAAATCAACGACATCAAGAGTGGTTTATTGTCAGACTTCTACCACACATTCGAAGGCCCCTAATTCAACAGAAGGTTACATCGCATAATAAAGAAAGTATGTAAAAGGAAGAAAGTGCATAGAAGAATGTAAGCACGCAGGAGGAAGACAGTGCACAGGCAGAAGAATAAAGCAAGTGAGCGAGAGAATAAATCGTGAAGGATGATAGTGCAACATTATAGAAATAGAAGAACAACAGAAAATTTGCATAAAGAGTGAAAATCAAAAGAAAGCAAACAACCAGTTAACTGAAGTTGTCCATGTCATGCATTGTAATGGGATATTTTTGGGATAGATAGAATAGGGATTTAAGCCCCAGATTTTGGGTGTAAATATGTAACAGGTTGGGAGATAGAGGGGGACTGAGCAATGAGGTTGAACATTATGCAAGAGTCGTGAATGTAATAGTCAATTGGTAAGATGAAACATGAATAAAGAAAGATTTTAGGGATAATCTTCTATCTTGTGTTATTTACTTTTCTATGTGCGCTTATGAATGATGTTGCTATGTTTCGTAGACTAGACCTAATTTGTGGACTGATTATGGTGCAATATTCATGAATGACT
>ML791292.1:246607-318902 GCA_009831015.1 Picea engelmannii
GATAACCCCACACTTGATGCATTTCATTAGCTAGATAGATGCATATATACATTAATAGATGACTCTTGGTCTTCCCCAATGGGTGATCGTTTCTATCACCTATGACGCTTTGTATTTACATTAATGTTACATGTAACACAACCCAAAAGGGATTGCATGTCCAGCATTAACCCCCTTAATACGAAGGGATGTTTGTGATTCCAAGCATACATAAACGTGAATTTTCCATGCATTGAATCCTCTGACCAATAAACCTTCTCTCGATTGTTCTGCAGAATTTAAAACTGAGAGATAAGAATCTAGCTTTAGTAGATTGTGTTAGCACTGAAAGTCATACTTTGACTGCTAAAGTGTAAGCTCAGCACCCATCAGAATGTAAAAGATAATTGTGGTTTTGAATAGGTGGATCATCAAGATGGATAAATAAAGAGAGAGTATTGCAAACTATAGATCAGCAGGCTACACCAATGGGCAATGGAGTCACAAACATCCTACTCATCGAAGGCACAAAAGTTGTTCAACAGAAAACAAGATTATATGTTGATAGGTGGAAGAATGAAGAAGGAAAACATAAGATAGAATTTTCACTAAACAAAGATCCTCTCAATTTAATGAAACAACAAATACTTGAATATAAACAATGATTGATGGGCAAAATACAGCAGATCCTCTGCGGCTTAGGGATCCATAAATCATTGACAGCCTTTGATCCTCAAATCTGCAATATATTTAAATAAGAAGAAATATAAACAAAAGAGTTACAATATGAAATCACGGCTCTCATGAGTCTCCAATAGTAGTAATACTTACAATCCTAAAATGCCCACAGGCTTACAAATGAACACACACAAGAAAACTGACTGCTACATCTCTCTCTAGCCTCTCTTGGCTCATGAATCCCCCTCTCCAATAGAGATATCCTTCTTTAAATATAAAATAGCATCCAAATAACATTAGGAGGTCGAATCCCATCTCCTCCATTGGATTCTAATCCTTGGATATAGGTGGCAACAATCAAAGAGACAAAAATCCAACAAACTGTTAATTTTCAAGAATTTGTTGGAAGTCATTAATAAATTGTTTCCACCTCATGCATGAGGCCTTTTATGGAGATAAATATTAGGTGCAGGTGTCCCTTCACATCTAAATTATCCTTTAGAAGTCATTCAAATCCTCCTTGACAGGTGGCAACCTCCCAACAAGGTGATTACCAAAAACCGTGACTACTACAGGAAATTAGGTAGCGTCGTTGTGCAAATTCGGTAGCACAACTTCTATGTCTAATATATATCAAACCATAATAAATTTTGAAAAATGGAGAGTGGTTTTTGTTATTTGGAATGTTATGAACAAAAACCTCCTCCATTTTTCAAAAATACCTTCTCAATTGTTCACAATCCAAGTTTTAAGTTAGTGACTCAAAACTGGTAAAATAACTTTGCACAATTCGTTTTCTGCAAGAATTTAGGTAACGCCCACCTGTGTGTCTACATGCGATTGGGTAGAACAAATTCATGAGTGTTTTTTATGCTTGAACTTGTATATTGGGCATAACCCAATATAGTTTCAATTTTCCCCAAAATAAATAAAATATCCCATAACAATTGTATTCATTTGCCAAAATGAATATTGAAGGATTTATGGAACGTTGAGGCATAAACCAATCTTGTGCTAACAAATTGCACCACCACTTAGACAAAGAACACACCTAAAATCAGGTTATCACTAGAGTAATCAAAACAAGAAAATCAAAGAGAAATCAGATCACACAAAAAAAAAAAGGAAAGAAAATTGAAAACACCAAATGTGTCACTCAAAATAAAATTAAAAAGAAATAAAGGTAAACTATGATACATGAAGTTTTCTTGGAGAAAACTTACGAAAAGATATTCTTTAGGGTCTGGTCGTAGATGGGAATATCTTCAATCTCACCCCTAAGTTTTTACAAATGGTAAGTATCTACCCTAATTTTCTGAGCGACTTGAAAAGGGCCAAGCCACAAATTTTGGAATTTTGAATGTTTCCCCTTTGGATCATTGATTTTATCCCACTTAAGAACCAAGTCCTCTACTTCAAAGTTTTTATCACCAAACTTGTGTTTATCAAACTATTTTTTAACTTTTTTTTGATGGGATGCAAACTTCCTTCTAGTTTGTTCTCCTTCATCAACCATAAGGAGGGTATCAATTCTTTGTTGCATATTGGATGAGGGTTGTCCTCTTGAGGACTAGGAAAGATGCAAGTACGGGAGATATGGGTTGGTTGGAAAGATTGCTTCTTGTTCGTACACCAGAAAGTAAGGGGAATTCCCTAGGTCTTCCTTGGGAGTTACCATATCATCCCATAGAGCGTTATGTAAAGCATTGTGCCAGTTCTGGTGATTATCTACGATTGTCTTCTTAAGAATCCTTATTATTTTTTTATTAGTAGACTTAGAAACACCATTTCCCTGCGGATAGTAGTTAGCGGAATACTTCAATATAATCCCTATATCTAATGCAAATTTAGTCAAGAGAGTAGAATAAAAATATGCAGCGTTGTCAAATACCAAGACCAAAGGCAGCCCAAACCTTGTCATGATGTGTTGTTCAAGAAATTGTATTACTACCTTTTCATTAACATGGGTAATGGTAATGGATTTTGACCATCGTGTGAAATAATCAGTAGCAGTAAATATATACTTATGTTGTGTGGACGAGTTTGGGTTTATCTCTCCTATTATATCTATTCCTTGTTGTTTAAATGGACTAGAAATCGGCACTGGTTCTAGTGGAATTATTGCTTCATTTTCCTTCCCAACACTCATTTGAAAAATGTTGCACCTCTTGACATATGTGTGCGCATCTCTAAACAAAGTTGGCCAATAATATCCTACCCTTAAAATATTATGGGTCGTATTTTGCCCTGTGAAATGGCCCCCTGCAGGACTGTCGTGTAGTTCCTTCAACACCTTTTCAACATCTTCCTTTTTAGACATCTTAGAAAAATGCCATCATAATTTAAGCGGAAAAGTATTGATATAATAAGATAGTATTGGGCATATTTTAGTCTAAGTGTTCTTCTCTCTCTCAATTTCAGGTATTCATGGCAGGTATCGTGGTGGAGAAAATAAGATAGGTCAGCATACCAAGATTCTTGTGTGGCTGGTATGTACAATACTTCACCACACCATAAATCCAACTTGTTGTCCCAACCTGAATCCCTATTTTCTATCAGATCTTGGGATTCTGCGGCCAGTTTGCACAGTCCTTGACCACTGACAATTCTTTATGGTTTAATTTCTAGATCAAATTATTGGATCAATGCCATCCAGTTGCCTCTTTTTTTCCCCATTTTTTGTTATGTGAATAGTGACCTAACATCTGGATGAGGTACTATGACCTTGGTATGATTCTTGAGGATGTAAGGTCTAAAGTGTTTTACTACTTTATAGACAACATAGGCTTGTTTGTCAATGGATGGGTAATTAAGCTCCAGTCCTTGTAAGTTGGTTCTCATAAATGAAACAGGTGCTTTGTTGTTTTCATCATCCTTTTGAGTAAGTATTGCAGCTAATGATTGATCTGAAGTGAAAGTGTAGAGATAAAGTCTTTGTTGAAATCAGGGTTGTGTAGTACAAGTGTTTGTGATATGACAGTCTTAATTTTTTTGAAAGCTTCCTTTCCCTCATCATTCCATTAAACTCAACATCTTTGCATATCATTGTTTGCAAGAGTTTAACTATCTCTGTGAAATATGGAGTGAACTTTCTTACAAAATTAATCCTTCCAAAGAAAGATTGCATATCCTTTTTGTTATGAGGGAGTGGCAGTTGCAAAAAAAAAAATATTTGTTTAGGATCAATATGGAAACCATCCTTGGAAATGATGTGACCTAAGATTTTTCCTTCCTCTACTCCAAATATAGTCTTTTTTGGGTTCAAGGATATCCAATACTTTCGGCATCTTTCAAAAATTTGGATGAGATGGGAAATATGATCAACCCTATCCATGGAGTAAATAGTGATGTCATCAGGGTACACCAATACACATTTGTTAATTGATCCCTGAAATGCCACATCCATGGCTCTTTGGAAAGTATCTCCCACATTGATTATCCCAAATGGCACGTGTTTCTAGGCAAATGTTCCCCATTTAGTTCAGAAGGTTGTTTTCAATCGGTCCTCCTCTGATACTAACACCTAGTTGTATCCTGAGAATCTATCCAGAAGTGAGAATATCTACGCTCCTGATACGATCTGTAAAAAAATTTCCATGGAGGGGATAGGGTAGTTATATTTTTTTGAGGCCCTATTCTGATTTCTAAAATCTACACATAAGCGAATTTCCAAGGACATTTTCTTAACCAGTATGAGATTGGTTACCCATGCAAAGTGTCTTACTTGGAATATTGTCTTTGTGTCTAATATTTTCTTTAGTTCCTTCTGCATCAAGGGTTCCAAGGATGGGTGAAATTTCTGCAGCTTTTGCGGGAAAGGTTTGACCTCGAGTCTTAATGGGATAGTGTGTTGAATGATCTTGGTGTCATATGTTTTCAAATCCTAATACAACTAAGCAAACACATCCTGGTACTCTTTGAACAACCTTAGGTAGGACTTATTTTCCTCATGTGACAGTGATCTCCCGATATTGATGTTCTGGGGGTTGTCAGCAATTCCTAGATTTATGACTTCATAGAATGGACATGAACTGTTGATTTTGGTAATTTTGGTTTCTTAAATTTCTCTCGCAAGTCAAACATGTTCTCAAGACTAACTACTCATCGAGGTATAATGTGGACTTTAGTTTGGGTCGGTTCACTACTTTTTGTTAGGTTAGGGCTTTGATTATCATATCCTATAATCATTTGTTGAAAAACTTCATTGTCAATGGCCAAATCCCTAAAATTTTCATCATTAGTCAAAAAGGATATGATATGTTCATATCCCTCAAATATCCTCCAGTTAGAAATGTTATCTGGGACCGAAGGCTTGTATAACAATTCTATGGCAAACCTCTAGGCTTCATAATCCTCTAAGGGAGAGAACCTCAAAGTTGGTGTGCCCAAAGAATTGGCCAGCGTGTTTTTGGATCGAGGTATGGCTGTGATGTTGAATGCTAGGAAATTTTCTATCAGCCTGTGAACTTCCTGCTAATAATTCCTCAAATGGGGGAAATTGCAATGGATAGTGTTATTGACCTATCTAACGATGATTTCTTAATCCCCGAAGAAACTAGTCCCTTAATATTTAAATGAATACCTTTCTTAATTCCTTGAACTAACGCCTCGTATTTGGCAGTGTTGTTTGTGCATTTAAATTCCAATCTATAGGACATAAAACTATGTTTTCTTTCTAGGTTAATGAAAATGCATCTAGCACCATCCCCTTCTTGACATTTTGATCCATCAAAGTACAGAGTCCAGGTTTCAGACACAAAGTTCGGTACTCTCTTGTCCCAGACCACCTTTGGAACTGTCATTTTAGTGTTGTCAGCTTGAGCATGGGTATTCTATTCATACTTATTACATTGCTCAATTATTTCAGGACTGTCATGAAGTGATAATTCTGACCTCTGGGAAAGTAACACTTCAAACAAACAGGGATTGAAATTACTGAACTCAAAATCATAGGAGTAATTTCCTAAGACTGGGAATTCATTAGAGGAAGGTTCATTAGGGGATTCCAAGTATGTGACAGAATGCTTCAAACATTTTCCTCGGTTGATCCTAATCATGTTGGGGTTTCCCTTCAATGGTAACCATAAGTGGGACCAATCTGTACTAAAATATCCATGTAATTTTTCAGACCATTCACTACTTAACAACATTCCATATGCCTCTGTAATGTATACAATTATGATATCTATGACCTAATGAAACTTTGGGTTAGAGGCAATCCTAATCATAACATCCTTTAACTCCCCAATAAATTTCAATTCAGTTATGTCTAGTTGAATTATATGTGTTTAGATTTTCATAGGGGTATCATATAACTTCTTGCATACTGAAAGAGGCATAACATTGGAGGTAGTGCAAGAGTCAACCAAACAATTGTGCAGGTTCATGTTATAAATTTCAAAGGTTAACAGAAAAGGTGGAACATATGACCTAGGATTCTTATCAGCCATCATTGTATTCATGTTATGCTTTCGAATATTATTAAGGATTATTGTACCCAAGCTTGAGTGTGGGCTTGGATTTGACATGAGTGTGTCGTCCTCATCCAGATCTTGCAACAATAAATATTTCTGTTGAGGAATTTTACACAAGTCCATCACCTAAATGTTAGCTTTCAATTTCTTCAGGTATTCTACCACGTTATACTCTATCTTTATGGTTTCGTGAGGTGGGAACTTCAGGCCAGAACTCAGCGGTGGGGTCAGTTGAACTAAAGGGGAAAATTTTGGGGTTCTCTTAGGAGCTTGTGCAATGGTAGGTTGGTTTTGCGCGATGATTGACATCCAATAGAACCATAGTTGTTTGCTCAAGTGGTTCACTAACTTCATTTTCCTCGGTATTCGACATATGATCATTGGGTTGTTCGGTTAGGGAACATCCATCCAAGAAATGATTCGCCAACAAATTCATAGCATTCACCCATTAAGGGTAATCCATTTCTGAATGATGTTCTTGACGATAGTTACAATATGAATCTAAGGTGACCTCTCCCAAGTCAATGTTCAAGTTGGCAAGAGGGGGCTCTGAGGCTTTAAACGGTGGATTTTTTTGAAAGAAAAATTTGTAAGGCCTAGGGTTTGATGTGCCTTCCCTTGCCTTCCTCTTCATGTCTACAATATCATTGGACAACTTCTTAACCATTATTTGCAATCGTTCCATATGTGCATTGTCCTTTTCTGCATTATGTTTCATTTGTTTATCGGGCAGTGGTGTTAACAAAATCCCTCCCCTAGGTGTATGTTGTGTTTCTTTCTTTATTAAAGAAACCTGACTATATTTGTAGCCTTTCATTTGAAATTAATAATTTTATCTTCCTCAAAGTTTTTGGCAAGAATAGTTTTAGCAACCATCTTAATGAACATGGATATAGAGGTCGATAATGCGTTAGTGTACACCTCAATTTGTAGTTCTAGGGAGGGCTTGGAATTTGTTTGAAACTTGTTGAGAATAGTTGTGAAACATTGGTTGAAGTCCTTGAATTTCTCCTTAGTTCCCATAGTGGCGGTGAAGAGTTGAGCCATCAAGGCCCCGGTAGTCGTTTCCTCGACAAATTTATCAAAGAAATCTTTCTAAAATTTTGTCCAAGTGTTAATGGATCCAACCGGGAGGTTGAAATACCATGTTGAATATGAGTTATCAAAGGTATAATGTAATAATATACATTCTACATCTTCATGTTTGAAATTCATTAACCTTATCACCAATATAAATTTTTTGATATGATCCTCGAGTAGGCTGGAGATTTCAAGATCAAATTTTGGGAGAAGTTTTTCTGGGTGCCTAGGAAAATGATGCAATCTCATTGTTAATGCTAGGGAATCCATGGACAGCCATTGTTGATTTTTTGCAGGTTCGTTGTAAACCTCTTAAACTTATTCATTGTTATTTTCCATATTATCTAACTCATTATCTGAATTTTTTTAATTAGAACTTGCTTCCTCATAATATGGATCATCTATGCTCGAATAGGTACTTGTTGGTGGGGTGACAAGAGGAGTTTCGGGAATCAAACTAAGAGGTTGGTCAATTTCGGTAAGAGAAAAATATATCATATCTTGAACCGTATGAACAAATATGTGATCTGGGGTATCGATAACTAGTCTTCTAGTTTTCTTCCAGCAAGGGAGAAATGGAGCCAATGGTAATGCTTCGGTCTGTCGAGCATAAGATGTTGTGATCCTTATAAACACATTTATTTCATCATGAAGGATTGCATAAGGTATCTATGGGTGAAGGTATGAACCATCTTTGGTGTGTGGTGACTAACTTGTAGTGGGGGTACCTTCAATCTTAAGGTTGTCCTGAGAAGGACTAGCCATGCATGTGGGGCGTTTTCAATATGTAGGCTACTTGATATAATCTTATGTTTAAAGAATTGTTTTGACTAGCCATGCATTCGGGATTCCCTCTTTCTAGCGCCAATTTTGTTGAGGGGCCGAAATTCCCTTTAAATCAATAGCAGGAATCATGCCCAGAGACAAGGCCCAATTAGACTCTTCCCTATTTGGAATGATGCGATTCTCTGGATGGATGATCCAAAAAATTTCTATGGGATTTACCATGTTATCGAATGGGCCTTTATAGATTGTTTTATGTTTCTTTATAAGTTCATTTAATAAGTGTTTGATGATTGGATTCTTAGGAAGGTTGAGTTTAGGATAACCTCTTACCAACAACAATTAGATGACACCACTCTTCAACCAATATCAAACAATAATATTTCCTTATCGATTTAGCAACAAACATCATCTAAGAAAAGGAATACATATGCAAAGACGACAAATAACTGGAAATAATTCTAGTTAATGTATAACACAAATTTCATAACAACATCATATTCATGCCAATGTATATTTAGTGACTACAACCTTTCAAGATAACTTAAATACAATTATTTTCTTACCAAATCGCTTGTAGCAAACACCAGCAAAGCAGAACAATCCACAAATTATGTTACTCCACAAACTTTGGAAAAAAAAGACTATCTTCGTTTCTACATGAGCTTCTGAATTAGAATTAAAAATAATTCTTTGTTTGATTCTTTCACTTATTACACAAAACGGTCAACCCTTCAAAATGAGGTCGACCTCCTTATTTATACGAAAACTACATGCTAAAAATAGCAAAAACATTCATTTAACTAAAGAAAACAGACATATAAAGTGGTTTATGTTCACATGAAAAACGTCAGTGAGTTCCATTTATCTCATAGGATTTGCCTTTTCATAATCGTACCACTGGGAGAATAGATCTTCACAAGTATGCAGGTATGGAAATTGATGTTCATCCATCGTCATGCTGAGCTCATCCTTCATTTCCATGACCCAGTTTTTGAATTGAACTATCTCGAAGGTTAGATTTCATAGGGCCCATGTTGCTCCTATTAGCTTGTCGGTGAGTCTCTTCACTTGTCCCTTTTAAAGTGCTCAGATCTCCCAAATATTCACTCCAAATTCGGCATCGAGCTCTCCAAACCATTGGAATATAACATGCAAATCGACTAAGTCAACAGGAGCACCAAATTTTGGGATTTGGAGGTCTATCATCCTTTGATTTATGTTGTTCCAATTTTTGAGACACTCCTCCCATCTCTCCTTAATTTTATTTTGTGGTTCAACTATCAATTGTACCCAATATTATGTTGCTACCATGATCCTGACTAAGCTTTCGTCTACAAACATTCTAATTCCATGTTCTTCTTCCCCTCGACCCTTTTGAATCTATCGGATATACTCGATTTGTGTCAATACTTGATGAGCCTTCTCCGACCATATCATCATTATTTTATGTTATGGGGCTGAGAAAAGTCTCCTCTTGGTAACTTACGATCCTAGTCATAAAAACCTCCCTATCTGATTTAACTGAGTATAAAACTCCTCAAATTAAGTTCTCATGAACCTAACTGCCTAGGTAGTGTCTTGATATTATTCCACCTGATATCTAAGATGCACTAACTCTTCTCTCATAGAATCGGCTTCTCATTCATCCTCTATTTCCCTATCTATAGTGGCACTAGATATAGCCATACTTTCCCCTAATAACTCACTTACCATGGATTATCCTACATCCAGCAGGGTTTCTTCCATGGTGATCATTACCACACTGTCCAAAGTGATTCTCCTCTTTTTTCTAGTTACCTTCATGAGTAATTGTCTCTTCCTATCATAAGAAATGGCTTGAACATCATCTACTTCATCCACCGTCTCTGGGATTGGTTGGTCCCCCCATGAGAGGGTGTTTCCTAAAATTCTTGGTGTATGAAAATGCTCAAGTATTGTTTATTTTCCTTTGTTGACTTCAATATTCTCATGACAGTTTCCTTTATCTGGCTCTTGAGTCATTTGAGACTTCCCAGAATCTCTTGTTAGAATCTTGTTGACCCCATATATTTCCTAATAGAAAGCAAACATCTTCTCGGACTTCTAATTTTGCATTGTAATGGAATATTTTTGGGATAGATAGAATGGGGATTTAAGCCCTAGATTTTTGGTATAAATATGTAATGGGTTGGGAGATAGAGGGGGATTGAGCAGCGAGGTTGAAGATTATGCAAGAGTCGTGAATGTAATAGTCAATTGGTAAGATGAAATATGAATAAAGAAAGAGTTCAGAGATAATCTTGTATCTTGTGTTCTTTACTTTTCTATGTGCACTTCTTAATGATGTTTTTATGCTTCGTAGACTAGACCTAGTTTGTGGATTGATTATGGTGCAATATTCATGAATTATTGTGAGAATCTATGTAATAATCGAGAACATACATAAGCTAAAAGAAGGAAAATGACTCGGGTATCCACCTCCCTTTCCCTTACTATTGCAGAAGCCTGGTTCTCACAGTATGAATAGATACCTCAGATGAGACTTCATCTGCACAAGTTGGTGATTCTGAAATGGATGGTGTCTGGTGGGTTTGTTGGTCATATTTAAACTGAACCTTGGGTCTTACAACCTGTGTGAAAACCATTTAATCCAACAAATGGTTCTATTGTTGGGACCGAGACATTGAGATTAAGGGAATGTTTTGGAGGCCAACTAAGAAGGAGATCATAGAATGGTTAGAATGAAAAGAATGGGAATTTACATGAAAAGAGAATATGAACCCTCAGATGAGTGACAACCAATTGATGCAAAGGTATGTGTTCATGGATATGCATGAAATTTTCTTTGGAGAAATTCCAAAAATTCTAACCGAGTGGCTAGAAGGGTTGGTAGAGAAGACAGGAAGGTTTAATGTTGCAGGACTGAAGAATTGGACTCCTGAATTAGTAAGATAGTTAAATTTGGTAAGTAACCCAACTACTTCAGCATTTGATTTTTGGTTAGATAGTGTACTAGGGGGTTATGTTACATAATTTGCAGTAGATTGCATTCAAACATATAGTATTACAGAAGAGATTTTTTCAAAGGTCTGTGTGGGAGGTTCTTGGCATCATTGAATACATGGATAAAAATGTTTTTATGTGAAAAACATGTGATGATAATGAAGTATGACATCTAAAATGGATTTGTTCACATAGGGGGAGCTGGAGAATGAAAGGAGGATCATCTGAGAGAAGGAAGAAATGAACAAGGAAGGAAGGGATTGAGGATGCAAGAAGGAAACATACAAAAGGAAGAGTAAAATTTTGGAGAGTTGCACGGAGGAAGAAGGTACAAGAAGCAAAATATTGGGGCTGGGAGAGAAGATTGGCACAGTGATCCAAAGGAAAAAGAACCTTGCGCACTAGTCCAAATTGTGGAGATACCATATATAGGAGGAGAAGAAGAGGGGTTTCAGTCCAGTCCATTAATATAAGAGCCAGCAATTCCTACTCAGACAAGATCTTTTGTTGAATCTATGACCCCATGTGCATCACCACAATCAGAGATAACATTTGAAGACTTGTCAAAATCCATCATAGTTAGTCGAGGAGTACAGAGTAGTAGCAGTCAGAATAGTGGGAGTAGTGCGCAGAGTCAAAGTTAGAATCAGAGTACACCAGCATCACCAAGAGGAGGGACTACAAAAACCAACATGGAGGGAGTAGATAATACTCTTAGACTTATTGAATTCAAGGGAATGGGGTCAGAGGATCCAGAATAACACTTGTTTGTGTGCCAAACAGTTTGGGTCGCTAAAAACATATAGCATGATGTCGTAAAAATTGTGCATTTAGAAACAACATTTAAAGGTTGTGTGTTGGTATGGTATATGAAGTTACAGAGAATTATGCCTACAAGACAGGCTGGGAATTTAGTAGAGATAAAGCAAGCACTATTAAAAGATTTCAAAAATCCAAAGTCAGAGTCGCAGTACATCACCATGCTAAAAGAGATCAAACAGGTACAAACATAGTCTGTATGGGATTTCGATTAGAGCTTTAAGGATGTGATGGGGAGATTGAATTTCCAAATTCCAAATCAACGACATCAAGAGTGGTTTATTGTCAGACTTCTACCACACATTCGAAGGCCCCTAATTCAACAGAAGGTTACATCGCATAATAAAGAAAGTATGTAAAAGGAAGAAAGTGCATAGAAGAATGTAAGCACGCAGGAGGAAGACAGTGCACAGGCAGAAGAATAAAGCAAGTGAGCGAGAGAATAAATCGTGAAGGATGATAGTGCAACATTATAGAAATAGAAGAACAACAGAAAATTTGCATAAAGAGTGAAAATCAAAAGAAAGCAAACAACCAGTTAACTGAAGTTGTCCATGTCATGCATTGTAATGGGATATTTTTGGGATAGATAGAATAGGGATTTAAGCCCCAGATTTTGGGTGTAAATATGTAACAGGTTGGGAGATAGAGGGGGACTGAGCAATGAGGTTGAACATTATGCAAGAGTCGTGAATGTAATAGTCAATTGGTAAGATGAAACATGAATAAAGAAAGATTTTAGGGATAATCTTCTATCTTGTGTTATTTACTTTTCTATGTGCGCTTATGAATGATGTTGCTATGTTTCGTAGACTAGACCTAATTTGTGGACTGATTATGGTGCAATATTCATGAATGACTGTGAGAATTTTTGTAATAATCAAGAACATACATAAGCTAGAACAAGGAACAATGACTCGAGTATCTACCTCCCTTTCCCTTACTACTGCAGAAGCCTGGTTCTTGCAATCCCAATAGATACCTCAGGTAAGAATTCATCTGCACGAGTAGGTGATGTCAAAAGGGTCGGTATCTAGTGGGTTTGTTGGTCATAGTTAAATTGAACCTTGGGTCTTACAACCCATGTGCAGACCATTTAAGCCAACAACCAGGACAAGAGTGGTGCACATAGCCTCCTTCAAGGTTTGAAAGTAATGATCAGTTGTTGTAGTCCAAGTGAAAGAATTATTTTTAAGGAGAGCAGTGAGAGGCACCGCAATCTTTCCATAATTCTTAACAAACTTGTGATAATAGCCTATTAAACCCAAAAAACCACTCAAGATTTTAAGAGTCTTAGGGTGAGGCCAATCCTACATAGCTTCAATGTTCTTAGGATCCACCCTAACACCCTCCTTGCCAACAATATGACCAAAGTACTCGAATTTTGAGGTTCCAAAAGAAAATTTAGATTGTTTGAGGAAAAGTTGGTGCTGAGAGAGTAGATGAAGAACTCAATCCACATGAGAAAGATGGGTTGTCTAGGTTTTTCTATAGATGAGAATATCATCAAAGAAAACTAAGACAAAATAACAAAGAAAAGGATGGAAGACGCGATTCATGAGGCTTTGGAAAGTGGAGGGAGCATTACACAAGCCAAAGGGCATGACCAAAAACTCATAGTGGCCCTCATGAATTCAAAATGCATTCTTAGGAATGTCTGACTCTTTCATACATATCTGGTGGTAGCCAAAATGAAGATCAAGTTTAGTAAAGAAATGGGCACCACTTAATTCATCCAAGAGATCATCAATGACAGGAATGGGAAATTTGTCTTTGATGGTGAGTTTGTTGAGGGCTTGAAAGTTAGGACACATGCACCAATATCCTTCTTGATTAAGTACCATGACCAGAGGAGAAGAATAGGGTCTAGTGCTAGGATGGATAACGCCTACGACGAGAAATTCTTGAACAATTTTCTCAATTTCATTTTTTTGGGAAAAGGGATGACTATAGGGAAGAACATTGGGAGGAAGGTTTTCGGGGACAAGGGGAATGGAATGATCATGAACACCATGGGAAGGAGGAAGGCCCTGTGGAGTGTAAAAAATAGCTTGATGTTTTGAGAGGATGGATTGGAGGTTAGGATGCACAAAGGGTGTCTTAGTGGCTTGAATGGAATGGAGTTGTGTAATAATGTCAGAATGAACTTTTTTGAGGAGATTTTCCATGCAATGGGAACTGATGATTTCAGGGGAACCTATTGTGATTCCTTGTAACTTACATTGTTGGCCCTCCTGGTTGAATTGCATGGTTAATTCCTTAAAATACATGAGAATGGAGCCCAGAGTCCTTAATCATTTGGCACCCAACACAATGTCACAACCACCCATGTCGATAGAAAACATATGAGATTTCATGTGGTACTGACCAATTTGGAGACACACATTTTCACAATGCCCCGCACATTTCATGGACCCGCCATTTGCAATCATTATTTAAAATTTGTTGATTTCTCGGATATAGAAATTAGTTCCTTGGTCAAAGTTGTCCATTGTGCCAGATTGTTTCAAATTTTTCATATGACCTAAATGGTGGGTGTCAATGTCAAAGAGTTCATAAAGCTCTGCAACAAATTATGTCCAAGCCACATACCCTTGGCGGAAATATTTTCCCTATTGTCAACATTTCCAATGTTCTTGATCTAGATGGAGAACACCATACTGGAGTTTGGCCAACTCAACCGTAATTTCATACAAAGAGAAATAGTGTTCCATATGAGTTACCCAGTCGGTGGGATCCAATCCATCAAATTTGTTCACATCCACTCATGGAAGGCGTAGGACACACTGGAAGTGATGGGGCTAAAAAGTTTGGGAATTGGAGGAAGTTTCACCTTCGAGGTGAAAAGGTGGGTTAAAGGAGGTAAGGTCTCCAGTAATATTCATCTTAGCGCATATCTGGGAAGCGAAGGATTCAAGTAGGGTAGAGAGGTCATGTTTCATGGATTCCATTTTTACGTCTATTGTAGAATGCATTTTTTTATTGATGGTGGTAATATTGGCACTGAGTTTCCGCACTTCCTTCTAGTCCTATGTGAAATCAGATGACAAGGTACTGAGGCGGGCTTCAAGGTGTTGGTTGCGGGTGTGGGCCATGATGAAGGGGAGAACCGGAAAGGGGTGGGTTGGAAAACACAAATAATTGGTTATGGTTGAAGAGTACCACGACGATCAGGGAGATGAGGGGAATCCAATGGGGTAAGTCCGAAAAAAGGGGGTAGAAGGGGGTCGGGTCCACAGAAAAAAATAAAAATTAAAAAAAAATTGTTGAAAAATGATAGGTATGATTGTGATCACGGTGAAGAGAGGAATCCAGTGGGATAGGGATCAAATAATGGTGCAGGCAGGATCCAGAATTTATTTTTTACTCTTGTCAAGTTATACTCCGATATGAAGAATATTGCAGTGTTGAAAGGCCCAAATTATTAACAGGAAAAAATGTGTAGTAATTTTGCAACCAAAATGCAGGAGGTAAAGTTGCACAGCAATAGATCTTGTCTATTTTGTTTTTGTTTCAATCCCAAGGGTTAGGGTATTCAACGTTTCTACAGACAAGGGTTTTCCCTGTGCTATAGCTCTCTGATATACATGCAAGATCTTACGGTAGTACTCGGCCCAATATCTCAAGGTGCCAACTATAGAGGCTAGAACGTGCCCTTATCCATACTACCCGACTACCAAGGTACTAGATAGTATCTTCCCGAGTTTTGTTCTTAGTGACACTATAGAATTCAGGCAGTTTTTTGGTTTATCTACAGAGGGATTCGAGATATCTAGGTCTATCCATATACAGGTGTTGTCTGATGCACTACCACTCGAAGGGGTACCAACAGGGGTTACAAGGGTGGCCAACAATGTGTGCTTAAGTACCACTTGTAGGTCCTACATGTATGCTTCCCCAACCACGGATTTATGAGTTGAACGACAGATCTATGTAGCTTTAAGATGTCGGAATGCGTCTCTACCCTGGAAAAAAAAAATAACCCACAATTTTTTTCCAAGGAAAGTGCTCTGATACCACTTGTAAGGTACCATATTTATTATAAATAACCAAAAATAGAAATATTACAGAGAATAACAGTGGAACAACACAATAGATGAAACCACAACACCAAAAAAATATCTTTATTGATAGGAAAAAATGTTCACTTGCCTCTTCGAGGGGGAAATCTCTAGCAAAGCAGCACTCTATTACAATAAATCTAAAGAAAAAACTTCTCATGCCATCGACTCATATTTATACTAAATCTATCTACCACAAAAATAATCTAGAGGAATATATTCTAGAAGCGGAAGCTTCTATTAGGTCTTCTTACATTTGAATTATTCTTCCTTATTACTAGGCCTTATTAATATTGTCCTTTATTACATGGGAAATATATTATTCTACCTACATGAGGGGTTAGGGAGGTTAGGTCCCTAATAGTGACCACAGAGGCACTGCGAGAGGTGGATACCAAGGAGGTCCAGAGGTGGAATGTGGATGTGGCTAAGGACGAGGATATGGAGGAGGTGGAGGAAGACCACTCACTTGATTTAATTGTGGTGAGATAGGCCATGTATTGATATTTTGTACTAAACTCGCACTCTTTTTGGGCACCTACTATAGTAACAAGCATGTCACAGAGGATTGTCCCAACTTGTTGAAAAAGTGGGAAGAGAAGAAGACATGGTGTAACATGGTTACTGCAGAGTCGTGCAGGAACCAAAAGAATGATGAGAAAGTTAATGTGCATGTGATAAACCGAGGTGGATCCAAGATGGGAATGGACTTAGATCATGGAGAAATCTCGGGCTAAATACCGAAGGGGAAAATTAGAAAGGCAGCACAAGCTCCTCCTAAGTTTGATGATAAGCATTTTTTGTGCGATGCATAGAGAGCTCTAGAGGAAGAGAGAGAATGGGAAGAGCTACAGTGTGTGACACAAAGGTCGCTAGAAGAAGCTCGGGTATGTGAAGAGGTACAATTTACCACACGGATATTGCTAGAAGAGGCCTAATCCCATGAATAATTATAGTGCGCCACACAGAAGTCTTTGGAGGAAGCTCGTGTGCGTGAGGAGATGCAGTGTCTGATGTAGAGGTCACTGGAAGAAGCCCGCATGCAATAAAAAATGTGATGGGTCGAATAGAGAGAAATAAAGGACCATGTGCATGAAGAGATGAAGCACAGGGTGCAAGAAGAAGCATTGTGCGACATGGGTCACGAAGAACAAGTCGAAGATCAAGTAAGCAACCTCTTACGTTGTTGTTTGAAGTTGTTAAGTGATCTTGATGCTGCGAGAAAGTTGATACACATGTTAACAAACTGCATGGGGGAAGAAGGGACAATTGTGACTATACCATCCCTCTTACCAGAGAGGGATGTGTGTCAAGTTAGTAAACAAAAGTGCACATGAAGAAAGTTCAAGATGATGGTTGAACTCGAAATCTATGAGATGGACAAAGTCATGTTGGATCGAGGATTTGATGTGAAAATCTTGCCGAAGAAATCTTGGGAGTTTATGGGTAGACCAAACTTGGTGTGATTCCCCATTCAACTTTGACTGGCTAACCAATATAGAATATATCCTATAGGTCAGCTAGAAGAGTTTGAAGTGAATATTGAAGGGGTGAAGACTAAGGCAAATTTTGAGGTGAATGAGATAATGGATGAATCAGATCCCTATCCTACCCTAATTGGTATTTGGGCATTTGACAACAATGTCGTGTTGAATTTGAAGAAGAGACAAATGTCACTTGAGACGAACACCTTATGCATGATTGCACCATTAGATCTAAATGAAGGGGACATATACAATGAGCTCGTGAACGAGGATGCAAAGAGCTCTATTATTGAAAACATCTATCAGATCACAAGGCACGGAGAAGATTATATTAATCCCACGACGGATGGTGAACTGAGTCGGAGAAGTGTGAAGCCTGTGATACTAATTCATAAGATGCCATGGAAAGGTGGAAAATAAGTTGTATAAAGTCTCTACTAGGAAATGTACACGAATAATGAAAGTAGTGTGTTGGATTGGCTCCAAATTACGTGATGCACCTAGGTTTGATGGAACTGGGCTAGTGGATACATTCTTAGCATTGATGGAGAAAATGTTTCCATAGGACCGAAGGGTTTAGGCCATGGATGGAGTAGTATGATGGAAACATGCACGCTAGTGGGAGACACGCCACATAAATATATGGGATTGGGCGTAGGTGATTGAATTCATAAAGGTTAGGTTCCAACCCATTTCTAACTTTGAACTGGCCAATCGGTATAAGGGTATTGAAGATCCTCGAGAGCATATTTTCTACTGTGAATGATGTTGGACAACCAAGAATATCCCTTGCACCCATTGGGTCCATTGGTTCATCCACATAATGGACATGGTCCCCAGGAGCTAGTAGATTCAGGAAGAACTCATGAGGCAGACCATAGATTGGGTTAGGGTAAGTGCACAGTTTTGTATAACATTCATCTTCACGGCCGAAGATCCTGCATAGAAGGAAGCCCTCCTTTGAATCAAAGAATTCATTTTCCATCGTCAACCGAAGGATGCCACACCCAAGGTTGTTTGTGCGTATCACTATTCGATGGTAAAATTGAAAGAGGCAGTACATTGTTACAATATTGAAAGTGACGATATTGATGAAGATGACCTAAGAAGTATATAGATTAAAAAAACTGAGGGTCAGCATGAGGTATAAGGGAAGGTGGAAGAAATAGTTGTGTCGGACTATGGTCATCCGATTAAGACAAAGAAGCATAATATTGGCACCGAAGAGGCACTAAAAATGGCTATCATTGGATATTATTGGGATAAGAGACTGTCACCCTAGTGGTAGATCTGTTGAAGGGATATGAGGATTTGTTCACCCTGAGCTTCTTCGAAATGAAGGGAATCACCGACTCCCTTGGGATCATGAAAATTCACCTAAATCTGGATGCTAAACTAGTGAAAAGAAGGCTCTACTGCTTAAATCTCAAGTATAAAGAAAAGGTGTGCAAGGAGTTGGATCAGGTGTTGGATGCCAAAATCATTGTTCCTGTGGAAGAGTTGGATTGGATTAGTCCAATGGTGGTGCAACCAAAGAAGACAAGCGACATCTAAATTTTTGTTGACTTGTGCAACCTTAATGCTACCTATGTGCATGACTCGTTCCCTACTCATTTTACTGATGAGGTTCTGGAAAATGTAGGTGAACATGAGGCCTATTCCTTCAAGGATGGTTTTTTTGGATATGATCAAGTCCGAATTATTGAGGAAGGTCAAGCCAAGACCACATTTGCGACGGAATGGGGCTCATTTGCTTATACGATGATGCCCTTTGGGCAGAGGAATGCACCTGCGGTATTTTCCAAGATCGTTGTCACAATATTCAAAGATTTCATTCACAAATTCCTAGAGATCTACCTAGATGACTGAACGGTGCTCAACTTGTTAAAGGAGCACATGCTAGCCCTCCACTTGAATATGGAAAGATGTTTCCTTCTCCGGATTTCCTTAAATTTGAAAAAAAATGCATCTTTTGTACACCATTTGGAATGATATTGGGGCATGTCGTCTGTAAGGATGGATTATTGGTTGAGCAATGAAAAATTGTTGCCATACTGGATATGGTGGCTCCCACTTCTGTCAGGGAGTTGCACGCTACCTTGGGTCATATAGGATATCACCAACGGTTTATTGAGAGTTATGCAAAGATTGTTTCACCACTTAAGAAACTATTGTGCAAAGACACAAAGTACCTATGGACACAGGAATGCCATGAAGCATTGGATACCCTGAAGTAGAAGCTAGTCATTGCGTTGATCCTGGTCTTCCTTGACTGGTCCAAGATTTTTCATGTTCATGTGGATGCCTCCACCATTACGCTAGGAACCGTCCTTGAATAAAATTACAAAGTATTCCAACTAATCCCTTACCTTCTTAAGGTCCTAATAAACCAATTTCTTCTTCATCATCCTCAAAACTAAAAAGGTTGACTATATGAAATTTAAGTATTAAGATTAAAAAATTTAATATTTTATTATTAGTTTTGTTTAAGATTTAATATTTAAATAATGGTGGTGAAGTATTAGGATTGAAAAAGTTAAATATTTTGTTATTAATTCAAAAAACAACAATATTTATATATGAATTTTAAAAGATGAAAATTAAAAAAATAATATCTTGTTATTAAAAAATTTAAAATTTAATATTTAAATATTGATTTTGAATAAAATACAATGAAAATTAAAATTAATAGTTGGCATTACCACGTGTCCATTCACTTGATAATTTTTAAAAATTTAACGCAGTAAGTAGAAATGGATGACCTCACATAAATGGATCCCACAATTTTAACTTCAGCACGAGAGTGAAAGAACCAAGCATCATCGAATCCTTCGATGTTACATTACGATCTTTTTTGTTTCACCAAAATTTCCTTGTAGCTTGAAGCTTCCACGAAACTTTACACAACATTCGCATCTCAGACCAAAGCCAAGAAATAACATGGCAGGAATTCAAGGTCTAAGTTCATCCTGCATCTGCATCTGTTTGCGTTTTTCATTGTATCTCCTCTTCATCATTGGAGAAGTCAACACAGCAGGATCTTGTTCTTCAAGAATAGATAGAAGCATGTTTCCAAAAAATTTCAAGTTCGGTGCCGCCGCATCTGCTTACCAAGTTGTTCCTTCCACATCAATCCTCGCAGCTTCAGTATAATATCCGTTACATTCTGGAGCAGATTTCCTGTTATTCACTTGACAAATTTCTGTTTGATTTACAGATGGAAGGCGCTGCCCGCGAGGCTGGGAGAGGCCCCAGCATTTGGGATACATTCTCCCACATCCCAGGTTAACATTCAATTTATACATACAGGAACGTTAATCTGGAGCCTTTTTCATTTTGTTGTTGTTATGGAAGTAATCTAATCTGCAGATAAAAATGGAGTTTGCAAAGTTTTTAATTATTATTATGCAGGTAAAATTGCAGATGGAACGAATGGAGATGTCACCGTGGATCAGTACCACCGTTATAAAGTAATTTTTATTATGGTTACATAAGAATTTCTTTAAGGATCTCCTATCTAAAGTTCAAAACACTGTAACTAGTGGATGGAACTTTTAATCAATCATTAAATAAATTAATTTTTGAGAGAATTCAAATTATTTGCAATGATGTGCAGGAAGATGTTCAGCGCCTAAAATATATAGGAATGGACGTTTATCGTTTTTCAATTTCCTGGTCGCGCATCTTTCCTAGTAAGTAGAAGAAATACCATTTTTCTATTTTCAGTGTTCATCTCCTTCCATAACTCTCTGATTATTTTTATTAATTCTTTTTACAGAGGGCTCTCCAAGACATGGAGGAGTCAATCAAGAAGGAATGGCTTATTACAATAATCTCATAAACGAGCTTCTCAAAAATGGTATCAGAGAAATCATTTACGAGCCCTCTATGGTCTGTAGGGCTTCTTAGTCCTCGATGGATTGAAAAAGAATTGAGCGAGGATTGAATTAAAGATTAGAAGTTTAAAGTTGGATTTTTAGGCTGGGCAATTATAATCAAGAAGTGTTTTTCATCTACAGATTAGGTTTTGTTTCAACTGTGATGTTATTTCCTTATTTGTGCATAAATCTTTAAATATAGAGAGTCTTAGTTTCTTGTTAAATCTTTATATAGAGAGAGTTAGTTTCTGAGAGTTAAGTTAATTGGTTGAATCATCTGGTTTGGATATGTTGTTCACAGAAAAATTATAAATCAAAGGTTCAAATAATTGTTATTGAAATTAGGTCTCCTAAAAGTAGTTTTTAAATTCACCAGTTCGAAACTTGGGCACAAAAAAATCCAGTTCGCTGTAAAAATTAACAGTTAAAAGAGAATTTTTTGGAAAACAAATATATATTGACTTGTAAATGGCCTTTGCATTGCAGATATAGAGCCTTTCGTTACACTGTTTCATTGGGACTTACCACAAGCTCTGGAGAACGAGTATATGGGATTCCTTAGCCAAAAAGTCGTGTAAGATTCACTCAAAACGGGATAAATCGTTTAGGGCTTTCAAAACATGGAAATACATATTTAAGCATTTTCTCTTTCTTTCAGGGAGGATTTCGGCTTATTTGCAGAAGAATGTTTTAGAGCTTTTGGGGACCGTGTGAAGTATTGGGTAACCGTAAATGAACCGTTTTACTTCTCATATCTTGGCTACGATATTGGGAATAACGCTCCCGGTCGATGTTCCCCTGGATTTGGAAACTGCACAACGGGCGATTCTGCAACAGAGCCTTATATTGTAGCCCACAATTTGCTTCTTGCACATAGCGCCGCTGTAAAAATATATAAGATTAAGTACCAGGTACTCAGAATAGGTGCTCTGATTTGATATGGTTCTCAGAATAGGTGCTCTGATTTGATATGGTTCTCTCTTGAACAAGAAGATATCTTAAAGATGAAAATAAAATGCAGGGAAAGCAGAAAGGTTCCATAGGCATAGTACTTACAGCGGTCTGGATGGTGCCATTCTATAGGTCAACGCTGGATCAAATGGCTGCTCAGAGAACAATTGACTTTTGGATAGGATGGTATCTTCTCACTTTTTATTTATAATTGTTTATATTTTATTTGGGAAAAAAATTCAAGGTAATACAAAATTTAAGATTTTAATTTTTTCAAGTAGATATTTGGTTTGTTAGAAATTGTTGGATTAGTAGATTTAAATGATTATTTCTGTAAAATCAGAGTGCTAATTTTTCAGCATGTTGAATTCATTTTTACATTCAAAAATAGATTCTGAACAACAAAAAACAATAATTAGTATAAATTTATATAACCGGATTCCAATAAAAAAACCATTTCATAAAAACAAGAAATTCACCCATGACTTTCTCAGCTGAAAATAGCTTAAGTCTGATCCAGAACCACTTTAACAAACCCTAGACATTGTAAAAAAGGTTTTTGAATTCATTGAATTCAGATAAATACCATAATTCTATGAGAAAGTTTGTTGGAGAAAGTCTAAACTGTCTTTTAAAAAGAATCATACTATAATTCTATGAGAAAGTTTGTTGGAGCAAGTCTAAACTGTCTTTTAAAAAGAATCTAATATTTTAATATAGACTGTTCAGTTAATTAGTTAATAATATAAAATGTTTTTTAATGGCGAAAAGGTGTTTGGATCCGTTGATTTCAGAAAAATAACCTGATACATTGAGAAAGTTACTTGGAGCGGCTAAACTGTTTCTTAGAACTAATCTTACATTTTCTTTTATTTAAATTGTTTAGTAAATTTAATTAAATAATGTAATTGTTTTCTGGATTGCAAAAAGGTTTTTGGATCCAGTAACTTCAGGAAAATACCCTGATTCCATGAGAAAGTTAGTTGGAGCACGTTTGCCTCGGTTTACCAGGCAACAGGCCAAAGAAGTGAAAGGCTCGTTCGACTTTCTTGGTTATAACTACTACACAGCATACTTCACAATCAACAATCCTCATCCACCAAATCCTCGCCATACGGATTTCGTTCTGGATTCCCAGGCTAATACATCGTGTAATATTGCAGACCATCCATTTTAATAGTTTTTATTTATGTAGAAGCTCACCAAACACAATGCTGCAATGAAATAGCTTAAGTTTATGAAGGAGATCATGTTTTAATCCCTGTTTCATTGATCTGTTCAACATTCTTACAATCTTTCTTGATTTCATATATTTGCCTATTGTCTGTGTTAGCGGAGTTTCAGATGAAGTTAACGGAGTTTACATTGGATCAGTGGTAAGCCTATCTTCGGGATTTTTTTAATTTTTTGGATTATTTCATCGATCATCTTACAGATTTAGAGTTTTTGGATTATTTCATCGATCATCTTACAGATTTAGAGTTTTTGGATTATTTCAGCGATCATATTATTTCGAATGGTTAGTTGATTATTTGTTATTGTGTATTTTTCTAGTTTAGTGTCTCTTCATAGTTGAGAGGATGAAAAAACGCTCACATTACATCACATCATGGTTGAAAAGATGAAAACATCTCATCAGGGTTGAAAAGATGAAAAAAAAAATACTTTCATATGTTCACATTACATTTCAAACCTTCTCGTTATTTAAAGCACAGAAATAGAATTCTAAAACAACCCCAATATTTATATTTTTAAAGTGAACCAAATTAGATTTCAATAAATGTCAACTAAAGTACTTGTCATTAATCTAATTCAACCAACAAGTTGACTGAAAACTTTATCCATAATAAAGGAAGCCTAGGCCCAGAATACTATAGCAGTCAACCATCGTTGACGGCCTATTAATGAATGGGTGCGTTATGCTACATTATCTGGTACATTTTGTATGTTTTTTACACAATTTCTTAAATTTCTTATAAAATTCATTATTAAATATATTTATTGTTAAAAACATTTTTTTATTTTTTTTCAATTTTATAATTAAATTTTTTATTGGTCCAATGCTTAGTGATGCAACTTTAATACTTTAGTGTATGTCATTTGTTTTCCTCAATTGCCAAAACAAGCAAACTGACAATGTTTAGTGTCTCGCCACTTTTGACTGACAATGTTTAGTGTCTCTCCACCTCTTTACATGTTGCTCAACCCCTTGTCACCTCCTCATCCCCACCTCACTACCTCAGCGCACTTACAATTGTCATCTTTACTTTTTGTTGCCACCATCTTTATCAGCTAAGAAGACCAACTGGTAGAACTACATTTAGATGATGCTAGATTACATGCTAAAGCTCAGATGTAAGGTCTAGAGATCTTATCTAGTCGTCCAAAGAAATTTAAATATGCAAAAATAGAAGCAACCACTGATAACTTCAGTGAAATCCTTTGTAATATACCAGATATAAAATGTATGCAAAACTAAAATAAAATGCTAGTAATGGAAGAATAACAGCAATATAACCAGAACATTCACCACAGTAACACTGAAATGATATAAGAATAACAACAGAAATAGCACTTTGAATCTGAAAGCAATGTTCACGGGCCTCTTCGAGGGGGCAACCTCCAGTTGAGTAGAGCTCTATTACAATAATATCCCAGCTAGGGTTCTCATACTCTCGACTCCTATTTATACTAAAAAGAAGCATCTAGAGGAAGATCATTCTAGAAGCAGAAGCTTCTATTAGGTCTTCTTACATCCGCCTTATTCAATTTTATTGAAAGGCCTTATTAATATTGACCTTTATTACATACGAATATATTGTTCTACCTATGTGCGGGTTAGGACCCTAACATGTCCGCCCCCTTAAAAACAACCTTGTCCTCAAGGCTTGAGATGAGGAAATTGTTGCAAAATGGTAGCCGGTTCCCAAGTAACGTCTGTTGGAGTTGTATCTTTCCACTATACTAGCACTTCCTTGATGGTTCTCTGACATAGGCGACACTCACGCTGGTCCAAAACTACTTCTGGCTGTAGCCAAATGGATCCTTCTTCAGCTAACTCTGGAAGGTTGGTTTGAATTTGGCACTTAGCTCCAATCACCTTATTTAAGCATGAAACATGAAAAACAGGATGTAGCTTCGAATTGTTGGGCAAAGCTAACTGATAGGTGACTTGTCCCACACGCTTGAGTACGATATAAGGACCATAAAATTTGGGCGCTAGCTTCTGACAATGCTCGGCCTTGAGGGAAGTTTGCTTGTAAGGTTGCAGTCGAAGAAACACATGATCCCTTCTACAAATTGACGTTCAGAGCGACCTTGATCTGCTTGTTGTTTCATGTGATTCTGTGCCATGACCAAATTCTCTTTGAGGGTACAGAGAATAGCCTCTCGAGCTGTAAGTGTTAGGTCAACCCCCTGGACCTTCAAGGCACCCGGTAAGTATGAGAGAACTGAAGGTGGATTTTGTCCATATACCGCTTCAAAAGGAGTCATGCGTGTAGTTGTATGGTATGAAGTGTTGTACCACCATTCAGCTAGGGGTAACCATTGAGCCCATTGATTTTGCTTTTCCGAGGCAAAACACCTCAAATATGTTTCCAAACACTTGTTGACAACTTCCGTTTGGCCATCAGTCTGGGGATGATAAGTTGTGCTGAGATGCAATTTGGTGCCTTGTATCTTGAACAGTTCTTGCCAAAAATTGCTTGTGAAAGTTGGGTCGTGATCAGAAACAATAGAGTGCAGCATGCCATGAAGCTTGAAGACCTGATCCATGAAGATTTGAGCCACTGTGGATGATGTAAACGGGTGTTGAGGGGCGCATAAATGAGCATACTTGATCAACCACCATGATGACAGATTTATTTCCAGATTTGGGTAAGCCGATAATAAAATCCATAGAGATATCCTTCCAAATAGCAGGTGGAATCGGGAGCGGTTGTAGTGTGCCCGGCGATTTGATTGTTTCTCCCTTGTTGTGTTGATACACATCACATTCAGCTACAAAATTACGAATGTCTTATTTCATACCATCCCAGAAAAAGAAACGTTTGACCCTGTCATAGGTTTTGGTGAACCCAGAGTGCCCTGTTGTGGGTGTAGCATGAAGCTTAGAAAGTATTGTGGATTTAAACTTTGATTGTTTACTTAAATACAAACGGCCTTTGTATCGAAGTTCCTCATGGAGCCAAGAGTACCTTGGGAAAGCTGGAGCCTTGGACTGCAATTGGTGGATCAACTACGAACTTTTGGGATCTTGTAGCCATTCCTGGCGAACGACTTGGAGCCAATCTGGTACAATGAATGAAAGAGAAAAAAGGGATCCTTCGTCTTCATATTTTCGGGAAAGTGACTCCGCAACCACATTGTCTTTTCCTTTCTTATAAATGATCTCATAATCATATCCAAAGAGTTTAGTCACCCATTTTTGTTGTTCTGGGGAGGAAATGTGTTGTTCCAGAAAATACTTGAGGCTTTGATGGTCTGTCTTAATTTGGAAACGTTGCCCCAATAGATAAGGATGCCACAAATCCACGGCATGGAGAATAGCCAACATTTCCTTTTCATAGAGGGATTTTCCCAGATTTCTTTCAAATAATTGCTTGCTGGTAAAGGCCAAAGGTCGACCCTCTTGCATAAGGACAATACCAATTCCTTTCCTCGAGGCATCACATTCCAACACAAAGGTCTTTGTGAAATCGAGAAGGGCGAGGACTAGAGTGGTGCACATGGCCATCTTCAAGGTCTGAAAATCTTGAGCAGTGGCTGGAGTCCAAGTGAAAGAGTTCTTTTTTAGGAGAGCAGTGAGAGGTGTTGCAATCTTCCCATAATTCTTAACAAACTTGCGATAATACCCTGTTAAGCCTAGAAATCCACGCAAGCTCTTAAGAGTCTTTAGGTGAGGCCAGTCTTGCATAGCTTCAATCTTTTTAGGATCCACCTTGATGCCATCTTTGCCAATCAGATGACCGAACTATTCTACTTCTGAGGCGCCAAAAGCACATTTAGATTGTTTCAATAAAAGTTGGTGCTGAGAGAGTAGATGGAGAACTTGATCCACATGAGCAAGATGGTATGTCCAGGTTTTGCTATAGATGAGTATATCATCAAAGAAAACTAAGACAAAATGGCAGAGAAAATGACGTAAGACATGATTCATGAGGCTTTGGAAGGTGGAGGGGGCATTACACAAGCTAAAGGGCATGACCAAAAACTCACAGTGGCCCTCATGAGTTCCGAAGGCAGTCTTGGGAATGTCTGCCTCTTTCATACTTATATGGTGGTAGCCCGAACGGAGATCCAGTTGAATGAAGAATTGGGTGCCACTCAATTCATCCTGGAGGTCATCAATGATAGGAATGGGGAATTTGTCTTTGATGGTAAGTTTGTTGAGGGCACAGAAGTTAGGACACATTCGCCAAGAACCTTCTTTCTTCAGGACCATAACCATAGGAGACGAGTAAGAGCTCATACTAAGGCGAATAACGCCTGCATTAAGGAGTTCCTGGACCATTTTCTCAATTTCATTTTTTTGGGAAAAGAGGTGACGATATAGATGGATATTGGGAGGAAGGCTTCCGGGTATAAGAGGAATGGAATGATCATGAACACCATGGGAAGGAGGGAGGCCTTGGGGAGTGGAAAAGACCAATTGATGTTTAGAAATGATGGCTTGGAGGTATTGCGGTACCGAGGGTGTCTATGTTGCTTGTATGGCAGTGAGTTGGGCGATAACACCAGAATGACCCTTTTTGAGCAGCTTTTCCATGCAATGGGAACTAATGATCTCAGGTGAATCGGTGGTGATGCCTTGGAACTTATATTGGTGGCCCTCTCGGTCGAATTGCATGGTTAAGTCTTTAAAATCCATGAGAATGGGACCCAAAGTCCTTAGCCAGTCTGCACCCAACACAATGTCACAACCTCCCATGTCGATAGCAAACGTATGGGATTTCAGGTGGTAGTCACCAATTTGGAGACGCACATTTTCACAACGCCCTCCACATTTCATGGAACCACCATTGGCAATCATGATTTGGAAATTATTGATGTCATGGATGTAGCAATGAGTTTCTTGAGCAATGCGGCGATGAATAAAATTATGGGTGTTGCCACTATCAACCAGAATGATGAACTTTCTATGCTTGATGTAACCGATTAGCTTGAGGGTTTGGGCAGCGGAGAAGAAAGTGAGAGCATTGAGGGAAATGACCGGTTCTACTTTGGGAGGGTCTGAGGGAGGGGTTATGTCAGTGGATTCAGGTGACTCAGACACATAGGGAGTTTCTTCATCTTCTTCTGAAATCTCCTCGGAGATGGCCATAAAAAGCTTTTGTTCTTTACATTTGTGGCCCGAGAAATATTTTTCATCACAGTTATAACAAAGGCCTTTGAGTTGGCGTTCAGTCATTTCAGCCCTGGTCAATTTTTGGATCTTTAGTGGAGCAGAGGGAGTAGTGGGATTTATTGGTTTAGGGCAAGGGATAAAGGAGGGTTTGTGGTTTTGAGTAGATACAACCTGTTGTGCTTCTTTATCTCTTTTGGTAGCCTCCACCCAACTCTCAGGCCAAGCCATGAGGACATGGGCCTGAATTTCATCCTTGAGGCCGCTGATAAAACACTCTCGGAAAAAGGCATCAGACATGCCCTCTGTTCTAAAAGCCAGGCGCTCAAAGGCAACTATAAAGTCTTCCACTGTTCGTAATTGTTTCAGCTTTGTCAAACGGCCCAAATGGTTGGTCTCAATGTCAAAGCGTTCATAAAGCTCTACCACAAAGTGTGTCCAATCAATATACCTTTGACGAGAAGTTTTTCTCCATTGCCACCATTCCCAACGTTCTTCATCTAGATAGAGAACACCATACCAGAGTTTGGCCAAGTCATCTGTAATGTTGTATAAAGAGAAGTAATGTTCCATTTGGGTTACCCAACCAGTGGGGTCCGAGCCATCAAATTTGGTCACATCCACCCGCAGAAGGCGTAGGTCACATTGAAAGTGATGGTTCTGCAAGGTATGGGAATGAGAGGAATAGTCACCTTCAATATGTGGAGGTGAGGAAGAGGAAGGGTTATCTGTAGGGATATGCAGTTTGGTGCAGAGTGTCGAAAAGACTGATTCAAGTTGGGTGGTGAGGTCTTGTTTGATTTCCCCCATTGAGGAATGCATGGTTGTATTGATGGCAGCAACATTGGCACTGAGTTGTTTCACTTCTTGTTGGGTCTCAATGAGACCAGATTGCAAGGTGTTGAAGCGAGCTTTCAAGTCTTGGCTACGAATATGGGCCATGACAATGAGGGAACTGAAAAGAGGCGGGCGGGGTAAAAAAATTTGGCCGAAAAAATGATATGGATGAATGTGATAAGGGTGAAGAGATAAATCCAATGGAATAGGTCTCAAATAATGGTGGAAAAATTTCCAGACTTTTTTTTTTTACAAAGTTATACTCCAGTCTGAAGAATACTGCAAAGAGGAAATGTCCAAATGCTTAACCAGAAAGAAATGTGTATTTACTTGGCAACCCGAACACAGTTGCGAAGCAATAGATCTTGTCTGTTTTAATTTGTTTATGTTTATGTCCCCCAAGAGTTAGGTATTTAAGGGTTTTCCCTGTGTTATAGCTCTCTGATATACGTGCGGGGTCCAACAGTAGTACTCGGCCCAATATCTCAGAGCACTAACTAAGGAGGATAGACCGTACCCTTAATTGTACTACCCGACTACCCAGGTACTAGAGAGTATCTTCCTGAGTGTTGTTCTTGGTGACACTATAGCAGTCAGGTGGCCAATCGATTTATCTAAAGAGGGCTTCAGGTAATCTAGGTCGATCCATACACAGGTGTTGTCTGATGCGCTACCACTCGAAGGGGTACCAATAGGGGTTACAAGGGTGGCCAACAGATGTGCGCTTAAGTAACACTTGTATTTCCTGCGTGTATGAATCCCTCAACTGCAGGTTTATGCACGTAACAACAGATCTCTGTGTCTTAAAGACGTCGGAATACGTCTCTACCCTGGAAAAAAAATTAACCCACACTTTCTGCCAAGGAAAGTGCTCTGATACTAGTTGTAATATACCAGATATAAAATGTATGTAGAACTGAAATAAAATGCTAGTAATGGCAAAATAACAGCAATATAACCAAAACACTCACCACAATAACACTGAAATGATATAAGAATAACAACAAAAATAGCACTTTGAATCTGAAAGCAATGTTCACGGGCCTCTTCGAGGGGGAAACCTCCAATTGAGCAGAGCTCTATTACAATAATATCCCAACTAGGGTTCTCATACTCTCGACTCCTATTTATACTAAAAAGAAACATCTAGAGGAAGATCCTTCTAGAAGTGAAAGCTTCTATTAGGTCTTCTTACATCCGCCTTATTCTATTTTATTGAAAAGCCTTATTAATATTGACCTTTATTACATCCGAATATATTTTTCTACCTATGTGTGGGTTAGGACCCTAACATCCTTGGTAAGGGAGGCTACAGGATAGTTATCTGCAGGATTCATCACCTAAACTTGGTGTGAATGAGAGGATTCTATGCACAAGGAGAACACATGTCGCTCGTCTATGAATACATTCCCATGAAGAAGAAGATATTGAGAGTTGTAGTCCCTTTGCGAACCTCAAAATATTTGTATTTATGGGGAATCTTCCTAGGAAGAGCTTTTCAAGGACTCACTTATTCTTCAAATCCTCTCCTTAATGAACAACACCACATTAAGGTCATTGCTCTCCAAAACAGAGCAGTATATTCATAGTGAAACACAGTTTTAATTGAACTTGAGTCTAAAAAATGTAAAAAGAGTATATTCATAGTGAAACACAGTGTTAATGGAACTTGAGTCTAAAAAATGTAAAAAGAACTTATGTGGGATCAATTATTGAGGTAAAGAGAACCATATATAAATGGAAAATGATTGCAAGGTAAAATATTGATATGATTCAATTAATGTATGGGGTACAACATCATGACTAGCCCCTAAAAACTAAAAAGGATATGTGCTTAAAATAAGATTTAAAGAGAAGAATAAATGGACAAACTAGTGAAAACCCTCATATAACAATCCTATAACTTTTTTTTGGCATTCAACCATTGATTTTTACCTGTATAGCATATAGCCTTGAAATAGAAACCATTGATTTTTTACCTGTATAGCCTTGAAATAGAACCACGCTAAGCTATCATGGAGCCAAGTGAAGTTAAATTCATGCATTGACTTCACAGATTTTAACAAAGTTACTTCCCTCTGTTACTTGCAACTAGACTCGCTAGTACCAAGCATCTAAACTCATAGAATCTGCATCTTTAGAAATATTATCAAGATTAGGAATCTTTTCCAGGAAATACGCTTGAATGTACAAGATATACAATCTTACCAAATACAGAGCTCTAGTTAAGAAATGAGAACCCTGATTATTATGCATCTGTCCAATAAATTATTCAGATAGAAATCTGGTAACAATATGAAATAAGAACTTCGGAAAAGGGAAAATATATACCTGGAGAGTATCTGCGAGGATTTTTCTCTTGGCTCCCAGTCCTCCTCCTGATGACAAACCAATGAATCCATCCGCTCCTCGCTCAAACCACTCTGCAGAAGATTGTCGCGCCAGATTACCCTGTGCTAACTTCTCCAGGCGTTTGTTTTCTTCTTTGTGAGTGGGAAGTACGGGCTACAGGAAAAATAGGGATTTGTTGTTTCCATCATCAAATGACCTCAAATTTATTTTGTCACCAATATCGTCGTGCGGTGATGCTCCAATACCATTGTGCGGCGATGCGTCATGCGGCCGTGCTAATTTTTCTATTGTCTAAACTGATAGATTTTCATATAAGCTCATGTTTCATACATGGTGTTATAAAATTACATATTCATTTAAAACCCAGAATTAATATGGATCCAGAGACGCCATTACTATTGAAGAAACTGCCCACGGCATCCAGCGATCCTTCCACTGTTGGTGGCGCACTTCCGCTCTGTACAGGTTCAATTCCCTTTCCCTTTCATTTATCTCGTAACGGAGTTGCTCTCGGAGTATCATGCCGAGTTCTTTTCTTTATTTGTCTGTATACGATGGGTCTTGCATGCTGGGACTATTTCCTCCAAGGGCGGCACCTAGTGATCCTCTCATTCCGAGACCAGGAAACATCTTTACTGGACTCTGGGTCACCATTTGGATCGATAAGTTATGTATAATTACAAGTGAACAAAATATATAACTTTAAATAAATAATTAGGTGAAGATCATTTAAGATTTCAGGTGAGAATGGAGTGGGCTAACTAGGGAGTAATCTTTTCTCAATCTTCTCTCCCCATTTATTAGGGAACAATCTTTTCTCTCCATTTATTTTTTAGTCAGTTTTTTTGATGGTAAGGTTTTAAATTTTCTGTTAATCTAAAATTTTGATTGATTTTCTGAGTATTTGGGTTGGTTTAAAATGAGACAAAACTTCAAAAATAAGGTTTTGAAATGCATGGAACTTTTATCCATGTAAAACTCAAGTTACCCCTGAAAATCTCTGACCAGATCCATTTTTTACCTGAAAAAACAGATATGTTTACTCCCGAGTTAACTTATTCCTTCAATAACTATACAGAAGTTTCTCCTGCTACAAGAACAAAGTGTCTCAGTACCGCAAATATCGACTCCGTGCTTCGGTTGTTTGTACAGACTGGAGTTTCCCGACATTAAAGTATTTCGTACAATTATTTTATGGTGAGCACAAGCCTCTCCAGCGCTAAAATTCTTGATCATTATACGACATAAATATTTGTTCACCCTCGGTCCGATATTTTATCCCAGAAATTCACCGTTGCTCCAACAACCCCATCCGACCTTGGATTATGTTGTATCGTTAGGCTTTCCTCTGAAGAATGTGGCAATTGATCCGGTGCAGTATGATCTTTTCAGATAAGAAACTTAGCCCGATCCATCAATCTGTTCGGTGTCTTGCCTTCTTTCTCTATCGAGATTTGCCTGCAAGTAGAGCTTGATGGTGTTCAGTTGTCCTGGCAAAAAGCCAGCCAATAAATTCTTTTAAATTTTTTAGGACACATGTTTTCTGTGATTAATATTTTTGAACTTAGCACCATTTCAATAGGATGCCCTTGTGATATTCAAATTTATTTATATACAAAGTCAATTTGAACCCTTTACATGCAAGTTGCAATTAATCAACATTCTACTATAAAATTGTCAAATATTTTAATGGAGGAGCAATTGCATGCATTTCCTTCTATGAGCATTTACAGGATTTCATGAAGCGTCTTTGACATAATGATTTCATTTTATGTACAAAGTCAATGTTAGTGTGTGCCCTTACTCGTTAACTACATTATTTTTTTACTACGTTTGTTTTTTATAAATTATCTTTTATATAACGTTTGATATTTTTTTTTTCCTGTAAGTTAGCTAGTTTGATATTTTTGTTAATTTTGATTGGGAGTACAAAATTCTCTACATCCTTAACATAGGAGCCCACTCACCTTCTAACTTGCAAACGTGAAGGTTTCTGGTTTCTTGAATACAGCATAAGAGCTAATGTCTTTTCTTTAAATAGTGTTCTTCTTCTACGAGTTTCTGAATCTATATCTAGGATTGTCATTTTCAAACCATGTTGTTCAAAGAGTATTTTATTACTGCCATACAGAACAATAGACATAATGTTCAGATGCACGGGGACGAAAACTTGTTTACTATAAGTAGCATAACCCCGTAGATATAAAAGAATAGCTGCAAACAACCCTCAAAGATAACAATCTCAAATATATCATTTGTGTAATATGCATGTGTGTAGCAGTGTGATTATCTTCTATACATACCAACGAAAACTTGTTTACGATGAGTAGCACAACCCCACAATCCTGTAGATATAAAATAATAGCTCCAAACAACTCTTGAAGATAACAATATCAAATATATCATATGTGTAGCAATGTGATTATCTTATATACATATTAATTATGGTTTAATACTGACTTATATGTTGGGTTACTAGACGCCAAAGAAGAGCCAGAAATTAGAATAGAGGCTTGTACAATTATGCTATTACATTTAGGTCAAGTAAAGGTTACCTCCTGGTATGTATAGACCTAGACGTATGTATAGACCTAGACTTGACTTTTACTTTATTCAGAGAATAGCAAGGTTTCAATTAGTAGTTTTTCAAACCATATTGGATTTGCCTCTGTTGTGTGTGCAATTGTCACAAACCTACAAAGAATAACACTGAAATAAAGCACACACAAAGAATGCATTGACACGCCTGCCAAGAAACACTAGCAGAGATAATGTATTTACTGATATGCAGGAGGACAAGACGACTTCTATAAATGCTATTTCAACGTCTTTAGGCAAATGAATTTAAAACAGAGTTGTAATTGGCAATAATTACTAGATAAAATGCAGTAAAAATGATTCAATACCAGAAATTAAAATTAGCAAAATCATGCAAGTTTATATTAATAACAACATTATCATATTATTAGAGGCTGGGACTAATTGCTTTGCAGCTAATTTCTTTTTTTTTTAATCATCTAATTCATGTTAATAACAACATTATCATATTGTTCGAGGAACTAGCTGCTTTGCGCCAATTCCCTTGAATCATCTGTAAATGGGTAGAAAATGAATCATCTATAAATGGGAAGAAAGATCTTTCACTTTCTCACAAAATTTTCCTTTACACAAAAATTGAAAGAAATTTATACTATGTTCATCTGTTTGCAGGAAGGAGTCTCCACTTTCAGGGCTTATCCGGGCGGACTAAAAGACATAATAAACTATACAAAGCACCGATATAACAACCCGCCCATATACATCACCGAAACTGGTACTTCAGCCTTAACATTTATTGAACAAGAAGAAATATTTCTTTGTTCTCTGAAAGATATGAATTTGGACCGAACGGATCATTAAGGGCGTGAACATGAATATGAATTCGAACAGGATATGTTGATTTTGACAATGGCACAACTCCTCTTGAACAAGCATTAAACGATTCCCGGCGAGTGATCTACCATTCAGAACAATTATCAGAACTACTTGAAGCTATAAGGTAGCCCCATATTTTGTAATTTAATTATTTGTATATATGGACGACTCTATACTGATACTGTTTGCCTGACAAAAAAACATAACAGTGATGGAGCTGATATTCGAGGCTATTTGGTTTGGGCGCTCTTGGATAATTTTGAATGGGCGTTTGGATATAGTTATCGATTCGGTTTATATTATGTGGATTACAAGGACAATTTGAAAAGATATCCAAGGGCATCTGCGCATTGGTTTAGAGACATCCTCAAACAGGACAATCTACGTTCTCAAAGCCAGCAGCGGCACCACCCACTATAAGTTCACTTTGCTGGTTTATGGATAGAGTTAAGCTATTTATTATTGTTCATTATCCAAGATGAATGCTAATATTGGATCTTCACACACGATGCTGGAACTTCAGAATCAAATCATTATGTTGTATGATTGTTCAATATGAACGTTAATCCTTGACATTGAGTATTTAGTATTGCTGTATGACTGTTGGTTCATTATCCAAGATGAACGCTAATATTGGATCTGGAATGTTTGAATTTGTAGAATCAAATCATCATGTTGTCATAGTATGATTGTGTTGAAATATATAATTTTGATTTGTTTTAGGTGATATTATATTTGTAACTAATATTATTATTGGTTATAATTAAGTAGATTTAGTCTCTATTTAGAGAGTTTCTTCAACTAAATACCTGCAAAGTGGTTGGTGAATGTCGAAAGTGAATTGAAAAGCACACAGCTGAAACTCATATGAAGTTGAGGAAATCCAAAAGTTAATCTTAAATGTGGTAATTCCAAAGGTTAATCAGTTAAACTTGGCAATTATATGGTGGTACAGTAATTTCTTAATATAATTAGGTAAATGTTAAAATACAAGGAAGTTATGAAAAGTAAATCGCATTCATTGATTTGGGAGGACGACTAAGAATATTCCAGCATTTTCAATTGTTAACCATCAAATTAGAATTTTAGATTAAAAGGTGATTAATTGTGCCCATCTCCAATAGGTATACGCCCCACGTAATTATTAGTTATAATTAAGTAGAGTTAGTCTCTATTTAGAAAGATTTTCTTCGACTAAATTCTTTCTAAAATGGTGTGACATCGAAATATTTTTTCAAATTATAAATTATATAAATTATGTGATTAATTATGTGATTAAAGTAATTTGTTTATCTTAAAATATATATATAGAGCCCTCCATGTGTAATAAAATCTACTCTCCTATCTTAATATATTACATGGTCCAAGATGAACGTTCACATTAAGAATAGATTGTTCAATATGAATGTTCACATTGAAATTTGTTATCGTTTGTTTAAAAAGTAATGTAACATTATATTTACTGTGTTCCAATTCTTCCACGTAAAAGCAACTAAGTAATGCAGAGAAATATGCCATACTTTCGCGTACAGAAACAATACTGTATTTGAACTGAATGAGTATATACTTTTGACGGAATGTATTTCTATTTGGACTAAAGGAGTGAGATTACATGGGTAGTTACTAGCAATATTGAGGAATATTTACTTTGAGAGAATCATTTAAAATAAAGTGAAAAAATGTATATATGAAAAATAATTAATTAAAAATATAAATTAATTTTTGTTTTGATTTTTAAGTATATTAAAATTAATAAATTATATATATATATATATATATATATATATATATATATATATATATAATTTGTAATTTTATTTATAATAAACAAAATTATATAGTGATTTAGCCATATTTTTTTATATCTAAGGTGGTAGAGTGACCATCATCTAGGATGGAAGTGATTGAAGTACTCAATCCAATTCCAATTTAGCTATGGAAAGGTTGTTCTCTATGTTGTTTCTATCCTTGTATATGTAAGACAAAAAAGAAATGTGAGAAAGCTCTGAATTGCATTTGTATATCATCATAAAGAGGTTGTAAGGTGGAATTTTTTATTTGAGTTTTTTTTCTAATTCAGTTGATGATCAAGAGAGAGTAACCAAAAAAATTTATTTTCTAGATCTCATGTTGGGCCAACTGAAGAAGTAATTTGAGTAACATCAATTCACAAAGTTGTTAGTAATACCTGCTTTGAAGGATATACACTGCGTGGAGGAGAGATATATGAATTCTCCCACGCCTTCTTTGGGAGGATTTCCTTGAAAAGCTCCATCAAAATATGCCTATGGGATATTCTTATTTATTACCTCTTCTATGAGTTCATGTCTAGAAATTTTTTCCTCCATTCGTGGGTAAGCATTTAAGGTGTTGAGAGACTGAATCTCACATTTGAGAGGGAGGGTCTCCTTTCTATCGAATAAGCTCAGATTCCTAGCAAGCCATACTCTCCAAGATATGTTGAGGGGGAGGGATTTGATATTCTTTGTATCCTTTCCAGAGTACCAAGATCTAAAGGCTTATTTTATATCTCGTCCTCCCCATACATTTCTTATCCCTATCATTCCTTTCACTTATTTCCATACCTTTTTAGTAAAGGAACGTAACAAAATTAGATGTTTTGTGGTTTCATCTACTTGTTTCATAAGCTACACCAACCTAGACCATGAAAGTTATTTTCTGAAGTACCTCTTATGTAGGAGCCTTATTTTTTTAAATCAACCACATGAAAAAGAAAATTGGAGGGACACTTCAGTTTCCATATAATTCTCCACCATCAAGCTTGTTTTCCCTCCATAGCTTCCTCAACAAGTGCTCCATAGCATAGATTAGGCACATATGTTCTAGAGGGATTGAGAGACCAAATCAAGTGATCATCATCTTCTTGAATTTTAAAATTATTGTCTTTTAAAAACTATGTATAACCCTTTCATTCTTCAAAAAATTCTTATCTCAATCCCATCTCCTCCCAAGTGAGCCATTGTTGTTTCCATTTTGTAGACCTCTCCTAGTTTGCAATTTGTCTAAGGGAGTAAAATCCTTTACTTCTAAGATCCTAGATCAACCAAAGAGATAATCTATGCAAACCTTTATTACCTATCCAAGGATTAAGGCCTATTTGAACTTTCTCACCCTTTCCCAAAAACCAAATCATCCAATTTTCGACCAATTGAAAAGATGAATTCACATCTTTCCATATGTTTAAGGCGTTATGTAATTGTTTTTCTACCTTTCTAACCCAATCTTCAATTGTAGTTGGGGCGATATATTTTGCATTGATTACTTGGACCCAAAGTGCTTTTCCCTGTAAAATCATCCAAGCATCTTTTGCAAATATAGCTTTGGAGAAGAGATTTAGGTATTTTTGATACCCCATCCTCCATTATCCTTTGGAACAACCAATTTTTTCCATGAAGCCAAAACAAGTCCTTTACTTTTTTGGTCTTCTGACCATATAAATTTGTAGCATAATTGTTTCCTAATGGTCTCCAATGCACTTTTCAAAACCCGCGCCAGTGAAATCTAATATACTGGTATTTCTTCCAATACAACCTTAACAAGAACCAATCTACCCCTTCAAGAGAGCCATCGATTGCACTAGGTATTCAGTCCCTTTTCCACCTTGGCAATCAACCATTTCCAATCACCTTTTTTATACAGGTTGGGTTTTAGGTGGAATCCCAAATACTTTAATCTCTAGTCTAAATCAACCACATGGTAGGGGAACAATTGTGATAAATGGCCATGTTCTTGTTTATTGATGCCCCACATGGAAATAGTGGATTTTTCAAGATTTATAATCATACCCGTAGCTTTACAAAATAACTCATAAAAAAAAATTAAAAAAAATCTCGACTATCCTTTTAGTACCTTCATAGAAAATTGGAATATCATCCATGAATAAATGGTGTGTGATGTCACATGTTTTCCAAAGAATATCCCTTTTAAACTACCATGATCTACAACCTATTTTATTAACCTACTCAAACCTTCAGCTATAAGAAGGAAAAGGAGAGGGGATAGGGGAAACCCTATCTTAAACCCCTACTTGGTCTAAAGAAGAGGAACGCAACTCCAATGATTAAGATTGCAAAGGACATTGAGATAATGCAACTCAACATCCATACTACAAATTGATGATAGAAACCCGAATGAATAAGCATGAACCTCAGGTAAATCCAAGTTACTCTGTCATAAGCTTTAGAGAGATCTAATTTATGACCATCGCTCTTTGACTTCTGACCTTGATCGAGTGTAGAATTTATTGTGTTATCTCAACTACCTCATAAATTGACTCCTCTTTAAGAACCCAGACTACTCTCTAGAGATTTTTTTTTTATAATACCCTTTTATGTCTTCTGGAGATGACTTTTGAGATAATTTTGTAGATACAATTGCATAAGGATATTGGCCTGAAGTTTTCAAAATATTTTGAGTTATCTTCTTTGGGAATAAGTTATATAAAGTTAGCATTCAAGGCTCCAAGCATTTTTCCGGTGGTTCTAGTGGCCTCCACCACCCTTCCAAGATCCTCTTCTACAAATCCATAGCATCCCAAAAATACTTCCACAAGGAGACCATCTGGCCCTAGACTTTTGTCCCTTTGGAAGCTTTGTAAAGTTTGTTGCAATTCCTCTTTCTCCACTTCTTTTTTCAATTACAGATTGTACTAATGATTGACAAAACTCGGGAATGATTTGGATAGAATGACTACCTCAACAATAGTAGCTCGAGATTCCCCCCTAAAAATCTTTGAGAAGTAGTTAACTCCTTCTTCAACAATGTCCTTAAATTTATTTCCCAATTATTGTTCCCTTTATCAAATTTCCAAACAGATTTAATAGTTTTCCTTTTGTTTTCATATCTATGAAAGAACTTGGTAGTTTCATTTCCTACTTAAATCCATATGGCTCTGCTCTTGATCCTCCATTCTTTCTCTTTTTCCAGTAGTAAGTTCTTCTTTTTTTCTTTCATTAGCTTCACCTCTAACTTTTGAGCCTCATTTAGATACCCAAAACATTCATTGTTATATCGTGTCCCCATCCCATCTTCTATATCTCTAAGAAGATTTTCATTTTTCCATTTTTTGTCCTTATCCCATTGAGTTGCTACCTTCTTTGCCTCTTTCGTATGTTTTTTTAAATTGTATCAAAGCATATTCCCTCAAGGATGAATCATAGGGATTACAATAAGTTTTTAGTGGAACATTTGTAGCACATTCAGTAGATCCTGAGCAACCTCTAGCAAAATAAGTTATATGCTAATCTAAATAAATTCCCATTTGGCATGTAGAGAATTTAGTATTCAGGATACATCATGGATGAAAATGGATTGAATGTGGACCCAGCCAAGATTCAAGTCATTCATGATTGGTCATCCCTGAAAACTCTAACAGAGCTCCACATTTTATTTGTCCTTGCCAACTTCTACCATAGGTTTGGTTTGGGTTTCTCTCATATCACTTGGCCCTTAGGCCAAGTAACCAAGGGTGGAGATAAATCCAAGCTTTCCTATTATGAGTCACAATAGAAAGCATTCAAGGATTTTAAATGTATCCTCTGATCAACACCAAACCTCACTCTACCAAACATGTAACAACAATTTTAGTTTGAAAGATATACCTCCAAGTATGTTATCGATGCAGTCCTCACTCAACATGGACATTTGGTATCCTATCACAGCGAGACAATCTATGATGTTGTTCATAGGTATCCCACATATGACAAGGAGGTCTAATCCATTGTGTAGGCATGATGACAGTGGAATCATTATATTCTAGGAAAGAAAACAATCATCTAGATTGATCACAGGCCCCTGTAATTCATGAAAACATAGGGAAATTTAAAAAATAACCACCATCAGAAGTGGTCCATGTACTTGCAACAATTCCACTTGAACATTAAGTACAAGAAGGGAAGCAAAAACCATTTTTTCTACTACCTCAACCAACCCCCGATTGTGGCACTCGCCACAGTTATTAACTCATGTGAGCATGAGACCTCCGAGAGGCACTAACTCTAGACCACGATTTTTTTGCTACATATTAGACACTAGGTTTAGGTAAAAAAGTTCCAAAAATTCACCTACACGATGCAATTTTGTGTTATCTAGGTCATCTTTGTGTTCCTTCAAGTGAGCATGCAAAGTTAATTTGGGAGGCACATTACAGTCAAGTGGTAGGGAATTTCGATGTAGAGGAGACAATTTTAGTACTTCAAAAGTATTTCTATTAACCAAAACTCTGACAGGACGTTTATAGGTATATCATAGCATGCACTACTTATTTCATTGCTAAACCTATCATTAAGAAGCAAGGGTTGTACACTCCTCTACCTAACCAAAACAAACCCTAGGAGTTAGTCCCCATTCATTACATCTTAGGTTTCCCTCCACCAATCATGGTAATTATTATTTCTTTTTGGTTATTGATTGGTTCTCTAAGACGGCCATTTTGGCACTATGCAAGAAGAGTATCACAGTAAAATCCACTACTAAGATATTCTTTGAGCATTTTTTTGGTTATATTTGGATACCACATACCACTATTTTAAATAGGGATAGTAGGTTCCTCGATTCCTTCTGTTCCAGCATGTGGTCTATGATGGACACCAAGCTGACCAAATTGACTTCCTTCCACCCCAAACAAATGGGAAAACAAAAGTGATCAACATGATGATTGTGCATATCCTATGCATGTACAACTCTAAGAATCCACATACATGGGATGAAAGAATTCCATATGTTCAACATAGCTAGAACATAACCCTCCACATCTCTATTGGCCACATCCCTTTTTGGGTGTGCTTGGGGTTCTAATTGTTGGCAACCCATTAATGCAACTCTACCCATTGCATCTACATAAGAAGAGTCATCCCATGCTCAAACTAAGGTAGGTAAAGAAGCCAAATTTGTTGAATGGATCTAGTACATCCAACAATGGGTTCATGATATCATATATAAATCCAATGCCAAGTACAAGCAACAACATGACCAACATCTGGTTCCACACAAGTTTCAAGTTGGTGATAAGGTGTGGTTGCATTTGTAGAAATATCACTCACAGGACACTTAGGAAATTTAGACTACTCAAATATAGGCCTTACATCATAATGAAGGATGTGGGTTAGAGTTATTTTGAATCGAGTGTTCCCCCTTTCCTTGGATTGCACCCAGTATCTAATGTGGAGTTGCTTCAATCATACTTTTCACCTCTATTGGACACCTTGGAGGTGGATGATAATTTCACCCCTGCCAAACTCAATCATGAATGTAATGAGAAGGATAAGTTGGATCGGATCATGGATTCCAAGATGAAGGGTACCCATCATCATAACATACAACTCTATCATGTTTTCAAAGCAAGAAAACTACTTCACCAAGGCAAGTGGCTCAGTAGGAGTCATATTCAACAAAGGTTTCCCCATCTGATGGAGGCACTTAACTCAATGAGGACCATTACTTCCTAAGGGGGTACTATTTGTCTAGGTGGATATTGGTGTCCACACACCTATTCCACTGACTCGAAATGGTTCCCCATCTTGCCAGTTTTTCTACAGTTTTTTAGGTCCCAAACCTCTAATGCATTTTTTAGGCCCTAAACAATGTTTTTTGTCCCTATGAAGGATTATGTTTTCCATGGAGCATTCCTAATCCCTAATATAAATTCTTCTTCTTATAGAGATCTTTCCAACATGCTATTGTGAACCCCAAACAAATTTTGTATACAAAAGTTGTAACCCTAGGAAGTTGACGAATCAACTAGACTCTTTGGGGCCTACATTCCATTTTCCACTTCATCTCCTATGGTTAGGGTTTTGGATATTTAGGGTTTTTTTATCTTAGTTTTTATTACTTTATGTTAAAATGTCATTTCTTCCTCTTGTAATGGTTTTGCTTATGAATGAGCGTAGCCGAAACCTCTCTCTTCGGAGATAAGCTACCACCATTCTAGCTAGTTTGTGTTGCTTGGCATTTCATAGTCTATTCATATTTCATTTATTAATAGAATTGTATTCTCATTGTATTTTTTTCCACGAAAAAAGGTGTAATTTTATTCATTCGAAGAGAACCAAATTACATTTTGCAAGTGCTTTTAAGCACATATCTCATCCTTGGATAAAAAGATCCAAGAAAAGAAAGGCTAAATAGCCACATAAGAGAGTATAGCCTGAAGGCATTAGATATCAAAAGTACATATACATTAATCCAAAAAAGGAACAGGGAACGACCAAGAGTCAAAGCCCCCACCAAGAGAGAAAAGAATCGAGAGAAATAAACCAAAATATAACCCCGAAAACTGGATGGACCGGGTCAGAGAGGTATAGAAACCACACACCAAAAGCACCAGCAAGCAAGAAGTACCAGGCATAACCAAATCCATAAAACAATCGCAAGGAAGAGGACCAAAACACGGCATGCCCAAAAGAAGGACCTCAAAGCGCCGACCCACAGGAAATAAACACTACACGCCCATACTAAGGACCTCAAAGCACAATCCTCACTAAAAATCAGATAAGGGGGTGGAAAAAAGAGCACCATAACCCAACACATTCGAACCCCGATCTGTGTATACATCAAACCCTGAACATACAAGAAAAACTGGAGAAGAGGACCGCAGACTGCAAGAAACAAACCCCCAAGAAAACCTTGCCGAGAGTGAATGAACCAACCAAGAAAAACCAAAAGTGGGATGGACCAGGTCTGAGCAGCATACAAACCCCTCAAAGTGAAGATAGATTCCAAAAAATACCTAACCCGTTGGCTACAATATCAGAACTCGAAAAAAAATGTTTGAAACCAGAGCCAAGAAGCAAGGATATGCATCAAACCCTGACAACGATCCCAAAATAAGGAGGCAGATCTGGAAGAAGGCCCACAAGGGATGGGGGGACCCCTATAGAGAGACAACGACACAAAACTAGAGGAGGCAATTGACCATGGCTACATCGAAGAAAAAAAATGAAAAGAAAAGAGGGAAGGGCATAGAGCCACCGTTGAAACCCTCCTAACCGATCGAAAGAAACACATGCACCATCGAGAATAGGAGAGCAAGCACTCACTCTGACACACTATCAAGGGCACGAGAAAAAAAATGAACCCACACAGAGAGGGAAGCACAAGAACCTGATCGAAAGAACCAGAAACACACATAGAAAATCCCTCATCTCTCTCGATCACCAGCAAACAAAAAACAAAATCCAGGCAGAAACCATTCCCTTTTCAATGAAATACAAAGACTGTCACACCAACAAACAAACACGAGCACATCAATGATCGAGAGTTGAGGACGGAGAAAACTCCACAGCAACCGAAAGGAGGAACATCCGGAGAAGAGAAAGAAAGGGTAACGACAAGGAGAAGAGGGGTATGTGGTTGAGGAAACCCTAGCCGCAAACCCCAAGGAATCATGTTTTTTGAAAAACCAATCGACTTCTATTCCTACTTATTCTCATTGTATTATTATTATCTCTATAATACTTATATATGTGTATGTTTCCATTCAAATTCCTTCCTGTCATTTTGTTCTCTATTCAATCCAAATCACTACCCTTATGGATCTCCGATAGAATATACATCTTTATTGGCCCATAGAGATCCTCCATAAGGAATATGGAAGGTGATTGTGCTACACTTTTTAACACAAGAGAAAATAATTGTGCGAGTGATCCTTGGTCATTGATATAGACAATAGGTGAGATCTAATCCATCCATGGATTTTCCACTTGTCAAGACCCTCCCCCCTACCAAATTCCACAAGAAATCCCTAGCCATCGATCTAATGATCAAGATCAATCTCGACCATTCATAGATTTTCCAAAATTGGAGCCTTTCACTTTAATCACATGCTACAAGCCTATACCATATATCGATCTAAAGGTTGGATATGATCTTGTTCATTCAACATTTCCCGCATCGATTCATCTCTACTTTATTAAATTTCATGGGCCCATATCAACCATTGATTTGATGGCAGGGATAATCCTAACCATTCAAGGCATTTCCCCCATAGATCCTTCTGCATTTTCCCAACTGTCACGGGCTACCTTCAACCATTGATCTGGAAAGTGAGGGTAATCATGGTGGTCCACATCTTTTCTTTCATTTGAGACACCATTGACTTATGGATTTCACAATACAAGGTGAACCATAGATATAACTCGATGAGGTGAAGGATGGTTGTTTGTTTACCCTAAAGTTTATGCAGTAGGTGTTATGCTTCGTTCAAAGGGGGTTTTGGGGATGAGTGATATTGAGATGGTTAGGAAAACTTGGAAGGGATTTCTTGGTACACAACACATTACTAATTTAATTATTATTTATGCTTTGAATATTTTTATTAATTTAATTATTATTGATTATTTAAATTGTTTTTAATCACTATTTTATAATATTCAAATATCAATGACATTGATTATGAGTATAAAAATATTTTAGAGCATACCAATCATGAGACCAAAAACCATGTATATACAAACACAATTATGAAATTTTACCACACTAACATTCAATCACTTTCAAAACATGAAAGCAAAAAACCACGTATCTATAAATGCAATCATGAAATTTTAATCCTCTAACATTCAATCAGTTTTACATTGGGAAGTTAAAACCCATGTATATATAAACACAATGATGAAATTTTAAATTAAATCGTAAATAACCATGTTGTTTTTTTCTATTTGTAAACATGTGATACACTGCCACCCCAAGGAAATGTTAATTTTGTATACAACAATGCATGAAAAAATATGTACAGATAAGGAAATGAAATGAATTTGACATCAAAATTTGATTAAATGTTTTGTAGTTCCCTCCTCATCTTCATGCCTATACATAACATAACATAAGGTCATCAATTAAATCCTATCAATGTTTGACGAATGACCACAAAAGAAGTTCAAACATACCAAAAGATTACTTCAGAGAAATATCACAAGTTAAAAACATATCAAAATAAATAATTGCAAGCATATCAAAATCAATAACTACAAGCATATATTAATTATTATCCCAAGCTTATCCTTTTTATCAAAAAAACACCTTCTACCTCTTCTTTGTCTTTTGCCAAGATAGATCTTTGTCTATGTTCATCATCATCTCTATGGCATGTGCTCAAATATTAATATGTATGTCATAGAATGAACAAGTACCATGAAAAATGTAGTATATTATATTCAATTACAATCTAGATTTTACTAAAAAATACAGCATAAATCGTGTTGAGAAAATGTTGTCAATGATGTCAAAGTGGAAGTGATGATGATGATGTGGTAGTAATGATAAGGATGTAATAGTGATGATGATGATGATGTGGTAGTGAAAAAGGGATATTGTTTGAGTATTGAGTCCATGAAGCCATGAAGCCAAGTAAAGAAGCCTTGAAGTCATGAAGCCAAGTAAAGAATCATTGAGATTGTTTGAGTATTGAAGCCATGAAGCCAAGTGAAGAATCCTCGAAGCCATGAAGCCAAGTAAAGAAGCCTTGAATCCATGAAGCCAAGAGAATAAGCCTTGAAGACATGTTGATGAAGCCTTGAGAAGCCAACATGCAGTAGTCAAGTGATGAGGACAAGTCAATGTCAAAGAAAATTTAAGAAGCCTTTGAAGCAGTAATGATGTGTTCGTTTGAAGAAGCCTTGAAGTGCCTTGAAGGAGCCTTGACATAAGTGTATACAACTCCAAAACGGTCCCCTTATGGTGTAGCTTTTAAGCATGTCCCTCACGGGATGAGATAACATGTGGTTGTTTCCACATGCCCACTTTGAGTTGTACACAAATGGAGCCTTGAAGGAGCCTATAATATATCTAAGATAAATATTACAAGCCTATAGATGTCCAAGATAAATATTGCAAGATGGAGATTGTTGAAAGTATTATTTTTGGTCAATTTGGATACCCTATATTTGAGGGAATTTTTACCCTACATACATAACTCAAATGGGATCACAATTTACATGGTTGGAAATCTTATTTTGATACCTTTCCAACAATATATGGAAGTCCCTCTAACTCGATACCATCAAGTTGGTGCCTATAAATCAGGGGTTTGGTGCCTCCTTCTAGTTGGTGCTAGAGAATATTGGAAGTTGGTGCTTCCTATGAATGTAATCTTAACATGATATAAGAAAAGCATTATGCGGTTTTCTCCCATTTTTATTTCCATGTAAAAATCATTGTGTTTTGTGTATGGTTTTTTTTTTTATGAATGGAATTGTTAATGGTTAATGTTTACATGATGTGCTTAAGGTTAAAAATGGTAAAAAGTGTTCAATACCGATTCACCCCGCATCTCGGTATTGGTGAATATTCCAACAATTGGTGTTAGAGTGGGTTCCTTCAAGAACAATCTAACCATTGGAAGGAAGATCATGTATATTCAGGAAGAGTACTCTGCAAATGGAGTTCCATTGTTCAATGGATCAAACTTTTCTCATTGGAGCATAAGGATGAGAGCATTTTTACAGGCACAAGGGGTTTGACAGTTGGTAATCAGTATTAGATGGTTACACCACTCCAAAATGCATACCAAAGGGTGCAGCAACAAAGAAGCTACAAAAAGACAATGCAATGGCATTGAACATAATTCTAAGGGGATTATCAGAGTCTGAAAAGAAAAGAAATGATGTTGGAGAGCATTCATCAGCTAAAGATATTTGGGACAACCTACAAGAAAACTACACAAAGGAAGCAATGCAAGAATGTGCATAAGATCAAAAGGAAGATACAAAAAATAAATAAGCAACATCAAAGAAAATGGATGACAACCCAAATAAACATGCAGTTGATGAATCAAATGAATAAAAGGTGAAGGAAGTCAAATCAAGTAAGTATTCTTGTGGTGATAAATTAAATCCTTGTGACATTAGATGTACCTTTGCAAATAAAAGCAGTTTTGAAAAAGATAAAGATGAAAGCAAACGCCATGCCTCGGAAGAAGAAGAGAATGATGAAGTAGAAGATGAAGTAGACGAGACAGATATTGGGTATGACCACAAGGATAAACACATTGAAGAAGAAAAGAGTTTCAAACTACCAAGAAAGACCTAAAAGTTATACAAATGGTTCAAATGATTCCAATAGTAGAGTTAAATACCATGATCAATCAATACATGAAAAGCAAGCATCTCAAAGACCTCCATTTCAAAGAAGACCCTTTGCTCCCACGTAAAAATTTATTTACTAGTTATTGTTTTTCTTGCAACAATTTTGGACATAAGGTTATAGATTATAGAGCTTATGCAAGAAATACTCAAGGAATAGAGGTATCTACAATAATTTTGAATGTTACGAATTCCACAACTATGGACACATAGCTCGGGACTGTGGAAGCATGATGGAGTCTTCCATGAAAGAAAATGTTCGTATCAAATATAAGAAGGTTTGGAGAAGAAAACAAAAACAAGAAGAATGGTTCAATGGAGAATTCTCAGAGGACATACCCACAGAAGTTGCAGAGATGAGTAACAATGATAAATCTCCAAGTAAAGAGGAATATGTCGGGATTACAAATGATGATCCTATAGCATAGAAACATTATACATTATTCTAAACAATTCAACATAGAGACTCCCAGTATCGTGGATAATGTTGAGGGGGAGTCTAAGTAGCAGGCAAAGAAGACCAAAGAAATGACAACAAAGGATTTTACAGAAAAGAAGAAATTGGCTTCATAAATCATACAGGAGCACAAGAGGAGCTACTTCAGAAAGCTTCAAGAAATGGCCCAATCTAAGGGGGAGTCATCACAATCAAAGGGGGATTATTTTTTAAAAGGGAAGATGCTCACAAAGATAGAATTACAGACAAAAGAAGGAACCATTGATGACAAAGGGAGCAACAAAATGAGTTAAATGACAATGGATGAAAGCATGAAGACAATGTAAATTTAATGACAAAAATCAGCAAGCTAATATTATGTCATACACTTAGCAACCTAGAGATAATTGTCTTGCATGAATTCTGAAATGTCTAAACCCCACATTCGGAAATTACCATAAGCAGAAATACACATTGCTAAGTAATTATGCAGTGGAAATAAACACAATGAATAGCATTCAATCACCCATGAGTAACTTAGAAATTTAGGCAAATGTCAGGGAAAACCCCAATGTGGGGAAACCCAATGAGAGAGAGTGAGAGAGAGATCTTATTATTTAGTTTCAGGAAAATACATATCAGCAGCAAAATCACAATTTCCAACAAGAGAAATCCACTTACAGCACACTAAAACCAGTCCCAAAAATTTTGCCTCGTAATTTGTGCCAAGTTCGTACTGTTGTACGGCCCTCCAAGAAAATTTTACCTTGAAATACATGCACATAGTCAGGTGTACGGATTTTTCTGTACGGCCCAGCAACAGCAAGTAAAACCCTCAATACAGTCTCAAAAACCGTGTCAAACCTGCCTCGATTTTTGTGCCCTTTTTCCCTTGTTGTACGAATCCGTATAGTACGGCCTCCAACAACAGAAAAATAACTCATCACTAAATAGAGATGTTCCCTTGGGATTTTTCCCACTTTCTCTTGGGAAATGTGCCCTCTTTGTTGCCCTAATTTTCCTCTCTCGAGCCTACTCGAAAATTCTCTCTCAATCTCCTTATCTTGTTTCTTGCACACTACCCAATGCATTCTTTTATAAAATCTGAAAATGACCTTTTCTCTTCAAAGTGTCTTTTCACCTTCCCCAACCCTAAATCCAAAGGCCAAGATCTAATCTTTCCTTTACAGGATCAAGGGCCATGATTCATTCCCTCCAAAATAAATCACTTAAAATATTAAAGTACATTTCACTTTATTACATAAGTGCACTTTATGAAATAAAGTCACTTTAATATTAGAAGGTACACTTTATTAAAAAGTCACTTTAATAAAAGAACCACTTTATCACAACTTTATAAAAACTCATTATAAAGTCAAGTGTCTAGTAGTGTCAACATAAGTTTACATCTGCATACAAGACAAAACATGTGGAGTACCTCCCGAGCTAAAAAGATAACACTCCCTCTTAGTGAGGGATGTACTCATTGCCATCTCCATCATTTTGTCCCATCACATTGTGCTCAGTAGGAGCTCCCTTTGAACCTGGAGCCATCCTCAACACTTGTACAGAACTCAAACTAGAATATCTTCTCCTAACAATTATTCGGAACCCTGAGCTCCTTGGAGAATCCACTCCACCCTGAGCATTGGTTCGACCACACCAGCTGAGCCTCTTGTTGGTGCTTAGAAGAGACTCTCTCTCTTATGTTGGAATGCAAGACTAAATCCTTGGTACCACCGCAGTCTTAGGATCCTCCTTATGCTCCTCATCTAACCATGAATCATATCTTGAAGGTTGTCCTCGCAACATATACAACCTGTCCACCCGACCATCAATCAGTGGAAGTTCCACCGGGTCCACTCCCTCCCTGTAGATAAAGACATGTTCCCTCTTGAACAATGTAGAATATCCTACATCCTCCAAGGCTGAGACTGAGAGCAAGTTAACCCTCAACCCTGGAACAAAGAGAACTCCATCAAGCTCCAAGAATCCTCCATACTCGAGTCAGAATCTAACCCTTCCAACTCCACGTACAGCTCGCACCATACCACCTTCATTTACCACCTACCGGTTAGGAACTGTCTCTGTGATAATTAGGAATACTCACTAGATTCCTATCATGTGGCAAGAGGCTCCAATATCCACAATCCATTTGATATCACCTCCAAATCCTCCGCTACCGACACTGGAAACTAGAGTAACCAAAGAAAATTCCCTGTCATACTTGGAAGCAAAGTCCTCCATGGATTCTATAGCATCTGTATCAGGCCCCTCTAGTTCCTTCTTGTTCTTCTTCCTCTCGGGACAATGAGAAGCAAGGTGCCCCAACTGGTTACAACAATAACATCTGACTTTACTCAAGTCCCTCTTGGAACTTCCTTTCTTCTTGCTCTTTGTAGTAAGAGAAACATTATCATCAACTCCATCAGTATTTTTTCCACTGCTAAGATATCCTTCTCGGATCTCCTCCTGAGTGAAATCATCCCACAGTCTGCTCCAATCTAGAAGATGCTCACAACCCACCACACACTTCATGAAGACTTCCCATTCCTTGGTGAAGCATTTCAAGGCCATCCTCACCAACTCTGAATCCGATATGACCTCTCCAACAACAGCCAACCCATCTTTCACTTAAGCTACCTGGGTAAGATAAGAAGAAACACTCTCCTCCTTACTCATCTTGGTATCATGCAACTTAGCCTTAAAGGCCATCTTTTGGTTCTCATTCTTCGCCTCAAATAAGTTCTTAAGTGTATCCCACATCTCTTTGGTTGTCTTCTTCTCAGCCAAGTGTGGGATAAGGTGATCCGTCGCCCCATCCAGAATAATCCTCTAAGCTTTGGCCTCCTTGACCTCATGCAAATCCAAAGCAATATGATATGTTGTGGGAACTACAACAACAGAACTGACATAGTTCCAAATCTTGTTCTCCTTGAGAACTGCTGACATATGGACCTTCCACTGCAAATAGTTGGAAATGCCATCCAACCGATCCTCAAATATAATGAATGCAACCATATTCCATGTCACAGCTCAAGGAAAACAACCACAAATTTCCCCCCTTCAAACTTGCCCAAAAATCTCCCTGCTCATTGTCACTCAGAGACCAAGCTCTGATACCATGTAAATTTAATGACAAAAATCAGCAAGCTAGTATTATGTCATACACTTAGCAACCTAGATGTAATTGTCTTTCATGAACTATGAAATGTCTAAACCCCACATTCAGAAATTACCATAAGCAGAAATACACATTGCTAAGTAATTATGAAACGGAAATAAACACAATGATCAACATTCAATCACCCATGAATAACTCAGAAATTTAGGCAAATGCCAGGGATAAACCCAATGTGGGGAAACCCAATGAGAGAGAGAGAGAGAGAGAGAGAGAGAGATCTTATTATTCATCTTCCAAAAAATATATATCAGCAGCAAAATCACAATTTCGAGCAAGAGAAATCCACTTACAACACACTAAAAAAATTCTCAAAAATTATGCCTCATAATCCGTGTCAAGCTCGTACTGTTGTACGGCCCTCCCAAAAAATTATACCTTGAAATCCGTGCATACATTTAGTTGTACGGATTGATCTGTATGGCCCAGCAACATCAAGTAAAACCCTCAATATAGCCTCGAAAATCGTGCCAAAACTACCTCAATTTTCATGCCATATTTCCCTTGTTGTACTGACTGTACAGATCTGTAAAGTACGACCTCCAACAATAGAAAAAATAACTTAGCATTAAAACAGAGATGTTCCCTTGGGATTTGTGCCCATTTTCTCTTGGGAAATGAGCCCTTTTTGCTGCCCTAATTTTCCTCTCGCAAGCCTACTCAAAAATTCTCTCGCATTCTCCTTCTCTTGTTTCTTGCACACTACCCAATGCATTCTTTTATAAAATCTGAAAATGACATTTTTCCTCCAAAGTGTCTTTTCACCTTCCCCGACCCTAAATCCAAAGGCCAAGATCTAATCATGCCTTTACAAGATCAAGGACCATGATTCATTCTCTCCAAAATAAATCACTTAAAATATTAAAGTACATTTCACTTTATTACATAAGTGCACTTTATGAAATAAAGTCACTTTAATATTAGAAGGTACACTTTATTAAAAAGTCTCTTTAATAAAAGAACCACTTTATCACAACTTTATAAAAACCCATTATAAAGTCAAGTGTCTAGTAGTGTCAACATAAGGTTACATCTGCATACAAGACAAAACATGTGGAGTACCTCTCGAGCTAAAAAGCTAACAAACAGGAGGAGAAATAGAATAAGAAGAGAATCATGAAATTCTAGAGGGGTATAAACTCTTTATCTTGGATGTCAAAGGGGAGAGAAACAAAATGTTAGTGACAGGGGGAGTCACATGATAAGAAAAAATGATTCATTTTGTATTCATGTAAAAGGAGGGGAGAAACAAAGTTATGTATAGAGTGAGAATGGTGATGGATAGAGTGAGCATACATCACTACAAAACGTAGAAGGTGTTTCCATCAATGACAAAGGGGGATATTGTTGAGAAAATGTTGGCATTGATGTCAAAGTGGCAGTGATGATGATGATGTGGTAGTAATGATAGGGATGTAACAGTGAGGATGATGATGTGGTAGTGAAAAAGGTATATTTTTTCAGTATTGAAGCCATGAATCCAAGTAAAGAAGCCTTGAATCCATGAAGCCAAGTAAAGAAGCCTTGAGATTGTTTGAGTATTGAAGCCATGGATCCAAGTGAAAAATCCTTGAAGCCATGAAGCCAAGAGAAGAAGCCTTGAATACATGATGATGAAGCCTTAAGAATCCAACATGAAGTAGTCAAGCCATGAGGATAAGTCAATGTCAAAGCAAATTGAATAAGCCCCTGAAGCAGTAATGATGTGTCCACTTGAAAAATCCTTGAAGTGCTTTGAAGGATCCTTGGTATAAGTGTACACAACTCCAAATCGGTCCCCTTATAATGTAACTTTTAAGCATGTCCCTCACAAGATGAGATAATGTGTGGTTGTTTCCACATGCTCACTTTGAGTTTTACACAAATGGAGCCTTGAAGGAGCCTACAAGATGTCCAAGATAAATATTACAAGCCTACAGATGTCCAAGATAAAGATTGCAAGATGGAGATTGTTGAAAGTATTATTTTTGGTCAATTTAGATAATCTATCTTTGAGGGAATGTTTACCCTACATACCTAACTCAAATGGGAGAACAATTTACATGGTTGGAAATATTATTCTGAGACCTTTCCAATGGTATATGTAAGCCCCTCTAACTCCCTATGAATGAGGAGATATGAGTTTTTCCATCCGACAACCCAGCCAAAAATTTGAGGTCGGCTCAACTAATTTTTGAGGATAGAATTACTATAAATACAAGATAGAATTTCGCATTTTTTGTGTAACCAATGAAGAGATCAATTCTGAGGTGTGCTCAAGGTATTGAGGTGCCTTTCTGGTGTGCAAGAGAAGTCTAAGGGATTCTCTTAAGGTCTTTCTTATTATCAAGGTATGTTATAAGGTTGTGATGTTTTCGTAAGTTTGTGAGGTTGTCATATGCACTGTTGTGAAGTTGTGATGTTGTCGTATGATCTGTTATTAAGTTGTGATGTTGGTGTGATGTTGTCGTGATGTTTTCATGAAGTTTTGATGCTTCCATATGCTTTTCTATGAAGTTGTGATGTTGTCATGATGTTATCGTGAGGTTGTGATGTTGCCATATTCTCTACTTTGAAGTTGTGATGTTGTCATGATTGGATGTTGTTGTTAGTGGGCGTTGTCATGAATGGATGTTACCGTCAGTGGATTTTGTCATCAATGATTACATTTTGGGAATGATGTTATGATGCTTGCTAGGGTTTGAAGGATTGTTTATGGAATGAAGCATGCAAGTGAAGTTAGAAGTTCTATATGTATGAAGATCTTGGATTGGTGATATCTTATTGAGTTGGTACTCAGTTGAAAAGATCAATGTCTTCATTCAGCAGGTTGGTGCCTATGCTTTAAGGAGTGGGTGCTTCCTTCCAGTTGGAGCTAGTAAATTCATGGGGTTGGTGTCTCCTTCTAGTTAGTGTTGGTAAATCAGGGAGTTGGAGTTTCCTTCAAGTTGGTGCCTCCTTCCAGTTGGTGCTTCCTATGAATATAATCTTAACACGATATAAGAAAAGTATTATGTGGTTTTCTCTCGTTTTGGTTTCCACGTAAAAATCATCATGTTCTGTGTATGGGATTTTTGTGATGATGAATGGAATTCTTAACTGTTAATGTTTACATGATGTGCTTAAGGTTAAAAATGATGAAAAGTGCTAAATATTGAATCACCCCCCCCCATCTCAGTATTGGTGAATATTCCAATAAATTGTACCACTACTAGCATGCTCAAATCTACAATGACCAAGTACCGTGGAACTTGATCCCTACTAAATTGAAATCAAGTAATCCATATCTAGGTATGGTATCTCGTTTTTGGTTATACTCTTTATAAACACTGCATTTTGTTCAAGATTTTCTACAACACAAAACATACTATTGTAAGTAACAAACAGAACTATAAATGAAACTCTTAGTAAAATAAATACATATTTTCCAATATGATATAACAATCATAAAATATGTAATTATAACTCATCGGGGACTTCTTGTTGCCACCCAAGGGAAGTGTTTATTATCTTAATGTTTTTTTTGTTGATTATATGCAGTAAAAGAAACGAATGTGAATGCAATCGAAGATGATTATGAATACCAAAGAGTCAATTATGAACAAAATAAATCTAAGAATATACTTCAGGAGTACGAGGAGATGGATAAATTACAACCTAAGGTTATGGTAGATTGATTACATGCAGGGATGGAAAAACAGGAAATGAAGGTATTATTAGGTTGGAGGATAGTGGGTAAGGAAATTATGACTATGTAACAGTGCAACAAGTTCAAGTGGTGATTGTGAAACATGCATAAGATTGTGTGGAAAAAGGTAACATTGGGTAATTGATGAAGTGTTTGTGATTAGATTATAGAATTTTTTCCAAATGATGAATGAAGGACACAATGATGAAGTGTCATTTCCAAGTGTGAAGGTAGAAGATATTATGTGGGTGTATATGCATAGTAAATCCAAAGAAGAAGATCCATTAACAAGAATGACAACCAAGAAATTGCTATGGAAATGGGAGATGTATTTTGGGTGCACCGAGCATTTGTGATAAAGAAAGAAGGCGTAGAAGATGTGGATAATGTATTGTAGTAGGTTACTAAGATAATGACGAAGGAAACAACAACGAATTTGTAGTGTGAACCACGGAATTAATGAATACCAATAAATGAATTGTTGCATAAATTGAGAGTCTAGAGATTATGAAGGTGGAAACCAATTGAGAAGTGAAAAACAATAAATGATACATGGCATGGAGTCGAAGAAAAAAATAAAAGGAAGAAGAACATCTCCCAATACATGCAATCAATTCATGTGTATGGGAAGAGTGGAAAGTTCTTGTTAATTGATTATCAAGAAACCCCATGAGTAGGATGCACACAAATTTATTCATTGGTGGATTCTAATGTAGAAGAATCCCTGAGTAGTTGGCAATCCTACATCACCCAAGAACAATTGAATTTGGTTTTACCATTTTGTTCAATTCCAATATCATTTCCTAGTATTTAACAATGGGAAAATCATGACCCCAATGCAGAAGTTGAGGCATAAATCCATGGGGATGTTATTTAGATTCCACATGGAAGTAGGTTATTAGTGATTATATGGACCAGTAGACATGGTCAACTATGATGAGAAAACTCCAAGAGGTTCAGGGCCTATAAAATGAGCACTCAAATTCATTTAAATGTAGCATTGAGTGGTTCAAGAGTGTGCATCTTGGAGTAGCTCCATATTTAGGAGCTTTGAATAGTTCAAGCGAGAGATGAAAGTTTTTGTTCAAGAGATTTAATATCTCAATATCGTGGAGAGGATTGGTAGCTTAGGGAATAAAATCATGAATTTGAGATAAAAAAATGTGCATGAATAGTTTGATAACAAATTTATGTGTCCATTATAATGTATTAATCATTTCTTGGTATTGGCCAAAGTGTGGGTGTAGTCCCGACGTAATGGTTTGGGATTTGATTATGTTGAATTTGGAAATATATTATTGTTGAGTGTTTTCCATGGGTTATATTTGTTGTAAACAAATATGGTTGGATACAAGGGCTTCAAGTTTTTCATTGTATTAATGTTGACTTTGGAATATATCAACCGAATTGTTGACATTAGACATGATATGTTTTTTATGAGTTATATTAATGGAATGACTTTCTTTGATGTTTCAAATTTGATTGTGCAATGAATGCCATATTTATGTTATTTCTTCCATTATTCAATTCATTAACTTTAATAGGTAGTGTATAGTTGCATCACAAGATTACCCAATTGCACTTTCTCTCATCGATTTGTATTGAAATATTACATCCTCAACTTTCACTCTTCATCCATATATATTTCAAATATAAAGAAGCAAAGCCTCATGTGAAATAAAAATGTAAAATATCCCAAAATGTTGAACCAACAATGGAAAACACCATTTAGAAAACATTAAGGACCATGCAATCTTTTACCATGATTGGTATATAAAATGAAATATATATTAATTACCATTTAAAAAACACTAAGGACCATGCAATATTTTACAATTATTGGTATATAAAATGAAATATATACTAATTATTAAAATAATGCATGCAATGTAGTATTTACCTATTTGATTGGCCTCACCCGTTAATAGAGGACATGTCAACACTTGGCAAGAGCTCAGTTTTTAATTTTATAATGGAATGATGTCATATCCAAGTGTACCATATGAATATAGTCTTCTTATTCTGCAACATTTCATTTGTTTGAGCTTGAAGTGTTAATAATTTTTTAGGTTCATGCCTCTTTATTCTTTGTTTGAAATAGGATAGAAACTAAATGGAATTGTATGCAAACCTTTCTATAACCTCTCAGATCCAATCAAGTAGTGAATGTCTAGAGTGATGGTGTGATTCTTTATATTCTTCGTAGTGGGATTCCACCCTTTTGTGGTAAATACTAAATCGAAAAAAATTATGCAATCAGAGAAGCCAAGCTGACAATTCCAAAGGATCGTTGGAGAAGTGTATTTTCTTAGGCCTAAGTATTTTATCTCTATAATGTTATGTACAAATCCAAAGAAGAGGTTAATCTCTATGAAAATGTTAGGTAAATTAGTTGTTACATGAAATCCTTGTGTATTTTTCTAAATTTGTTAGTCCATGCTAGTTGAATGAGATGCTAGTTTTCAAAGATTCCTTATGAATTGAACTTAGTATTGGTTTGACAATGCAAATCATCCTCCTATCATTGGTCAAGTAGAGTTATCAATGCATATCACAAATGTGGTTAAAGTGAAACAAGGCATCATCTTTAACTCTTTGAGGTAAGGGAACCAAAGATGATGCCTTCATTCCGCATAGAATTTGATTTCAACACCAAAACAAATATTATGTCATATGTCTTATGCAAAGCACATTTCTATGTCATATGTCTTATGCAAAGCACATTTCTCTGTATTCTTGAGAAATAAGGGTTTCTAATTTTTGGAAAGGATTTCTTTTCATAGTCATCTCAAAGCAAACAAATCAGAATATTCATCTGTGATCTCAAACACATTGGCCGTTGCCTTTGCACATGTTGATGGTGCATTTAACTTGTAATATCTTAAATCTTTCTCTAAGAATACATAAAATGTAGCATTAACTTTCTCCAAGATGTAAAAACAAAATTCAATGCATATTAATTCCTTCATTACATTCCAAATTAAGTTTTTTTAGGCCCGAGATCTAATGGAGTAATTTTTATCTCTATATTTACTTACTGGGTCAATTTTTCTACATCTATTTGCAACCATAGTTTCTAATAGAATAAATAATGTATCTCAATTTGTAATGTTAAATGTAAAGGGTGGAGGCCAAACACAAAAATCAAAAACTTCTAGTATTTCACACAAAGAGAATTGTACAATAAGGTTGAGGGAGCTTGAACCACTAGATCTCAAGGTTTCAGAGTACATAATATGATGGGATTCCTTTTCTAGTGCCACTTCATTTCAATCTCAATTAGTGTGTTGAAAACATTAGTGAATATCATCAATGTACTATTGGAAAGATAAAAGCATAGATTCAAAAACATAATGTTTATCTTATATTTTGAAGGGTTGTTTGATGGAGTTTTAACCACACCTTTGTGACTTTATTACTCCAATATTTAATGTACAAGATATATTGATGGAATAATTTGTATTTTTATGGCACTTCAAGCATTATGAAAGAACAAAGGCACTTGACATTATATTGTTTACTATGTTTATTAGTCCCTGCCCTTCGGGCTAAGGGATTATTAGTAATCAGTTTCTCAATTATTGCATGCAAATCAATACAAAATTACCATTTTAATCAAAGTTTTCACGGATCATACAATTTTATAACTTAAATTTTATTTTGTATCCAAAAATTTTATGTCGAGGTCTTATTTGGCCTCATATCGAGGCAAACTTAGGGAAAATTTTACATTGATGAAAGAGTTTTGAGAGAGTTTTGAATAGTAGGGATTAATGCTAGACATCTTGTCTAGCATTAGTTCCTAACATTAAATGTTAGGCTTCCTATCATATTTATTGCCTCTAATGTTTATTAGATAGTTGCTTTGATTACACGTACAAAGTGCTCTTCATGACACATCTGTGTGTCTTGTTGAACGCTTCATCAGACAAGCATAACCAATCCTCTATTTCATTCTCCCTTTTCTTTCTTCAAGTTGGCCGCTCCCTAATGGTTTCTACTCCAACGTCTGTCTGTGAACTACCCTCCTATTTTGTCGATTTCTTCTAATTTCTCGTTCTCGATGGTCCGTCTGAGAACTACCCTTCTGTTGTGCCAACTTCTTCATTTGTTGGGTGTATGTTTCTTCATTCACGGCTTGGAACCATTACGACCTGCAGGTGAATAAATAAATGAGTAATACTCAGCATAACATTAACCTCTCATAAAATAGATTGTGTCTTCAATTTGGACTTCATTTAAATGTTGTTTTCTGCATTTAGAGCTCATCTACACTGACATCCATTTTTTTTTCATTTTGAACATGAAAACAGGTGACAGAACCATCAGAATTTTCATGCAACAAGAAGCCAAAATAATCTTGCTAGAAATGGAGGTATTTATGGGACACAGATACATGCTCTCCGTGGAGATATCAAGAGTAAAGATGGATATATATTCTATGCTAGTTACCAAATAGAAAATTTCCTTCTGATGTTTATGAGCTATGATATTTTCTTAATTAATACTTATTTATGTACAGTGTAACAAGCTATTCGTCTGAGATATATTATCAATACTTATTTATTTGCATTGGTTACAAGTTACGGAGTTGGGAAAGTTAAGGCTACAATGTTATCGGACCAATTAAGGTACCTTTCCTCGAGGCTAGATGCCTCATTACAAGAGCTAATTTCATTTCATGGGCAACTATTTGATGTTTAGGAAAAGTAATAATTTAAACAAATAGAAAAATTCCTTATGATGTTTATGAGCTATGATATTTTCTTAATTAATACTTATTTATGTGCAGTGTAACAAGCTATCCGTCCGAGATATATTATCAATACTTATTTATGTGCATTGGTTACAAGTTACGGAGTTGGGAAAGTTGAGGCTACAATGTTATAGGACCAATTAAGGTACCTTGCCTCAAGGCTAGATGCCTCATTACAAGAGCTAATTCAATTTCATGGGCAACTTTTTGATGTTTAGGAAAAGTAATAATTTAAACAAATAGAAAATTTCCTTCTAATGTTTACGATCTATGATATTTTCTTAATTAATACTTATTTATGTGCAGTGTAACAAGCTATCTGTATGAGATATATTATCAATACAAGTATTTGTGTGCATTGGTTACAAGTTACGGAATTGGGAAAGTTAAGGCTATGATGTTATCAGACCAATTAAGGTACCTTGCCTCGAGACTAGATGCCTAATTACAAGAGCTAATTTAATTTCATGGGAAAATGTTTGATGTTTAGGAAAAGTAATAATTTAAACAAATAGCAAGATCAACTAACAAATCACGAAGTATTCACCTAAATAGAAATAGCATAAAATAGAGACATACCTACAAATCTTTGGAACCTAAAACACAGGTTATTGTACCGAGCCTTTGTCTTCTCCTTTTCGTTTCCACAGACTCTGGTTGTCTATCTATGTTCTTAAATTAGACAACCATGCCTCCTACTTGTATATCTATTTGAATACATGAGAAAAACAATCATACGAGTCCACATACCTTCTTGTTCCAACTTCTATTCTCCCGGTTACTTATCCTATCCAACGAACCCTGTAGTTAAAGTTATTTCTTTGTTGAGTGATGACTCCCTATATAGCTTATCCATTGCTAGCTTCCCCATCAATAATTTCTCCATCGCTTCGCCATCACATAGGGCGATCACCAAAAGGCATCATTGTTGTATGTCGGAATGGAAAATTGGACAACTCCAGGCGGACCAAGATCGATCTACTATTGGTGAATTTTTTTATGCTTCTGGAACTGCATATGAATTTGTAACGGGATTTTGAACTGAATATGGAATTGAAACTAGAGACTCTACCATTGGATATGAAACCGGAGCTGCGAGCTATGGCCCTACATATAAATCTGCACCAGTAACTGGTCTGGGCTACTGGTTCGTCCTGTCTCAAAGGATCATTACTTGTTACGTGGATCTGGAGCGAGTTCTGGTAAATGTGATGAAGCATTGTGATTATCAGACGGTTCTAGGTGCAATTCCTAACGACTCACCTCTCCACACCCTGCCTCTCCACTTTTGAACACGTCTTAGTGGAGTCTATCAATTTTTTGGCTATGTGGAGTCTACCAAGAGAATGGTTCTACTCTCCATTAATATACACGTTTTTCAAGACAACGATGCTCTTGTTCATTACAATGAATTAAAGATATGTCTTAAGACATGACATGCCATCTAAGGCATAAGTTATTAATCCCTCAAAAACATTTCTTGGCCCAAGAAATTGTCCTGCAAACATTTACTGTGGCACTAGGAAGTTTGAAAAATCATCTGAAAAGCACAAAACTCAACAGTTACTTAGTTTATTAAATAATCTGAAAATTCAGCACAAAACTCAGCAGTTTCTTGGTTTATTAAATAATCTGAAAATTTGGCACAAAACGTGGCAGTTATTTAGTTTATTAAATAATCGGGGAACATATGCTCAAAAAAAACAATGAACTTGGTTAAACTCGATAAAACTCAACAAACTTATTGACCCCTACTATTCTAATCAAGGTCGGGGTTGATTATTAATGGGGTTGATAGAGACAAATCCGAGTGAGCATTGGTTTATAACAGTTATTCTCATTTTCAAAATTTGAGATTATATATATATATATATATATATATATATATATATATATATATATAAAACTTGAATCATCAATCTTCAACAGACTCATGATTTGAATCGATTGGGAGATAAAGCAAAGCAAGCGGCTCAGGAAGTTTTTTCAAGGTAGAGAATCTTGTAGTTTTCCTTCCTAGCATGAATAGGTCTAGCATGCCCCATAGATAGAAGCTGGCGCATCCACTTTTTTTTATGGACGAGAATTTATTATCCTCGATCATTATGTCCATACGTACATGCTTCATATCGATTTATCTATTCTATTGAACTCTAATGACATGGCTTCCTCTACTTTATGAAAAAATATAGAAGAGTGGTACGTTTATAACTTTATATGGGATGCTTTTGTGAGACAAACCTCCACTTAGCATTGGTTTTCTTTCCTTCATACAGAACAACATGGTACAGTATGTATGGCATCAAATTCCAGAAAACTTTGTTGTTATAATATTTGGTTTTTTCAAGTTGTCAATTTTTTATTGGGAGTTTTGTCTTGACTTGCCATCTTGGAGAGTGGAGTCAACTTGGGAGTACTCACAGAGTAATAAGAAGTCCTGTTTCGGTGAAATTCAGATCAATAAGGAATCATTGTCACAGTCTGAGCTTTATTATATAATGTAGGTTGTGCTCGGAGAAGCTGACTACAACTTCGAATTCTAAAACTATGACTTCATAGCATACTTCATGCGCTTTCTTTTAAGAGCTCTTTTAAAACCACTCTTTTGGTAGGGACTTGTTGCTTCTCAACTGCCCTTGTTTGTTATATAGTCACGGCTTTCCTTTGCATTACATCGATGGGTATTGTCTACTGCTAATTTTCCAGGTATAGGATACCCTTGGTTAACATGTTTGGCATGACATATTAGACCCTAAATTGTGAGTTTTATTTTGGAATTTTTGTTGATTATTCATTTTCATTCAGTACAAAATATTGGAAATTTGTTTATTTCTACATCATAGCATCATTAATACCAAGTGTTTTCTCTCATTTTTTTTTAAATTCTATAGTCAATCTGAATGTGTTTGATTTTTTATTGGGAATAATATTGTCCTCCTTTAAATCATCTAGACAACACATAGTCCTTGGTTTGAACTCAATGCAAGGTAGTTATTGTCGTGTTGTTATATTATTTGCAGTGAAAATCGAGTCGAGGTGGATCGACTGGCAGTGAAAGTTGAAGGTCAAGGTGAATCGATCGAGCAATGTCAAAGTCAAAGTGATCGACATCAAGTCAAAGAGGTAAGCTGACAAGATGTTGATAGGTGGTCATGTGGAAACCGACTGAAGACCAAATGAAGTTCGACTAGTAATTTGACTGGTAGTCGACTTTAACATAATCCTGAGATTCATAGGATTTGTAGCCAATGATATACATATATCTGTAATCGTTTTTAGGTGTTTGTATTTAGGACTTTTCCTACTGTAAAGCCTATAAATAAGGTGTGTTGTATTCATATTAATTTGATCAATATTGGATGTTTATGTTAATGTAAATCATGTAACCTTTTATTCTGAACGAATAAGACAACACGAGAGCAAGACACTCAAGGAATGCTAGTTTTCTCGTTTGGGTTTCCAGGGTAAAATATATATGTATTGTGTGTTTGCTTTGTCATTTGTTTTCTAGATTAAATATTTCTTCCTCTCTTTTGGTAGGTTTAGCATGGAAGTGTAATTTCCTAACATGTGGTATCAAAGCTTGGTTTAACAACCTTAGATCTGAGCTAAACTCTAGGTCCATTAAGAGTCATAAGTCAAATATCTTTCAAGTTGTGCTTAAAGAATGGCAAGTAGCTCGAGAATGGAGATTGAAAATTTCAATGGCCAGAATTTTGAGTTTTGGAAACTTAAAATTGAAGATCTCCTTGTAGATCGAGAACAATGGGTAGCAGTCTATCCAAATACCATTGTGACAGGTATGTCAAGGGAATAATGGGAGAAACTTGAGATAAGGGCAAGGACTATGATTCGACTGTGTCTTGCAGATTCATTTTTTTTTAATGTCTCAAGTGAATACTTAGCCAAGAAACTGCGGGACAAGTTGGGAAGCTTGTACCAGTTGAAATCCCTGGTAAATAAGTTGTTCCTTAGAAATAAATTGTATATTCTAAGGATGAGTGAGGGAAGTTTAGTAACTGATCATTTAAATTCATTTAATACCATAATAATCTAGTTATTGTCTGTGGATATTAAAAACATTGAGGAGGATAAATGTATTAGCATATTATTTTCTTTGTTAGACTCCTGGGATAGCTTATTCATGGATATAGGGAGTAATTAAACCACATTAGAGCTAGAAGACGTGGTTGCATCTTTATTTTCAGAAGAAATGAGAAGGAATAACATCGAAGGATCAACCAAATATATTTTAATGGTGAGATGTCGACTAGTTGATAGAGATAAAGGAAAGTTCTCCGGTAGAAAGTCTAAGTCAAAGAGTAGATATAAATCCCATGTTCAGTCAACGAGAATATGTTGGAAATGTGGTAAAGTTGGAAATTATAAAAGGGATTAAAATTCAAAGGAAATGGAAGTCAGTACATGATCTGATGAGAAGAAATCAACTAAGAGAAAGACTACTTCATACAAAGGAGGCGATGTGCATCTGGCGTCGACCAATACATAGTCTCATAAAGAAGTTTGGTTGATCAACTCAGGATTATCCTATCATATGACACCACATAGAGAATGGTTATGTGAATATGAATGATATGAAGGAGGAGATGTGTTATTGGGGGATGACTCAACAACCAAAATTTTTGGACGAGGAAGAATCTAACTGATATTGCAGGATGGGAGAAGTATAACCCTTCCAGATGTGCTATATATTTTGGGTTTGGAAAGAAACCTAATATATGTCAGCAATATGAGTGATGCAGGAGTGCACACTCTATTTTAGAAGGATACGTGAAAAATGGTCAGAGGTGCGATGGTCTTAATGAAAGGAGTTCGAATTGGAACCTTATACAAGTTATTAGGGAATGTCGACTCGACTAGATGTAACAACATTGTTATTCCTAAATTCAACTTGAATTCAACTCGACTCGACTCAACTCAGGCTGAGTCAATTCAAACCAAATCAACAAGTCTTCGTCAAGTCAACCCAACCATGCTATGGCACGAGAGGATGGGACACATTGGAGAAAAAAGACTTTGATCTATGCATAAAAAAGGTATGGTTGAATATTTTCCTTAATGTGATTTAGAAGTCAAATCTTATGAACATTGCATATGTGGAAAATAAATGCAGGTGAGGTTCCCATTTGGAGCGACAAGGGAAAAGGGGATTTTAGAATTGGCTCATAGTGATGTGTTTGGCCTTTTTTCAGTGCCTTCACTTGGTGGATCCATGTATTATGTTTCCTTCATAGATGATTTTTCCACGAAGACATGGATATATTTCCTAAGGAACAAATTAAAGGTTTTTCGATAAATTCAAAGAGTTTAAGTCTCTTGTGGGAAACCATATAGATAAGAAGATTAAGGTGTTGAGAACTAACAACGGTGGTGAATTATGTGAAAAGGATTTTGAGCAGTTCTACAAGAGGTGTGGCATAGCACACCAAAATACCACACCATATACCCCACAGAAAAATGGAGTTGATGAAAGAATGAACAGAACATTGATGGACAAGGACAGGAGCATGCTTAGTGGTGTTGGGATCGCACAAGAATTTTGGGCAGAGGCGGTCTACGTTGAAAACTATTTGGTGAATATGTCTCATTCATCGCCATTAGTCGACTCAACTCTACATGAGGTATGGTCTGGTAAGAATCCTTCACTTTCACATGTCAAAGTATTTGGTTGTGATGCATTTGTGCATGTTCTAAAGGAAAAGAGGAGAAAGTCGAAAAAGAAGGCGGTCAAGTGTGTTTTCATTGGATACAAAGAAGGAATGAAAGGATACAAGATTTAGGATCCTACATCAAGGAAAAAAGTTTACAGTCAAGATGTGGTCTTCGAAGAAGTTGGAAGGACGTCTAAGTATGAAGTGGTTCAAATAGAGAATAATCCAAAGAAGGTAAGGTTTGAACTGAGGAATAAAGAAGAACATGATTCAGATGAGTTGATTGAATCAGATGAAGAGGTGGAAAAACCAACCTCGGTTGTAAGGAGGTATGAATGAATAAGAAATCCAATCAAAAGATATAGTCTGCCTGAATTTTGCTCTGAATTTATGTTAATTTCCACTAACGAGGAGTCCAGGTCAATCAGGGAGTCATTCGAATCAAAAAAAGGTAGGCTCTGGAAGGGCACCATGGTCGAAGAGATGGAATCCTTGCATAAGAATGAGAAATGGGATTTATTTGAATTACCTAGTGGAAGAAAGATTGTTGATAGAAAGTAGGTATTCAAGAATAAGATGAACGCAACAGGTCAAGTTGAGAAATTCAAATATCGACTAGTAGCGATGGGATATTCCCAAGTTGAAGGAGTCAACTACACTGAGATTTTTTCCCTTATTGAAAAATTAACTTCCATTAGAGTACTAATGTCTATGGCTGCATCATTTGATCTGGAAATAGAACAGGTGGATGTGAAGACATCGTTCCTACATGGGGACTTGGAATAAGAAATCTACATGAAACAACCTGAAGGATTTGTAGTAAGGGGAAAGAAAGATTTAGTGTACAAATAGAAAAGATCCTTTTAAGATTTAGTGTGCAAATTGAAAAAATCATTTTATGGTCTAAAACAATCACTAAGAATGTGGTATCAAAAGTTTGAAACATACATCCTTAGTTTTGGATTTGTGAGAAGAAAAGTTGATCACTTGCATATAATCCAAGGAAGAAGGTGGTTGTTTCATATATGTAGCAATGTATGTCGATGACATGTTGCTGATCAGAAACACCATGGAGGCAATTAAGGAGGTGAAAAGGAAACTATCCTCCAAGTTCAACATGAAGGATCTTAGTGCAATGAACTTCTTTTGAGAATGCAGATCAAAAGAGATCGAGTAACTTGAAATATCTAGTTGAATTAGAAGAAGTATATTGAAACAATCTTGAACCGTTTCAACATGCAGGATTGCAAACATATAAAGGTGTCAATTCTTGTGGGAGCAAGGCTAACTATTGAACAGTTTCCAAAGACACAAGAAGAAATAGAGGATATGGTATGTGTTCCCCATGCAAGTGTTGTTGGTAGTCTAATGTATGTGATGGCCTGCACTCAACCAGACATTTCCCATGAAGTGGGAGTGTTGAGTGGATACATGTCAACACCTGGAGAGGAGCATTGGATAGTTCTCAAGAGAGTATTCAGGTATTTGTGTGGCACAAAAGACTATGCTATATTCTACCGAGGAAATCCTGGAAATGACTGTGAAGTGTATGTACATGGCTTTGTCGACATCGAATAGGCTGGAGATCTGGATCGACGAAGGTCGACCAATGGATATGTGTTCAAGATGTTTGGTGGAGATATCATCTAGATGAGTAAGTGATAGGAAATCATATCCTTGTCAACAACAAAATTAGAACACATGGCATCCACTCATGGAAGCAAAGAAGCAGTATGGCTACAACGAATGTATTCGTGGATCGGATTTGAGTGGAGAGCTATGAAGATAAATTGTGATAGTCAAAGTGAAATATTTATGGCAAGGAACCCAGATTATCACTCCAATACTAAGCATATTGATGTAAAATCCCATTTCATGAGAGACATGGTGGAAAGAAACAAGGTGTTGTTAGAGAAAGTAGACATGTTGGAAAACACAACAGATTATTTGACCAAGTATGTGAGTGATGTGAAGTTCTCTTGGTGCAGAGAAGCAATTGGCATTGATTCCCTGGGTCTGTGAACAAAAGTTTAGGAAACTCTTGATTCAGCAAAGAAGACAACAAGTGGGAGAATGTTGGGTTGTTATATTCTTTGCAGTGGAATTTGAGTCAAGGTGGATCGAATGGCAATGAAATTCGAAGGTCGAGGTGAATCGACTGGGAAAAGTTGAAGTTCAAGCGATCACCAACAAGTTGAAGAGGTTAGCCGACAGGAGGTCGACAAGAGGTCATGTGGCAGCTAACTAAACACCAAATGAAGGTCGATCAGTAAGTCGACTGGTAATTCAACTAGTGGTTGACTGTAACAGAATCTCGAGATTCGCGGGATTTGTCGCCAATGATCTGCATGGATCTGTAACCATTTTTGGGTGTGTTAATTTAAGGTTTTTCCTGTTGAAAAGCCTACAAATAAGGTGTGTTGTATTCATAATAAGTTGATGAATATTGGATGTTCCTGCTAATGTAAAGTAGTAGGTTGTTGGTCATTTATATGTAAATCGAAGTGGCTACAGGATTGTTCTTGTGTAAAGAAATAAGGTATGATGTTTATTGTGTCTTAGTTGTGGACCAAGGTTAGGCACAAAACCTTTTATTCTAAATGAATAATACAACAAGAGAGAAAGACGCTCAAGGAATGTTGGTTTTCCCATTTTGGTTTCCAAGTTAAAATCTATGTGTATTGTGTGTTTGCATTGTCATTTGTTTTCTAGCTTAAATCTGTCTTCCTCTCTTCTATTAGGTTTAGCATGGAAGTATAATTTCCTAACAGTTATTATCTGCAAATATAAATTTATTGTTCAATGATGTAATAATACAATGCAAAGTGCCTCTTTCCCTACTTGATCGTTGATTATTAAATAATAAATTATGTTTTCCCATGAACAAATAGAGAGTGACATATCTTTGCTTTAACACTTACAAAGGTTGTGTGAATTTCCAGTTGTGTTCCTTTAGCTTCGATAGTATCAACTTGTGATTGCACATTGGCAAAGATATATTTTAGTAATGCTTGTAATAAAGAGCTTAGTTACCCAAATAAGTGCACCTTCTAGTATCAACTTGTGATTACACATGGGAAAAGATATGTTTTAGTAATGCTTGTAATAAAGAGCTTAGTTACCTAAATAAGTGCACCTTCTAGTGGATGTACTTATTTTGTGACTCTCTTTAAATGAAAATGTTTCAATGATGAGTTGAGTTACCCAAATAAGTGCATCCTCATGTGAAGTTGGTTTTTATTGGGATGTTACTTAAATAAATTTCCATTATTCATTATACATTGCATGGGATGTATTTTCTTAGTAATCTATTCCATAAGAGAAGTCCATGAAATATGAAACTCTTGTAGATATTTGAGTGGCCATCTGATTTTATTTTATTTTGTGACTAGACACACTTCTCTTATAAGCATTTTTTATATAGATTAATATAAACAATAATATTTAATATGATGAATGTTTGGGTTGTTTGGAACTTGGTGAAGTGTTCTTTTATAAATACGAAACTTGAATTTTTTTATATAGATTAATATAAACAATAATATAATATTTAATATGATGAATGTTTGGGTTGTTTGGAACTTGGGGAAGTGTTCTTTTATAAATATGAAACTTGAATTTTTTAATATAGATTAATATAAACAATAATATTTAATATGATGAATGTTTGGGTTGTTTGGAACTTGGGGAAGTGTTCTTTTATAAATATGAAACTTGAAGTAGATATTTGAGTTGTAATCTTTTACTTTTTGTGACTAGACGCACTTCTCTTATAAGTTATTAGCAATTTTTTTTTAATAATTATTAGATTTTTTTATATAGATTTATATAAACAATAGTATTTAACATGAAGAATGTTTGGGTTGTTTGGAACTTTGCGGAAAGTGTTTTTTTATAATTTATTAGTATTTTTTTAATTTACATTGATATAAACAGTTATGTTTAATATGTTGATTCATCCCTTTGCCTATGCGTTAGTTGGGAGGAATATTTGGCACTTAACGCATGGGAACTTTTTTTGGTCAAGGGTAATCCAGTCTAAATACTTTGCTAACCTTTTTATAGTGGATTGGTTTCACTCGTCTTCGAAATCCTCTAAGGGTTCCTTGGTCTACAAAGCTTTATTTGAAGCATTCTTGTTGGTTGCTAATTGGATTACTTGGAATATCGGTAATGAAAAAAAAAGGTAGATTAGGGGAGGACCCTTTGTTAGGACCAGGGAATAACTTTATGTTATCAGACCCTCTGGTTAATTTTCCAAGGAACCTTAACCTCCTTCACTTGCATGACATCAAGGTGGGGGATCCTCATCTTAGAGGAAATTCCCATTAGACCTTCAAGAGGAATGGGATTCCTTTATCTCCTGACTGTGTGAAAAAATCATTTCTCTAGACAAAGAGGTCGAGGACTTGCTCTATTGGTCCTTTAACCAAAAAAATGGTTCTTTCACAGCAAAAATGGGATGCAAAGCTTTGCAGGAAGAAAGATTGGCAGTGCATCCAAAATGGTGGTGGAAATCGTTATGGAAATGCAAAGCCCCTCTCAGATGAAAAATCACTCTCTGGCTTGCCTTCAAGAATAAACTTCTTATTTGGGACAACGGGTTGAAAAGAGGGTGGTGTGGTTCTAATCGATGTGCCCTTTGTAAATCTGATCCTAAATAAATTTATCACCTATGTATGTCTTGCCCATATGCAGGTCAAGTTGCCAAGATGGTCAAAGAAAAGTTAAATGTCAGGTCTAAATGGAACAAGGAAAATTTGGAAGAATGTTATCAGTTATGGATACAATATCAAGTCATGAATCTTTATTCTAGTTTGCCAAGCATCATGATTTCTAACATCTGGTGGGCTCGTAACTCGGCCATTTTCAAAGACAGATGGATTCCCTCAGAGGTGACAGCTTCCATCACTCTTAGTCAAGATTCAGAATCCAAAGATGATCCTAAGGACCCAAAAATACACATCCATTTTCTCCCAACACTATATTATGACATGGTGTGGGGATATTTTGATGGAGACAACCAAGGACAGCCTCCTTTGTGTGGAGTTGGGGTTGTCCTTTTTATTAAAAAAAATCATTACATATACATCGGATATGCCCCTGGAGAAGGTTCCAACAATAGAGCTGAGTTAATCGCTTTATGAAATCTTTTGGAAACGACAAAACAAAAGGACATAAGAAAGCTATAGTTAATGGGGGACTCAAAACTGGCAATTGATTGGTACCAAGGAAAAAATCTCTATACAAAATGTCAACATGTCCAATATTATGAGAGACATTAAGTTGTGTTTCTAGTCCTTCGAGTGGCTCTCGTTCCATCATATTTTAAGAGAACTCAATGTAAAGGCAAATGAATTATCAAAGGAAGTGCTTTAGTTGCAAAGAGGAGCATTTAGGTATTGCGAGTATTTTGATAGAGTTGAAACTAAAGAAATGGAGTTTCATTTGTAATGCAATTTGAAGTAAAATGTTTTTAAGTATAGACAGTAAATATATGTTAATTTTTGTGTAGAGATGTTAGCAGCACATGTGTTGGTTTTGAAAACTTTTTTTTTACAGTAGAAGAAAGCCTGACATGTTATTTTGATTGTATGTAACATGTATATTCGATGAATATATAAGCTTTTTTCCAAGGAAAAAATGTTTAATATGATGAATGTTAAAATTGTTTGGAACATTGGAGAAAATGTTATTTTATAAGTTATCAACATTTTTAAATGTAGATTAATATAAACAATAATATTTAATATGATAAATATTTGGATTATTCAAAAAGTTGGGGGAAAGTATTTTAGGGGATTCAATAACGCATCCAGATTCCATATGTACTAAGAATATTGGATTTTTTAACATTGTTAAGGAAGTCATTCATCAAAACAAAAACAAAAACCAAAACCAAAATTTATAGGTTAGAAATTTTTATTGGCCGTCGTGTATTATTCAAAAACCAAAATTTTAAGTGAGAAGATGATAAAAACAAGTGTTGCATGGCAACAAAGTCCTTGCCAGGTTGATTTGGGGATAAATGTAGAGGAACGAGGAAAAAGTAGCAGGGGCAGATGGAAATTGCAGCGCAAATCTGGCAAGCAGTATGAAGGACAGGTGGTAAGCATGCAAGAAATGACATACTCTATATACGTGTGAGTAGAAAAAAAGTATTAAACACAATTTTATGACATTTGTATCAAAAAATAATAAGCGTGTTACATATTCCTGAAAATTTAAATGTGTGTGTGTGTGTGTGTGTGTGTGTGTGTGTGTGTGTGTGTATCTGTGTCAAATATGATATCTCAAATTTAAATGAGTGATTTATCTCAAATTTAATTTTTAAAATGACATATTCCTGGAAATATATATAT
>ML791292.1:318952-358457 GCA_009831015.1 Picea engelmannii
ATGTCAAATACGATATCTCAAATTTAAATGAGTGATTTATCTCAAATTTAATTTTTAAAATGACCAAGCAGAAAAAGATATGCAGCAAAAAAAAAAGAGAATTGAAATAAAATAAACAGAATGTCTTGACATTCAACATAGTTGAATATAAAAATCTAGGAGCACATAAATATAAAAGGAGACAAAAAAATAGTTTTATTTGGAATATATCAAAAAATAATAGTTCGTTACATATTCCTGGAAATTTAAATGTGTTTGTCATATAGACTGGGATTGGGGCTCACGCGGACCATAAGAGAAATATGTACAAGAAATAGGACTGTGGAAAGAAGAAGTGGGAGACGGTAGAGTGTAATACCTGAAAAGTAGAAATGGGAAGATATCAGTCTTTGGCTAGAGATTTCTATTCAGAAAAGGTGGAATAACTGGATTGATAAACAAAGGAGGATCAATATAGACTTACAGCAATGGTAAATATAAGTATTTTTTCTATTTTCTTGATGATTCATTTTACTATTGGCTCTCTTCAATGTAGCTTCTCAAGGGGGCGACATTGATGTCATTCCGGATTTTAATGCTGAAAAGTTCATTTTCTAATTTGCTTAGATCAATAGAAAGATTACACAGAGCCTGATGAATGTCTCCATTTTGTACCAAATAGCGGACTATCCAGTTGTCCAAGTGATCTTCATGATATTCAAGAATCCTGTAAAAAAATTGTAAAGACAACGCCTTAAAATTATCAACTTGTTTATCAAAAGCTTGCTTGGTTAACACCAATGAGTTGACGATTAAGCTGGGATCCTGGAACTCGCTGGTCCTTCCGGCTAAGTCTATTTTGGTGAGTTGTGTGAATAATGTTTATTTCTTTGATATTTATAGCTCACATGATTGGATGATGAGATATAGGTTCTTCACCTTCTCTTTCCATCATGCTTCTAATTGAGTGAGTCATTTTTTGGAGGGGAGATCATGTTGTCTTATTGTCGTGTCTGCCATGTTGTTGACATGAAAGGAAAAAGGGATGGCCATGTCCAAATAGAAAGTTTCTTCATTTTTTAAATCTATCTGCAAAAGTTCAAGCAAGTTATGTGCCCTACTTCCCAGGGAATCCATATTTTTTGATGTTTCCCAAGCCTTAGTAATCAGTTCCATTCTTTTCTTGATATTTTTCTCGACATATCATCTACACGATGCGAGGAAGATGGAGGATACTTTTATCTTTGCTGCAGGGGTGCAGGGAGTCACAGGCATGGCTATTGCCAAAGGATTTCCAAGCAATGGCATAGGAGTCAAAGCTTCCTCTAATTCCTTGATCTGGTCCTTTAGTCTGGCAGTCTCGGCCTCAATGACTCCAATGGAATCATGAAGAGAATCTATGGTTGCTCTGTGAAGTCCAGAGATTTGGAACAGCTGCATATTGGTAAGGTCAACTTCTAAATGATGTTTTCTTCTCTTATTTTTTAGATATCTCTTTTCAATAATTAATTTTTTAGATTCGCTTTCAAAAACAACACTTTGGAATACGAAGGATTCATTTTCGTCAAAAATTTTGGTATCAACTATGTCCATTGGGTAGCTATGGTGAAATTAGCGTCAAGATCCATGTTTTTACTCTCAATTTAGGGCTCCTCTGCCTCCCCTACAATTATTTTTCCCTTCTTCTGCATGGGAAACTTGTGAGAACTATCAATTTTAGGATGAACCTCGTCTGTTTGAAGAACTTTGGGTTGCTTTGTTACTATGGCAGGCCATTGGAGCAATGCTTTGTTACTGTGGTGGTTCTGGTCCTCAGGCCCAAAGATGTTCATTGTATCTCTACAGAACTGTTGTGGAGATGCTGCCAGTAGTTTATGAAAATGTATGTTTGCTCCAAACGCTAGTTGAAATGAACAAATGCAGAGGATAATATAACCCCCCAGAAATGTTGGTTCAATGCGTGCGAATGGAAAATATCCTCGAGCTCTTCACTCATTAATGACAATCTCTATGCATGATGTATGGTGAGTTGTTAGAAGTAAAGATTTATTATTGCATACTTAGAAGTGCGAAGGTGGCGGTTATAGCAAAGTACATTTAAGGATTGGAGGTTTCATGACGGTGTGTGAATGACATTCCATGGTATTTGAAATTAACACTCGAAATGGATAACAAAAGCCTCCGCAAATATTGGTTGAATGCGCATTAATGGCAAATATTCTCAAGCTTTTCGCCCATCAATGACAATTTACACGGTCCTTGAATGATGAGTTGTTAGCATTAAAGATTTAGAAATAAGACACACACACACACACACACATATATATATAAACATTACTTTTTATTATAGACAGGTGTGAAGGTGACGGAGACGGGGAAGAGAAAGCAAGGAAGGAATGGCCAAGTCTGAAAAGCAGACGGGCGAGCTTCAAAATAAGTTTACAGGAGATAATGAGGATAGGTGAGTGTCCACGGAGAAATTTCATGAGTCGAAATTTTTGACTGCAAAACGCATAAAATGGAAGAGGGCATGATGGTGCAATTCAGCGGATGGTTTGTATATTTGTGAAATTGTGGGAAAGTGGCTAAGTATGGAATAGGGAAATGTCGGTCAGGATCGTTTTCGGAACTAGGGCTTGAAGATTTCATGAACAGGCCAACCCGAGGTCTCGCGAATGACATTCCAATTCTTAGTAGAGATGAGGACGAATGGTCATGTCATACAAACATCACCCAGAGTTCCACGATATACAAACTGATAGGCAGACTTGCGGGGTGGCTGAGATTTTATAGAGCATGTACACTCTTTGGATCGCAAGTTCTCGGGCTGGTGGGCTCAAAATTGGGCCTCTATTGCTCTGTGCCTTACAAATAGTACCCAGACTTTCACGATATACAAATTGAGAAGCGGACTTGCGGGCTCAACATTGCACTTCTATTGTTTTGTGTCCTCTAAACAGCACTTGGAGTTTCGCGATATACAAATTGATAAATGGACTCCAGGGAGTTGATATTGTATAATTTAAATTTTGATATTGTACAATTTAATTGGTTGGTTGAACATTGCACTTCTATTGGTCTATGTCCTCCAAACAGCACTTGGAGTTCCGTGATATACAAATTGACAGACGGACTTCCATACTTAGGCACTTTTTGGGTCGCAGGTTCTCGGGCTGGCGGGCTCAAAATTGGGCCTCTATTGTTTTGTGTCCTACAAATAGCACCCAGAGTTCCACGATATACAAATTGACAGACGGATTCCAGGACTGGCGAGCTCAAGATTGCGATTGTCTACATGTATAACATATAACATATATGTTATATATCTAACATTATCTAAAAACATTATTTTCAAGTACTAAATTATTAATATTAAATATTGATATTGTACAATTTAATTAAACAAAATTATCAAATGAGTCGCAAGCTTCGATTCTGGGTGCAATTGTAGATCACTGAAGTTTCGAGTGCAAGATGTATACCGTGCACACGGGGCATGAGAGATAGATAGCGCCAACAAAGGAACCTGCGGCCATAAAATTCGCGAACTATGAAAACGAATGGCGGTCAGTTGGACTCGTGATGTAGAGATATAGATGGACATGAAAGCTGCCACTCTGTCGTCTGGGAACCCGTGAGCATAGACATGGATTGCGCAAGTTTTGGATGCAATATGTACACTCAGACCACGGGGAATGAGAGTTCAATAAGGCATAGTCGGGAACCCACAGCCATAAAATTGGCTAAGGAAACGAAAGTGCTCGGTTGGTCTGGTGGTGTATATTTCATAATTCATGTGCAACATAAACTGTGTGGTGACTAGACCAATATGTGTACAAACCAAGGAAAACTAAATATGTACCTTTATAAAGTATGGATGGATCGGAAATGAAAGCGCTCGGTCGGACTCGTGGTGTATATTTCATAATTCATGTGCAACACCAACTGTGTGTTGACCAGACCAGCATGTGTACAAATCAGGGAAAACTAAATATGCACCTTTATAAAGTATGTATGGATCGTTACTTTTTCGATCGTGGGGTCTTGGGTAGGCGTGCTCAAAATTGGGCCTCTATTGTTCTGTGTCCTACAAATAGTACCCATATTTCCGCAATATACAAATTGACAGACAGACTATGGGACTGGTGGGCTCAAGATTGTGATTGTATACATGTATAACATATAACATATATGCTATATAGATAACATTATCTAAAAACATTATTTTCAATTACTAAATTATTAATATCAAATATTGGTATTCTACAATTTAATTAAACAAAATTATCAAATGAGTCGCAAGCTTCGAGTCCAGGTCCAATTGTAGATCACCGAAGTTCATAATTCATGTGCAACACCAACTGTGTCTTGACCAGACCAATATGTGTACAATCCAGGGAAAACGAAATATGTACATTTATAAAGTATAGACATGAGATTTTATAGAGCATGTATGGATATCGCATTTCATACTTGGCCACTTTGTGGATCGCGGGTTCTCGGGCTGGCGGGCTCAAAAAATAGGCATTTATTTTTCTGTGTCCTACAAATAGCACCCAGAGTTCTGCGATATACAAATTGACAAGCAGACTTGCGGGTTGGCTAAGATTTTATAGAGCATGTACACTTTTTGCATCGCAGGTTCATGTTTCATGCCTTACAAATAGCACCCAGAATTCCATGATATACAAATTGACAAGCGGACTTGCGGATTGGTTGGCTCAACATTGTACTTCTATTGAGTTCCATGATATACAAATTGACAGACAGACTCCAGGGCTGGCGGGCTCCGAGAAACGAGCAATACATATTAAATATGTACAGATCTCTTATTCCATACTTAGCCACTTTTTTGGATCGCGGACTTGCGGGCTAGCGGGCTTAAAATTGGGCCTCTATGACATGTGATAGAGCATGTACAGATCCCTTATTCCATACTTAGCCACTTTTTTGGATCGCGGACTTGCAGTCTAGCAAGCTCTAAATTGGGCCTCTAATGTTTTGTGTCCTGCAAATAGCAACCAGAGTTGCGCGATATACAAATTGACAAGCGGACTTGTGGGCTGCCTGTCTCAATATTGCACTTCTATTGTTCTGTGTCCTCCAACCAACATTCAGAGTTCCACGATATACAAATTGACAGACGAACTCCAGGACTGGCGAGCTCAAAATTGAATATGTATTACACACACAAAGACAAGTGAATGTAGAGGAAGATATGGAGTGATGAAGGAGGCAAAAAAAAACATATAACATATATGTTATATATATAACATTATCTTAAAACATTATTTTCAAGAACTAAATTATTAATATTAAATATTGATATTGTACAATTTAATTAAAGAAAATTATCAAATAAGTCGCAAGCTTCGAATCTGGGTCCAATTGTAGATCACTGAAGTTTCGGGCACAAGATGTATATTGTGCACACGGGACATGAGAGTTGGATGGCGCTCACAAAGGAACCCGCGGCAATAAAATTTGTGAACTATGAAAATGAACAGCGTTCGGTTGGACTCGTGATGTAGAGATATAGATGGACATGAAATCTGCCACTTCGTCGTCTGGGAACCTACCAGCATAGACATGGATTACCCAAGTTTTGGATGCAAGATGTACACTCAGAACACAGGGAATGAGAGTTCGATAACGCGTAGCCGGGAACCCGCGGGCATAAAATTGGCTAAGGAAATGAAAGAGCTCGGTCGGACTCGTAGAGCATATTTCATAATGCATGTGCAACACCAACTGTGTGGTGACCAGACTAGTATGTGTACAAACCAGGGCAAACTAAATATGTACCTTTATAAAGTATGGACATGATATATTATAGAGCATGTACAAATATCGCATTCCATAATTGGCCACTTTGTAGATCGCGGGTTCTCGAGCTGACGGGCTCAAAAAATAGGCCTTTATTGTTTCATGTCCTACAAATAGCACCCAGAGTTTCGCGATATACAAATTGACAAGCGGACTTGCGGGTTAGCTGAGATTTTATAGAGCATGTACACTTTTTGGATCATAGGTTCTCGAGATGGTGGGCTCAAAAACTGGCCTCTATTGTTTTGTGCCTTACAAATAGCACCCAGAATTATGTGATATACAAATTGACAAGCGAACTTGCAGGTTGGTTGTCTCAACATTGTACTTCTATTGAGTTCTGCGATATACAAATTGACATATGGACTCTAGGGTTGGCGGGCTCCGAGAAATGAGCAATACATACTAAATATGTACAGATCCCTTATTCCATACTTAGCCACTTTTTTGGATCGCAGACTTGCAGGCTAGCGAGATCTAAATTGGGCCTCTAATGTTATGTGTCCTGCAAATAGCACCCAGAGTTGCGCGAATATACAAATTGACAAGTGGACTTGCAGGCTGGCCAGCTCAACATTGCACTTCTATTGGATCGCGAACTTACGGGCTAGCAGGCTCTAAATTTGTCCTCTAATGTTCTGTGCCCTACAAATAACACCCAGAGTTGCGCGATATACAAATTGACAAGCAGACTTATGGGTTGGTTGGCTCAACATTGTACTTCTATTTGGTTCCACGATATACAAATTGAGAGATGGACTCCAGGGCTGGCGAGCTCCGAGAAACCAGCAACACATACTAAATATGTACTTTTATAAAGTATGGACATGACATGTTATAGAGCATTTACAGATCCCTTATTCGATACTTAGCCACTTTTTTGGATCGTGGACTTGCGGGCTGGAGGGATCTAAATTGGGCCTCTAATATTCTGTGTCCTGCAAATAGCACCCAGAGTTGCGTGATATACAAATTGACAAGCGGACTTGCAGGCTGCTTGGCTCAACATTGCACTTTTATTGTTTTGTGTCCTCCAAACAACATTCGGAGTTCCGCGATATACAAATTGACAGACATACTCCAGGACTGGTGAGCTCAAGATTGAATATGTATTACACACACGAAAAAAAGTGAATATAGAGGAAGATATGGAGTGTCGAAGGAGGCAGCAAAAAAAAATTATAAAAAAAAAAACAGAGTTGCAAACTAGTTCAACAAAGACAGACACGGTAAACAAAAAACTATTGAATATGGAAACACGGGCAAAAAAAAAATGCACCTTTGCATGGATTCCTCTACATTCTTGGTTAGGAGTTCTTTGCGGTGTCTAGTTTTCCTGTTTCTTTCTATGAAAAAAAGTACAAAACAAAACGGTTATGAACATAAGTTAACATGTAAAGAAAAAGGCAAGTACTATGTACATATACTAAAAAAAATAGAATAAGATGAATAGAGTAACAGATAGTTTTAGAAGAATGTACCTTTTTTATTTTTTTTGCATAATGTATATTTCATAATTCAAGCACAACACCAATTGTATGGTGACCAGACCAATATGTGTACAAATTAGGGAAAACTAAGAAGTTGGATAATTTTTATTTTTTTTTCGCAACAAGCTATACAGATATGCTTTGAAATATAGAAATATGACTTTGCAATATGTTTGATGTATATCTCATAATTCAAGTGAAATACCAAATGTATCGTGATCAGACCAATATGTGTCTAAGATAAATATACTGTATTGAGGAATGGGCACATTCGACAACACATGGTTAATAAGTGTGCTTTGCAGATGGCTTGTGTTGTTCAAAAGAAAGCGGAGACTATATTTGCACATGTAGTTTTCCAATTCTTTTGTCCTGCCATTATTTTGTAGCATGTCAATATTGAAGTCTCCTACAAGCACAATGGGTCCGTTCAGATGGAAATGGCCCAATGCATTGGAAATAACATCTACTATGTTGGAGAATGTTGCATGGGGAGCAGCATACAGATTCAGTATTGCAACTTTTGTTTCATGGAAAAAAAAAATTGCAAGCACCAACTCAACATTATTTTCTTCGATATGTATATGGTCCAAAATCGGTACATGTTTTTTCACCAATATCATCACCCCATGTGTAATGTAACTTGATATGCAATTGTGATTTGGGAATTGTTTGTTCTGCATGCATAATGCCATGTATGTTTCTTGCAAGCACAAAATATCGGATTGCATTGTATCATAGTCATTGAGTATATCATCCATGTATGCATTTAAGATGCGTGTGTTAAGCGAGAGAATTGATACAGATGAATTTGTTTGTATGAATTGGTAATAATAGTGCAGTTTCCATTTTGCGGTGGTCCTGAGTCATTCCATTTCAATATCAACTTTATGTTTGACTTTGAAGTTATCTTTTGTAAGGGGACTTAGTAAATACAAGGAGTCTATGCTTCTGACACGGGACAGTGTTGTGTACACAAGTCCATGTATCCAAATTCCAGCAGGCTGAAATGCAACATTATCAAGTGTTAGTCCTTGCGATCTGTGGACTGTACGTGCACATGCAAGTTTAATTGGAAATTGTTTTCAAATCTTCAGTCGACCTGCCTTTGTTGATGTCGATATTGGCTTTTATATTCGCAAAATAGATGTCCAATCGCTTGCAGTGTTTGAATTATATAGATAAGACAACTTGCTTGCTTATCGCTTGCCTATATGCAGTTCATGGAACTTAATCCAAAGGACATCAAGTTTTTATGTTTTCGTATAGCCTTTGAGTATTCCATCTGCACCATTGAACAAGCCATCCTTTGAATCATAGTTACAGGCATATATTTCAACTAGCATTTCTAATTTCATGACAAGTTGCAAAGGTAAAGTGGTTGTATGTTCATGACATGGCACATTTCCATGGTTGTCTTCTTCCAGGTCAATTGAATTGATGATGATATCATCACCAGTCATGAGAGATAGCATGTGCCTCTTATGCATTGCAGCATCCTTATTTGTGTAGAACAGGTAAGGGAACATTGGGTCTATTGGTGCAGGCCGCAAGCACCTCGAATTGATATATGTTAATTCATCATATGTTTGGTTGTTTGTACGCATTCTATTCAGAATTGCAATGAATGTTTCATCTGTCTGGTGCATTGTAGTATATAATTAAAAGCATTTAATATTGTCTCTCTAGAATTCATGCATCAGTGTTTCCATGTTAATGGTAGGTTGTTCAAATATCAAAGAATCTTGGATGGGTTGTGCCTAGTAAAGATCCCCACAGAATATCATGCCAATGTTTCCAAAGTATTTCATGTGCACATGTTTTATGCTTCTTAGTTCGTTGTCAATGGAATACAAGAACCGACTTCCAATCAAAGATGCTTCATCTATAAAAACAAGTTGGAGTTCATCATAAAGCTTAGACAATGTATCCAACATTTCCTTGCTAAGTGGAAGAAACTCTGACTTGTTAAAAGGCATTAAAAATGCAGAGTGGACTGTTGTTCCACCTGCATTATATGCAGCTTTTCCTGTGTATGCAACTATTAGGCCCTTTGGTTTCATAGGATCAGAGGAATTGTTTGAATCATAGATTCGTATAAGCATTTGGAACAGTTCTTTTGTTGTGAATGTCTTGCATGTTCCTACTCCGCCTGTAAGGAACAAGTGCATAGGATTGTCCATGTTCAAGCATTTTTTAAGTGCAATTTCCTTTAGAACTGTTTGTTGTTCTTGATTCAACAGACGTATTATTCTGTGGTATTCATTATTTTCAATTGGGAAAGGATGTTTTGTGACTTGAAAACCAAGATTGATACGTTTTTCACTTCCACCTGCTCGAGGACGAGGCATATATTCTTGTAATTCATAGGACTCGCAAGGAGATCTAGTTGTTTTTTGGTTTGTGAATGTCTCATCAAGATTATAAGGGTTTTCTAGCTCATTAACTGCAATTTCTAGATCACCCCATGTTGGATTAACATTGTAGGTAAATCTAGCTTCATTGATGTGCACTATACTCTCAAAGGAAACATACGCAGCCTCCCATGTAGAGAAGTTATGTTTTAATGTCTTTTCATTTTCATCAAATGGAACGTACAGCAGCAATTTTTCTCTATAATAGTTTTCATAGTCTGAATGTTTATTGTATTTGACAAACCGTATCACAGAGGGTTTTTTTCTTTTTGATATGGGTGCACCATTTTTTTTGTAATGCGATACGAATTATGCTAAGAAGATATGCCTAATAGGAGATGTATGTTGGAGGTAATAAGCAACAATAGAGAGACATAGCACGTCTTCTAAATTGTCAAGCTCTTGTTCTAGAAAAACCGGTGGTTTAAACACAAATGTGTGTTTCTTAAGTGGAGATGTGTTTATGAAGACAAATTTTCTTGAACTACAAGTGAGGGGCAGAGAAAGTGCAATGTGAATTGCTTGTTGAGAAAACATTTGTTGAATATTAAGAAATGTATTGGCAAGTATGTGTATCATTTGTATGGCATCAATATGACTTCTTTCATGTTCTTTGTCTATTCTTCTAAATGCACTTGTCATAGATTTGTCAACCTTCATCATATATGAGGTACAGTACGATGTTGCAGCATATGCATTCAGCACGTACTGTGCATCTGTATTTTCTTTCCACATAATTGGCATGTCCTTGGAGAAACTAGTGATCCAAATATGAGAAAGTTTTCGTTTGAGGAAAATTGTTGGTTGTTTAAGCGTACATTGTATGGCTTGGATTTACTCATCTTCTGATAGATTTAGCTCTGTCAAGAATTCATCAAAGCTCATCAACTCGTCAAATTATCCTTGTTATAGAAATGCGAACAAGGATTTAGATTTCTCAACAACAACATTTTCCTCTAAACTAAGTGTCTCTATGATTCTTGTAGCTCTCATTGGCAGGACGGGAAAGTTGTATCTGCAATGCGAGTTTTTTTCATTTTCTACAACTTCTTGTATGGTAATGTCTATGAACTTTGGAAAGTTCTCGATCCAAATGATCTGTGTTTCACGTTATGTATTTTTCCACAAATTGCTCAATCTCTGAATTGTTGTCAACTCCATAGAATGGTGCACCCTCTATCCACAACATTGCGTGGTCATGTTCATTTCCCTTATTCTGGAATTCAGTCACAAAAAAGTAGTCCAATATATTTCCGAAAAACGTTTCATCATGGCATATCAATTGTCTCAAAGCATTTATTCTATGTCTATAGTAGCGAGTACATGTCAGTGGGTCTTTTCTTATGAGATAGTCAATGTCATTATTTTCCAGTGTATCGGTTTGTTTTTTACATTTCCTGTTCTTATGCAGGTCAGATACGACAGCCACCAATGGATCCCAGCAATACTTTGCACTTGTAAATGTGATGAAAAATGTTCGCGGGCCCAATTGTCGGATCATTGCAAAAATAGTTTTCTTATTTTGTTGCAAATAGTCAGGAGAGGTGCGAATGTTTTTGAAATCTATGTATCCAATATCAGATTTCAGATTTTTTTCTAGGTTTACTTTGTACTTGACATTCTTAGCCAACAACTTTCTTCCTTGTAATTGGCCTCTTCTTATTCGGACCCACATGCAGGAGAGAACTTGCTCTATTATTATGCGCATTGTTTTGAAAAAAAAAATTGTTATGTGACAGGAGAAGTCACTTCTTGAATGTAGCAGCTCCCATCGGACTATTTTATGATAATTGAATCATTTTGTAATGTCAGTGGCACATGGATCTCCATAGAAGAGTGTTGGGAAGTTCATTTCCTCGACGAACTTGTCCTTGAATATTCCAAGTGGACGTTGCCCCTCAGTAGGTGCAATTTCGACAATCTTGTCTTGCAAGTCACGAATGCACTGTGAATCAGTGAATCCATGCACCAATGTCTCAGCAGGTGTTTCATTCTCCGATTCATCACTTGTATCAAATTCACTAGCATTTTCAAGAGTCTCTGCAGAGTTGGCATCCTCTTATGCAAGAACATTGTTTGATTTCTCATTTATACAAATGTTTTGTGCTTTGTACAGGGCCCTAGAACATAATTCCTTTAATGCTTTCATAACAGCATGCACACGCACTTTTCCTATCTGATACGCATTTTTATATCGCAAGTGTCTTTTCAGAGCCACAACAATTGTCATTGTATCTCTAATGAATTGTGGCAAGGCTTTTTGTACAACATCTAGCTGAACATGCACATTAATAATTGATCCTATTAAGCCCATCTGGGGTCGTTTATAGCCCCAGAGCCTGATTTGTGCAAATGCAATTCACAGAGACACAAGTCTCTCTTCAAGTGTTGTAAGTGCACTTACATCTGGTAGTGGTGTATTACATCTTATTTCGTCAGGGGTTGCAAATTGTGGCAGTTTTCCATTTTCAAGGGACCATTTGCATGGAAGACAAATTTTTCCACTGGAAAATGTTTTATTGTGCATTGTCAAGCAGAGGTATTCTACTTCCAAATCAGGCGTGAAAGACTTATTGTTTTTTGAGAAATTCAATTGTTCACAAATTGCACATGCAATGGAAGGAGTGTCTTTAATTTGTTTCATGTAGGTCTGTCTTGCATCTTGCTTTCACAGGGAAGTATGGGTAGAAAGTGTTTGTTGGTTTTCATTGGTAGTAGTGCATGTTGTTGCTTCTAGCCCATGAAATGTGACAATTGCATGACCATTATGGGATATGTGACCGTACCTGTTTCTGTTGTCTTGTGCACGAACAAAAATTTTTAGATTGTGATATGTGAGTTTCTCTCTAAAAGGAAGCATAGAAATGTATTTTTTTCTCTCGTGCATGACCTTTTTCAAGTTGTGGTAACTTACTCTACGTTTCTTGTCCAAGGACAGGATGACCTGATGGCAATTGGGATGAATTTCACTCTAATTCAGGTTGTGATAACTTAGTCTACATTTTTTGTTTAAGGCATGTATGGCCTCATCACAACTGGAACGAATTTCATGCATAACTTTTTTCAAGTTGTGATAACTTAGACTACGTTTTTTGTTTAAGCCCTGTATGGCCTCATCACAACTAGGATGAATTTCATGAATGAATTTTTTGTTTAAGCCCTGTATGTCCATATCGCAATCGGGAGGATTTTCATTCTCACTAAAAAGTATGGCACGTGTATGCAGATTTGATGCGGTTTGGGTGGCATGGGCATTGAACCCTGAACCAATGATATGTCCAAGCAAAGGTTGATAATGGATATGTGTTGTATATGTTTTCAACGAGAGGATGTCAATTGTTCGATCATAATTTGAATCAATAGACCAGGAATGGATAGTGCCATCTGGCAAGGCCGACCAGACCTGGATATTTACTCTGAATATGATAGACATCCATTGCAAATAGAATCTGCAACCCTCCACATTTCCTTTTTCATATGGCAGCGCCATGTTTACAAGGTATTCTTGCCAAATTCCAATTGCCGACATATTTTCTAGGAGATATGGCGAAGGGTGTTGATGCAAGCAGCTAAAAGACTGTTGGCTACTGCCTATAATTGCATTGCAAAAGGACTGTATAGTGTAAATCCATAGTGCATGCACATCAAACTCCGTTGCTACCAAATAGCAAATTGCATTGAACAGAATATCTCCACGGCTAGACACAACAATTGTTGCTAGCTGTAAGCCATGGCAGTATATGTGATGCATAATCCGTTTCCACTGCGATTCAAGGTCTTTGCAAATGAGGGACAAGTAAATATGAGCTCCTTCAAGATTTTATGTGGACAATTTTATGTACAATAGTGGTTCATAATGACCACTGACAACATTGGCATCATGGAACAAGATGCAATATGGATTGTCAGATGCAGTTTTGTTGAATATTAGATATCTTGTTTTTCTTGTCAATGACCATATTCCAATTGATATATTGAGCCAGTTAGACAACCACCGTATACAAAATGTATCTTCCCAAAGTCCCCTCTCATGTGCAGGTAGAATTGGAGATGAAGACAACTGCCTCTTTGAAAAATATGTGGCGACATCATGTATTCCATGCAACTGCCGAAGAAAATCAGATTCAAGTTCATATCCACACAACTCTAATGACTCGGCGTTGCCATTTTTTAAACAACCCAAGAAATAATCTATTAATCCATTGCGCAGGTCGGTCGAGGAATAACAGAAATGCAGTAGAACCTGAAATGGATCAAAAAGGCAATCGCCTACACTATACAAGAATGCATCCAATCTAAAAAGGCCATTGCTATGCAAAACCTTGTCAATGTTATCATGTATAATGGAGTGTGTATCTATTTCATAGGAATCAACATATATTACTTCTTTCATATTTTGAACTGTGATTTTGAATTTGTTTCTTAGATACTTTCATTTTGCATGAAAACAAAGAAAAGGGGAAAAAAAGAATAAAACGAGGGAAAAAAAAAAGGAAAGCAAAACAGGAAAACTACAAGCGCGGAACTGCGCACCAATCCTTGTATGTATCTTTCAACCTTCTTCTTGCCAACTTCAATCCCCCCTAGTCCCCATAGCAGATGACAAGAAAACAAACCCACACTGGAAAGTGAACCAAACAGAAGAAACAACACAAATAAATAACACCATAAGTTTACTGAGTAGAAAGACTGATTTGAACCTATTCATGGTGTGCATCCTACAAGCTTCTCAGAGCCAGAAAAATTTCTACAAAATAGAAAGGACAGGACAAAGACAACAGGTGGACGCAGTTTTCCAACCCACAGAATAAAATCATTCCATGCCTCTACACCCTGGCGGATGGTTCCCTCTTGTGATAGCTCCGAACTAGTTTTTGAAAACCCCTCTACATTGCAATTTTTTAAATAGCTATGGATGTGGAAGACGGCATATGAAGATGCATGGTTTCCAGGAACAGAAATTAAGAGAACAAATAAAGATGGTCTGCAACAAAATTTTGAGGCAGGGACTCCCACCATTGAAAAATAGCAACGAAACGATGGCACGGAAACTTACCCGTCAATGAGGGATGACAAGAGCTCAGCCCCAAAAACTGTAAACCGCAACAATAGGTTCAACAGCTTGCAAAGTTGAAGAACGAAAAACCATTGAACAACCACGAAGAGGTCCAACTACAACTGCAAGACCTCAACTTTGCAAAGTTGAATCAAACAAGAACAAGAATCATGGAACGAACTAGCGAACAAGCATCAACCACTGAACCAGTGATGTCAATAGAGAACAATTCAGCACAATTTCACTACAAACAACACCATTAAAAAAATAGAACGAAACTGTATTGCAGCGCATCTGTACAATAAACATTTAAGACTGCCAGACCTGTTAGGTAAACACTTAAGACTGTCACAACCATCGAAGGGCATAGCCCTATGCAAACATTTAATAAAAAATGCAACGTGGCAGGCCTATTCTCTCGAAGCACACAAGAATAAAGAAAAAATCACACGTAGTAATATGCTAGAGAAATGTATTCTAGCTAGCAGAAAATGCTAAAACAAACATTCGAACTGATGCTAGCATTAATCCACCTTCGACCAATGCATAAGAAAATATATGATTCAAAAATACCATATACAATCAAGTACTTTGGATATGCAAACATATATAACATTGGGAATAGCGAAGCCGGAAATAAGACCTCCAATCCATTGTCCATTCAGATCATGACATATATGGCACTTTTTATTATATAAAAAGAGATGTTTTCAGTTCCCTAGTTCCAACAATAGATAATATGGAAATATTTCTGCTCAAAGGAAAATATAATACAAGTTCAACGAATTATCGATCGCTATAGTCCCTCTATGCCTACGACAGGACTAAAAATAGCAATTGTAATATACTGCGTTGCTTCTCTATGTATATTTAAAATTCATCTTCAATTTTATTTTGTATATAGTTATGCCTTTTTATAATTCCAACTATGGAATGAAGAATATATTTCTAATTAAAAAATGATAGTAGTTTTTCATCCAAGTTTAAGCGCTATGTTAATATCTTCTTCCATCTTGATGAAACTAGGGCACATTAAAGTTTCCTTATGTTCATGATTCCTATTTTGTGTGAGATTTCCAATAATCGAGATGAAGCTTATGCGCTCTTTCAAGGCTTTCTTTTAGCAATCAACTCTAAAATATAATCATTAATCATAATTGGAGATTCTAGAGTTATCATCAAATCCTTACTTCATCAGACAACCTCGAAAGATAGTAGGTTTTCTTCCATTATTTTTAGAATCCAAAAAGTTGTCCAAATTATGGTCAAGGTTTCATATTATCATGTGCTAAGGGAACACAATGATCTTGTTGACCGTCTAGTAAATGAGGCATCCACATTACCTCAAGGAACTTTGGTTAAAAATGGGGGGTTCAAAGTTTCCTACATCTCCTAGTGTCTTTTATCCACTTGTTTTTAGAGACATGTAGCATCTTATTTATTAACCATATGAATTGACAATTGTCATCCTTGTATACAAGCGAGTGGAAAGGACTTGCAAGGATGCAAGTCTTGGATTGTGGCATGTTATTTTTACTCCTTGTCATAGGTTTTGTTCCCCTCATTATGGACTTATGCAAGTGAGGTGGGATATTGGGATCGAGGTTTGGTTTGAAATGTGCATATTTCTCAACCTTCAATCTTTCCAGTTCCTATTCCAACAACTTTTGGTGAATTGTCTCTAGGTTCTATTCATTTCCACATTCAGTTTCCTAGATTTGGTATATTGTGTCTCCTCTTTGCTCTTTTACCTACCAAATTAGTGTACATGGATCCAAGAGACCTCCAGGAAATACAAAATATCCTACAGCAACATGAGGAAGCTTTACAAGATAACAACATAACTCTCTATTCGATTTATGTAAGTGTTTATGGTAATGAACAACATGTGCTACACAAAATGTAAACTTTATGAACCTCCTCGTTCAACAAAGGCATAAAATGGATGTTCTTGAAGCAAAGTGTAGTACGCTACACAATCTAGTTCTTAATATGTGCAAGGAATCCCTATATACTACTTTAAATCAACATATTTTTGTTAATTTATCCCGAGGTGACCCTAAAGAAGAAGAGATAGTACATTAGTCCAAAGAAGCTATGTCAATCGGTCGACCTCTCCACACATCATGGGAAGCAATGAGGAATTTGTCAGTTTGCATGTTTTTAATTATTATATATGTTTTTTAGAGTTGTATGTATTTTAGCTATCTTTTTCAAGCAGTATACACACATTAATAGTTGGATTGTATCAGTGATATGTAATTGAAAGCTTTCATGTAATTTGAATCATCATAGCAACTCCTTTTGTATGCTTGTTGATAGCTATGCTACAACCCTTTAATATAATATCTCCTAGTTCTAGTTTTTTTTTTTTTTTTTTAATCATTCGAAGATATAAAGAAATAACATAACATATTAAGCAAGAAATAGGCAATGTTATTTCAAAGTATTAAATATTTTTTCAATGTCTATATTCTTTATGTTGACAATATTAATAATCGTAAATTATGTTCTGAATTCAAGAATACATAGTTTGATCATAATTGACATGAAATAATGTCTAAGCTTGATAAAGAACTATTATAACCCTAAATTGCACCAGACATACTTACCTGGCATCATGCCATCTCAGACTCCTTCTTTGCTAAAACACTATTGAACAACTCTTCTTAAAAAACCCCTTCATAAAGTCCCACGCGCCCTGCTCCATTACTGAACGCGTGTACACGCTAGCTACTCCAATACATTCCGCGTGTACCTACAAAAGCATGGAAAAAAGGAAAGTTGTTAACGGAACACACAGATTTGGGCAAGTTAACTAAACCTTTCGACCATGCATGGCCGGTCATTCGATCAAATACCTATCTCCTTCTAGCCTATAAAAGAAGGGGTAAGGGTCCCATTTAAAAGGAGGAAAATCATAGTAAAAGGACTATACCCAATTGAGCATTCCCCTTGTCCCAACCTTTAGCCATCCTTGTGTAAAGAGAAGTATAGAGAAAATCAGTTGGAGGACAGTTGAAGAGGATCCCATGACCAATTTTGAGGAGCAATGTCAACCACATATTGTAATTTTACTCTTGTGAAGATTAATACAAAAGGGAATACTTTTCCCATCCTACCATATCAAGTGTTCAAGTTGAATGTTTATTTTATGATAGTGTCACAACTAACCCAACAATTAGTATATGAAATGCATGATCGCGGCTTTTTGTTTGTTCATATGTGAATGCAAGTCATCTTTGGGAGGAGGCTTGCAATTGAAGAGCGACTGAAAGAAAAGGGATCAACATCAAATGAAGGAATTAAGGTAGAGTTACCGAATATCATTTACACCTTTGTATTGCATCAATGTGGGGTTTTTTATTGGGAGAATAGGAAAGAGTAGAGGCCTTTGAAATGGTCATTTTCTGCGTGCATGATTAGAGCCCTTAAATGCTAAGTCCGTAGGAGGGATTCCCACCCACAACAGAATTGGCGACCATACTGGGGATCTCTAGGGTTTCTGGGAATATTTTTTCTTGGGTATTTTTAAAAACTAGTTTCATTCCTTGTTTTTAAAGTTACTGCAAAAGTCTGAGCTAACAGAGATTTTGTTCTTCCATACCAGTTATCTTTGTTTCTTTGCTTGACTGCATTTTTTTTTTCGGGACCCACAGAGGTACACGCAACCTGTATAAGGTTTTCACGCATGTACCCATGCCCTACCTTCACACAGCCCGCGTGTACACGCTAGCTGAGGAAGTGTCAGTCGCGTGTATGATTTCAGAAAAATTCTTTTAGGGAGACAGTCATCCTCTCCCCTGTCAGAAGTAATCCTTCTCAGGGGTTTTCTGGAACTCATTCTAGTCTTTGTTGTTTGCATTTTATAGCTTAGGTTCCACCTCAGATTGGTTTGTTCTATGAAATTTTCTTTGAATTGTTTTCTTTTTTCTGTCAAAGTGAGTTTCTGAGTCTTCAAGAGTTTATGGTCCTCAATACCAGTAGTCTCTGCCAGTGACTGATTGCTTCTCTTTTCATTTTTTGAGAGTTTCATAAGTACACACACACTGACTTTACACAGCTCACGTGCACACGTTGGTTGTTGAATTATCAGCAGTGTGCCTGAGGAGAAATTTTTTGTTTAAGGAGAGGCAGTCATCCTTTCCTTTGTCAAGAGTTATACCTCTCATGATTTTGGGTCTCTTTCATAGCGGTCAGTAACTTAGGTTTGATCACAGCAATAGCTTCCTTTTTCATTAAGAAGTTTTCCTCAAAATTTTCCTTTTATAGGGTTTTTAGACAAGTGTGAGAGTCCATTTTAATCTACTTGTGTGTTATTTTTAAAGTGACTCTTTGCGATCTGCGCTTAGGCCAAAAAATTTTGTGGTCTTTACTTGTTGATTTTTTTCCTTTTTCCTTTTTGAGCATTCAAATAAAAAAAATCTTTTATTTTTTTGTTTGGTTAAATAGTTGTTGGTTTGCATTAGTAACCAGGAAAAGTCTTTGCTTTCATAAATTCTTGACGGTTTACTTAGACGATAAGTAGCTCGTAGTCGAGTGAAATCATGTTTTGAGTTTGTTGTGCAAAGATCTTAGAAAATTATATTTTGAAAAGTTGGTTAAAAAATTTAAAAGAGCAAATCTGAAGTTGTCAAGAAGTGTTTTGTTTCTAGATTTATGTTTATCTTTCTTTTTGTCTCTCAAAACATCACTAGTTTCACTGTCATAACCTTTGACTTAAGACAAGCCATAAAAATTAACGTTAAATCTAAAATTAATTAGACTTTTTATGTTTGTAGGGTCAACCAACTAGTTTAGGGTTAGGGCCTTGAATTAGATTGGAGAGGAAACTCTTCAAGGCCATTAAATAAAACATTGGAGTCTGAGCTAGGGAGTGCTAAAATTCCAGTATCGTGAAATTTATCTGGGACCCCCCTCTAACACAAGGGTTAAACACGAGGTCGCATTCGGAAAGGTAGCGGAGATAACCCCTCCAAAGATGGACCAATCATAGTGGAGAACACATATAGAGGGCTTGTCTTGGAATTCTATCGATTGCATTTGCCACGGAGCTTTGTGGCTCTCGAATCCGTTCGAGGTCCTCAATTGTCTTCTGGACCACTTTCTTTCAATACCCTTGACAGGTTTCAGGCTCAATACCCTTCTCATTGTGTTCTACCCGACTGTCGATTGTACCCGCCTGGTGACTATTCTCGCGCTGGCAACTTAGTTGCCTATCTTTTTTAGAGACTCACACAGGTGACTGCAGGGATATACGGAGGTATCTAGGACAAACATTGAACTATGCTTTGCAGAGTATACCCAGAGAGTGCTTCCATGTTCGAGTTGCACTTACACCAATAAGTTGCTCTAGTGTTGGTTGTTGTAACTGTTCTTCCAACTAGTTTAGTGTTTGCTTGTTTTATCTTGTAGGGACGTTTTTCTAGTGTGTTTTTTTTGAATGAATAGAAATCCCTAGTGTGTCTTTGATCTTCTCACATAGTGGAGGATCACAAGATCCACTGGTCACGAAGGTTTCTTGGCCTGCCACCGGTTACACTAGAGCCACCCCCGCCACCGCTAAGGCGAAAACTTGACCAACAAGGGTCTTTTGAAGCGACCGGGTCATAGGAAACCACACCTGACCAACCTCTGTTAAAGGACCTTTAGACACCTTTAAAGTGGGTAGTAATGGAAGCAAATCCTATCTCTTCTTCTGGGAATCCTAATATTCCCACCATGGTTGTCGTCACAGGGGGTGTTCCACCTCCTACCCCACAGTTGTCAGTCCAAGCCACCATGGTCTCGACTGCCTCTACCTCGAGTAGTGGTCCGACCCCATCTTTGGTGATGGCCACTGCTCCTTTCACACAAAGTGCAACAGGCCCTCTATTCTCATACGGGATGCCTAGCACAGGTACAAGCCCTATACTATCCTACTCCACTTTACAGAATTTAGGTCTGGGGGCAAGGAGCTCTAACGCTCATCTGCAAGGACCCATGGGGGGCACTTCAGCTCCTTTTAACACTTTCCCTTATGGGGGAGGTCATATACCTCCTTCCTCCCCTTCACTCGACGGTACCCAACAGCAATATTTTGGGCCAAACACACACCATAGTTCACTTGGAGTAGGGAGTCAAGGACAACCTTCTCATAGTATGTCGGTAGGGTCGACACCGTTTTCTTTGTTCTGTGTGTCTCGTAACAACGCTTTCTCATTGGCCGCTTTCCCTACCAGGGGAAACCCCGGTTATGGCCAACCTAATCCTATGTAGGATATTATTCCTACACAGGGGAAAAACCCAAGAACTTCTTCCGCATCAAGACCTTGGAATTCTTGGCAAGGATCAGTTCCCTCGTCAGGAATGCTAATCTGGGGCAATTCTTTTCACAACCAATGGAATCTCGGGCAAGGTGAAATACCTATGCCCATGGGATCGGCATGGGGAAACCCTTCCCAAAGTCCTCCGAATGTAATGCACGCCCAACCATCTACGTCCTATTTCGGGAATCAGTCGATGATGTCTCCTCAAACGCAAAATCCATACGTTGGTCATGGCCATGGTTTTTACTAGAACCCCGGCCAGCAACCCAACTTTTCCTAGAAACCTGGTGCCATTCAAACTCCAGGCCCATTTTTCCATGGTTATCAACAACACCAACCAAAACTACCTTTCTTGGCAACCTTACATTTTCCAGACTTGACAAGGTTGTTGAATGACCCCATCTGTCACGATCCATGTTGGCCCCCTATGCCGATGAAATTGCCTTCGGACATGCCAAAGTTCAAGGCCAAGCCTAACGAAGATCCAGAGGATCATGTGACCACCTTCCATCTTTGGCGCTCATCTAATTCATTGAAAGACGACTCCGTACAATTGTGATTGTTTCAACACACTCTCATTGGGAGTGCTGCGAAATGGTACATCGAGCTCAACCGCTCAATATATTCTTCCTTCAGAGAATTGGCAATGGCATTCCTAAACCATTTCCAATTACCTATGAGATACGACGTCGGCACGGAATTACTGGCCAATTTCAAACAAACTAAAGTGGACCATATCTCTAATCACAGCCGAGAATGGAGACGCCGGAAGAGTTTGATCAAGGTACCATTCCCACCAGCATTCCTGCTCGAGTGGTTCCTTAAGTCTTTGGCCCCACAACTATCCAAAGACGTTGCGACGTCGGGAGTGTTTTCCGAAGAAGATGCCATCATGAGAGCTCAACATCTTGAGCTAATCTATTCTCGGTCTGGTTTATTATACGAGATTTTTTTGGATGCACCACGATCCATACTTGATAAAACTAGACAAAGAGTTGGACCACATGCCGATGGTATTCTAGGTTCTGCACAAACAAATCCCACTGAACAACTGTCAAAACAATTGCAGCAATTGTCTATACAACACATAGCGACCAGCCAAACTACTGTTTCGGCTGCTCCCCCTACCCAAACGTTGGATGTACACGGTGTGCAATCAACAAATCCAAAGGCCACCCAGTAGCCTGATGGAAAGAAAAAACAACATAAGAAGTGTAAGGGGGATAAGAAACCCACTAATAATGTTGTTAGGGGCAACACTAAGAAACGGAAGGTGAAGTATCTGTGTAACCTGTGCATGGAAGACCACCCGACCCTCCAGTTCCCTCGGCTTGCAAAGGCCCAAAAGTTTGTGTCACAGCAGCAACCTGTTGTGTTAACGAATGCATTCCAACATGGGCAAAACCTAACCCAAGCCTCTATAAGCGCGGAAGGGGGCAGTCAAGGACCCTCTCCATCTTTGAACAATCCTGCATCCACGAATGTGTATATGATGAAAGGTGATGCTTTTATATCGACTAGAGCACATGACTACAATAAGCCAAGCACCTCTGAGAAAGGTAAAGAAGTTGAAATCCCATCTCTTCCTCTCTAGATCGAGAAGACTTTGGGAGAAACAATGACACGCATCCCAAAAGGTGCGTTCAAGAAATATTCTCACAACCTAAATGAAAGGGCCACCCAGAACTATTTTGTGGTGGAGGATTTATCTCAAACCCCTTGTGCGATGTCCACTTTGGAGGTCCTCCAGAGCTGCCCTTCCCAAAGGAAAGCTTTGTTAGCCGCTTTAAGATCTGCCGAGACTTGTAATCTGGGTACAATCATGTTGGATACAACCGACTTAAAACCTCGTCTCCCTTACCACGTAGCATTTCATATAGTAGTGGCTTACCCCATGAAAACTTTTACTCGGAACATTTTCCGCATGGTGGTTGATGAGGGCGCCTCGACATGTGTCATGTCGTTGGCATGTTGGAAGGCCATTGGCCAGCCCATTTTTTCTCTGTCACCTACTCTTCTTACTGCATTTGACGGTCGTTCATTCTGACCACATGGAATCATCCCCTCTTTCCCCGTGTACTTAGGAGGGAAGACCGTGTGCGTCGAGGTAGAAGTAGTCGATGCATCCCTCGACTACAATATCTTGTTAGGTAGGAGTTGGACCTATGCCATGCAAGAAATGGTCGCTACAGTTTTTCAGGCCTTGTTGTTTCCACATGAGGGTCGGATCATGACCATTGATCAATTGTCCTTCTCCAAACCTGACCCTTCATTGGGGGCATCTTCGGTCCCGATGATTGATAATCCCCAACCAGGCGTCGTCAACGTAGGGGTTGGTTTGTGCCCACATTTGATGGGTACTTTCGATTACCCGCCTCCTCAAGGTGATGTCAAGTTTGTATCAGACCACTATAAGGTTGAGATTTTCCAAGTTTCGTCGTTTTGCACGACTTACTTCAACGATCTGTGGATTCTCCCTTCCCCATCGGCCACGATGGAAGGGACAAAGCACCGTGGTATGTCCATGCCCTTGTTCACGGCAGAGGCAGCGTACTCTTTAGTCCAGCAAGCTTCAGCCGACACCGATCTGACTCCTTCACAAGAGTTATATCCGATCCCAGAGCCTATTTGGTCTCAAGGTTCCCTCATTGATACCGATTCGTTAGACTTATTCTTTCCCTCAGACGAAGCAATCATTGAAGCAATGACTAGTCCAGACAAACCCTGGGACGATCTCCATCACAGATCATACTTCCTCCCAAAGTTAAGCAGAATCGAAGCAGGGGAATTCACCTTAACCATGACTGGAGATAGGTCTTGTCCTATCAATCCCTTGGCTACACATGAGGTTTATGCCAAGGGTAATATGGCAACTATCGTTGAAACTATACCAATTAATATCTACAGAACCCCTAGCAACGTGGAGAATGTTTTCGTCAAAGCTGACTATTCCCCTGAAGAGATTCAAATATACACAGACTTATTTAAAGAATTTCGTGATGTTTTTGCTTGGTCTTACGAGGAAATGCCAAGAATTGATCCAAAAATAGTCGAACATGAAATCACAACTTATCCGGATGCCAAGCCAGTTCGGCATAAGCTTCGTCCAATTAATCCCAGGAAAGCAGCAGCTATTAAGGTTGAAGTAGAGAAACTGCTCAAAGTCAGTTTTATCTATCCTGTCCATTTGACCCAATGGGTGTCAAATCCTGTGTCGGTCAACAAGAAACAGGGCACAATTCACGTATGTATGGACTTTCGTGATTTGAACAAGGCCTGTGCAAAAGATATTTTTCCCACACCATTCATTGACCAGATAGTCGATGAATGTGCACGTTGCGAGGCCTTTTCTTTCATGGATGGTTCTTTGGGACATAATCAGATACAAATCAAAACCGAAGACCAACACAAAACTGCGTTCATTTGTCCATGGGGTACATTTTCCTATCGTAAGATGCCTTTTGGTCTCAAAAATGTTGGAGCTACCTTCCAGCGGGCCATGTCTTTTTCTTTCCATGATCTCAAGAATATAGTCGAAGACTATTTAGATTATTTAGCATCACGATCTTGCAAGAGAACGGATCATCCCACACACCTCTGACTTATCTTTGAGCAATGTCGCTACTTCTGGATTCGCTTGAATCCAAACAAGTGCATCTTTTACGTAACATCAGGGTGTTTGTTAGGTTTCATAATTTCAACAACAGGGATCATGGTCAATCCTCTCAAGGTTGAGGCAATCGTTTAGTTGCCTCCCCCACGTAGAATCCTTCAGCTTCAGAGTCTACAAGGAAAGGCAAACTTTTTGAGGCGTTTCATCGCAAACTAAAAGGGATTTATGCACTTACTAAAGAAAGACGTTCCTTTTCATTGGGACGATGTTGCTCAACACTCCTTCGAAGCGTTGAAACATGCCCTCACAATTACCCCTTTGCTTCGACCACCCAATTATAACAAATATTTCTTATTATACTTGGCTACAACAGAGTCAACCATCAACATGGTCTTAGTTCAGGAAGATGATTTGCTCTCAGAATATGTGATCTATTACTTGAGCCAAGGCCTCATTGGACCAGAACTCAATTATTATCATATCGAAAAACTTGTGTTGGCAACAGTCCATGTTGTCCAACGGTTGCGTCATTATATTTTGTTTCGCAAGACCATTGTCATTGCCGTTGTGAATCTGTTTCAATACGTGTTGACACGACAAGTAATCGACGGAAAGATTAGTAGATGGATAGTCATCCTCCAGGAATTTGACTTAGATTTCATTTCGATGAAATCCAAAAAGTCATTACTCTTTGCGGAACTTATCTCGAAACTTCTGGTCGAGTCTGATGATGTTATGCCTGAAGAATCGCCTATTCAAGGAGATATGTTTTTTATATCATCTTCAGACCCCTGGTATGGAGATATTCATGTCTATCTCCAAACTTTGAAGTGCCCTACCTCTGCTTCTCATGATGAACGTTGTTGTATATGTCATCAGGCCAAGAATTATCTCATCCTCGAGGACACTCTCTATCGTCGAGGCATAGATTTCATTTTTCATTGATGCCTCACTCATGAAGAAGCAGAAATCGTGCTTAAGGATTGCCATACTAGAGCATGTGGCGGTCATTTGTCTGGGTTGGAAACAGCCCAAAAGATTTTACGAGCCGGTTACTTCTAGCCGACACTAATCAAAGATTGTATCGAATCGGTCAAGAAGTGCCACCCGTGTCATATCTTCTCTCGGAAGATGAGGGCACATCCCGCTACCATGTTTCTTGTCATCACAGTTGGTCACTTCACCAAGTGGGGGATTGATTACACTACCTGCAACCCTCCTTTAGTAAGGGGGCACCGTTATATCATTGTAGCCATAGACTACTTCACGGAGTGGGTTGAAGCTATGCCAACATTTAAATATGATGGAGAGACTACAACTCTCTTTTTGTTCAACCAGATAATCACAAGGTTCGGTGTCCCGAGAGAGATTGTCACTGAGCATGGCAGTCACTTTCAGAACCAAGTGATGACCGAATTAACATCAAATCTTGGGTTGCGGAAAGAACATTCGTCACCTTACTACCCCCAAGCGAATGGTCAGGTGGAAGCCGTAAATAAATCTCTTAAGACCATCCTACAATGAACGATCAATTCATCCAAGTCAAATTGGCATTTGATGTTATACTCGGCATTATGGGCTTACCGAACGTCTATTAAGGCTGCAACCAGTTTCTCACCTTTTCAACTCATTTACAGGCTGGAAGTAGTCTTACCTATAGAATGTCAGATCCCATCCCTAAAGTTGGTTGTACAGTTACTGCCAGACACTTCTCCACTTGAAGAACGGTTATTATACCTTGAGCATCTTCGTGACGTGGCCCTGGCCAATGAGGCTCACAAACAAAAGGTCAAGTGTCAGTATGATCAGTCTGTTCGTCCTCGTATTTTCTCTGAAGGCGACCTTGTCCTGGTCTACGACTAGGATAAGGACTCCCTGGCGGCAAGCAAATTCAAACCCATGTGGTTTGGACCTTTCATCATAAAAGAGATTCTAAAAAAGGGCGCTTATCATCTGGTAGACTTTGAGGGAAATGCTTTGGCGGAGCCTAGAAATGGTCTCTACCTCAAGAAGTATTACTCGTAGGTAGGTCACCTTGGGTAACTTTTTGTAACATATGTATAGCCTGTGTACTATTACTTTCAGGTTTCTTTTGGTTTTATGGACATGTCGTTTTTTATGTTATCTTTTGTCATTGTGGCAGATGTCAAGTGAATCATAGGTGTTCGTTGGGTACACAAACGGCACTAGCTGGCACACTCAGAGGCTTGCCTCCACAGCTTGGGTAATTTTTACACCTCAGGGCTAGTTATTATCTTTAGGAGGTATATGTTTAGGCGAAACCACAAACAATGTCACTGAATACAACGTAGTTATTGAGTTGCTTCGTGACACCCTGTCATTTGGTATCTCTCATCTTCGGGTCTATTTAGACTCATAGTTGGTTGTGTCTCAATTAAATAGAGTCTACCGTGTTCATGATACTACTTTACACTGACGATTCCTTAGGGTATGTCTCTTAGAACGAAGCTTTGATTATATTACATATTTTCATGTTCCTAGGAGATTAAACCAAGTCACAGATACTCTAGCTAATCAAATCTTAGATTGGCATCTCGCACACATATAAAAAGACATACACATAAACGTGTAAATACATTTTTAAAGGAAAATATGATCCATAAGACATAAAAAGACATAAAAATCCATATATAATATCAAAATAATCATAGTACATAGGTGGGCGCAAGAGTCTCAAAAATACGACCAAAAACGAATCATGGGGTTTATGCCCTCAAACAATATATACAAGTAATGCCCTCGACACGTGAAAATTCTAGAATAACTAAGGTCAGGGCCTGTGGGCCCTATTGTAATGATCAACAGCGTTTTCCAAACACCAAAAAACTAGAACCCACGTCCGTGGTGCCCCCACTACATGAGGCTGCATAGATGGTGGTAGATCCTCAATCTCTACCATGGGGATTGTGCGAGTGAGCGAGGTAAAATTTCTCTCTACTCGTCTCAGAACCCTCTCAGCCTCACCAACTGGAAGCTCTCCTACTGTTGTTCGTCCCCCTGCAGTGGTGGGTGTGGCCCCTAGACGATGACATCACTTGTTCCTTGCATAATCCGTTGGTCGCACTGGTCCCACATCTACACATAATAGACACATATATGTCAAGTGCTCTGGTATAAAAAAATGATATATATAAAAAACAACATAAAAATTACATATGTTTAACAAAAAAAAACAAACGATGCAAACTTACCCATCTCTCCTTGCTCCTCACCGGGAGGTACCGGTATCTCAGGGTCTCTCGAGAAGTCAATCCCAGCATAAGGGTAATCCTCTATGACTGGGATCTGTCGTGACAACCAAGAAAAAAAGTTGTCATCAAAAGACTCATTGGTCCTTCCTCCCCCCTGTCGTGGCAGCAACACTACCCATCTGCATATCGCAGGAAGAGAGGCCTGATGCCCCCGTACTACCTCTCGAGGGATAAAACTGGGCACTCTTTCAAGGAAGAAAGAGAAAAGAATGGTTCCAAACCCAAAATTCCTCTGAGTCCGCAACCGGAAGTATGTCAGTTGTCTCTTCATACAGTCCAATAATGTGGTGCTCCAATCAAAAATCTGTGCATTTAAGCACTAAACTACATAGTTCATCTATGCACGGGAAGCCTGATGCAAAGCAGTAGACCCTGTAATTCACCCGATGAGCAACACTATCACCTACAATGCTAAGTCTGAGATATTGCTTATCGACACTTGTGAGCTCATCCTATTTGTACCTGCCTCACAATAGAGTCCAATCAACTCCAATATGTTGTGAGGCCCCGAGGGAAATGTACGGAAGTTGACTAGTTCCCCTCACCAGGAGAGGCTAGTCAAAAAGTATATGTCCTCGGTCGTTGGCACCAGCGACTGCCCTTCTAGCATAAAGGCCTCTGCGTCGAGATACCAATAATCAACCAAGGCATTCAATAGCCTAGTTTGTGCTCGCATGAAAGGGCATAGGAAGAATTTTAGCAACCCACATTGCATCAACGCAACGACAGCATTAGGGTCTTCCCCAACCAGCGCTCTGATATCCTCATGCTCTCTTTCTCTCCAATGCACATACATTCTGCACATGGGCAAAGTTTAGTAGGGTTAATTCTTTCTTTCTTAAATTTTTTACACTAACTGGAGGGTCCACGCGGGTTGTTGTGATGGCAGTCGCCTGTACACACGGTCTAACATAAAACAGAGCGAGTGTACACGCGGGCTATCATAGGACAGCCCGCGTGGACCTAGGACGGACCTTTTGAGGGTCGATGCCCCCCAAAAAAATGAAACTAAATGCATAAAGAAATATTTAAATTGCAAGAGGAGAGATTTTATACTTACTTGGTCCAAGCAGATGGTTGTTTCATCCACTGAAGCTCCTGGAATCAATTCTTTTCTCAAAGGGGCAGTTTTGGCTTTTAGTCAATTTCTGAATTAACAATGGTGATAATGAGTTGGCAGCTTCTATTTATAGAGGTGTTTGGCCCTTTTTTGTCAATTTTCGGACCCTTTTGTCATTTTTTCTAAACTAAAAATCATTTAAGATGGTTCAGGAGTTTTCTTTGGATGGTCGCGGGAAATATTACTTTGGGTATTGGGAATTTTTTTGAGTTTTTGGGCGTTTTGACGGTCCTTTGGTAAAAAAGTCATTTTTTCTAACTCATTGCATTTAAGTCGAGATTGTACCTCCACTTTCTACATCTCGTTGTCTTTACCGTTTTTCCATAGGATCGATCCCACCAAGTTACGACACGGAACCCTCATCACTGCTTAAGAAGTGTCGTAATTTGGTGGTAGAGCCTACCATAACATAGATGCCCTAGGTAGATCCTGGTTGCATGATGGTGTCCATACTGTCACTAACGACTATAGGCTCGGGAGTCCTCTTTAGATTTTCCCTGATTACAAGTTTGAGCCTCATTTGCATGATTCCTTATCACTCTCGACCTCACCCTTGGGACTCCCAAAACATAACGATTCTTATTTTAAGCCCTTTCCAGACCCTTTAAACATGAAAAGATTGTCGAGCGATCTTGTGGCCTTTCATGCTCGTTAAACTAAAATTTGAAGTCATGTCTATCCAGTGGTAGTTTACCCCTTTTTCAATCTGGACGGTCAACTGTACGAACAAAGGTATACTCTAGAGGCCTCGGATCTCTAGAAGAGTATTCTCAGGTATCATTTTAACCCTTTTTCGGGCCTGAGGGACTAAATTTATGAAAAAGGAACCCCCACGGAGTCCATAGTTAAGCTCTTTTCAGACTCCCTAAAATTGAAAAGATCGTCGAGTGACCTTATTCTTTCACACTCGTTAAAATGGTCCACAAGAACATTCCTGACGGAGTCCATAGTTAAGCTTTTTTCAGACTCCTTAAAAATGAAAAAATTGTCGAGTGATCTTGTCTTTACCACACTCGTTAAAATGGTTTTGAATAGATGTCTTGTCGGTGCTAGTTTACCCCTTTTTCGAACCGACTAGACTACCTTTGAAAAAGGTATCCCAATGGAGTCTCCTTTTATGTTTTTTTAGACTCTCTAAATATGAAAAACCGTCGAGCTTACATTCTCTGGGCTCGTTAAACTTACATCGAAGGATGTTACCATTGTGTGTTTTGTTAACCGTGTTTTCATACATGTGTCTTTGGTCTAATGCCGACTCCATGTTACTCTCAAATGAACCATCTAAAGCATGCCTTACATGCAAGCTCTGTAGCACTTTGCCTCTGCGTCTTGACACCTTTGGCCCCAGGAGGGATTTTTCCCAAGTGTCCTTGCTTTGAACATCAATCTTGTCCTTGAGCCTCGAACTCATATGTTTGCGACACTCGTTCCTACTTTGTAGCGTAACATTATTTTATTCTTTTTCCAGAATTATTGAAAAAGACAAAAAAAAAAATCAAATATAACCCAAAAAGAGGAAGGGAAAAGTATTTTCTTTGTATTGGCAGCACAATGAGTCACCCTTGGATAAAGCACATCCTTCGGTTTGTTCGTCAAGCCCTGGGATTTAATATGACCTTAGGAAGTTGTTCCCACTACATTGAGATGTTTCCTCCTCCATTTGGTTATTCTTCCAGACATATGGAGAGTTTGCGTTGCCTCCTGCCTCGTGAACTTTTGTTAATGCCATGCTGCCTGAGTCTCATCATTTGTCCTGCTATTGTCCAAGGGAATTTTTTCCAAGCCTGAGTCGGCCCCTCTGCAGTTTGTCTCTTACCCTCATGCTCGGCCATCCCAAAAGTCCAATCAAGTCTTTGTTCGAAATCAATGAAGCCTTCAGTCTGATCATCAAGATTCTCTAGTCCATGATCGACGAGCCGTCGAAGACCTCTGGGTAGTGAAGTCGTACACTCATATTACACTCCTACCCAAGTGTTGAACATTTTGAATTTGTTGCTCGAGCTTTGAAGACCTCATCTCCAGCCATCAGGCCTTATCAGCTTCTAGAAGATGGATACTATACATGTATATCTTTTTTATTTTGACATGTAGATCCGTTGTGTATTGCTCGCGGCTACACTTTATATAGTTATATGACATGGATCTACAGTGTATTTGATTGGTAGCCATGATTTTATTTCATCCCGAGCATGGGTATGCCCGCCTCGGTGAGACAATTTTTATTTTGCAGATGGCACCTCTCGATTTTTGGTCCTTGGGCTCACCAGTTTGGTACGTTGATAAAGATTAATAATGTATTTCAACCATCAGATACTCTTCTAACCTCACACATTAGGGGGCATCTATTATAACCCTAAATTGCACCAGACATACTTACCTGGCATCAGGCCATCTCAAACTCCTTCTTTGCCAAAACACTACTGAACAACTCTTCTTAAAAAACCCCTTCATAAAGTCCCACACGCCCTGCTCCATTACTGATCGCGTGTACACGCTAGTTGCTCCAATACAGTCCGCGTGTACCTACAAAAGCACGGAAAAAATAAAAGTTGTTGACGGAACACACAGCTTTGGGAAAGTTAACTAAACCTTTCAGCCATGCATGGCCGGTCATTCGACCAAATACCTAGCTCCTTCTAGCCTATAAAAGAAGGGGTAAGGGTCCCATTTGAAAGGAGGAAAATCATAGTAAAGAGACTATACCCAATTGAGCATTCCCCTTGTCCCAACCTTTAGCCATCCTTGTGCAAAGAGAAGTATAGAGAAAAGCAGTTAGAGGACAGTTGAAGAGGAGACCGGGACCAGTTTCGAGGAGTAGTGTCGACCATATATTTTAAGTTTACTCTTGTGAAGATTAATACAAAAAGGAATACTTTTCTCGTCCCGCCATATCAAGTGTTCAAGTTGAATGTTTATTTTATGATATTGTCACAACTAACCCAACAATTAGTATATGAAATGCATGTTTGCAACTTTTTGTTTGTTCATATGTGAATGCAGGTCAGCTTTGGGAGAAGGCTTGCAATCGAAGAGCGAGCGAAAGAAAAGGGATCGACATCAAACGAAGGACTTAAGGTAGAGTTATCGAATCTCATTTACACCTTTGTATTGCATGAATGTGGGTTTTTTGTTGGGAGAATAGGAAAGAGTAGAGACCTTTGAAATGGTCATTTTATGCATGCATGATTAGAGCCCTTAAATGCTAAGTCCGTAGGAGGGATTCCCACCCACAACAAGAACACTACTTAAATGTACTATTATCATAATTAGTTGTGGCTACTATATATTCCCCAAGCCTATTCCATGATTATGTTTGTGTGAAATAAGGTGTTTAGTACTAGAAGTTTCTACCTTTTATGTCTAGCCTCCACCCTCTTCAACTAAAATCGTTCTTTATATAATAGAGGCTATCATTGTAAAGAGATGTCCAAAACTTAACCTAGCAATAAAAAACTAAAAACTACTCCATTAGATCTCGAGCCTAAAACAAATAATTTTAAATGCACTAAAGTATTTGATAAGCATCACAAAAAACATTTTTACCAAGTCTTTGAGAAAGATGATTTTGCAATTATTGTCTAAAGAAAGAGAGCCTAAAACAAATAATTTGAAATGCACTAAAGGATTCGATAAGCATCACAAAAAACATTTTTACCAAGCCTTTGAGAAAGTTGATTTTTCATTTATTATCAAAGAAAGATATAGAATGTTATGAGTTAAATGCACCATTAACATTTGTAAAATCAAAGCTCAATATGTTTGGGATTGATGATGAATTTTTTAGCCATTTTATTTAAAATGCCTATGAAAAGCAAAGCTTCCTAACACTAGGCATCCTTTATTTCTCACCAAGAATCCAAAAAAAGATGTTTTCACGAGAAATATGATAGAATATTTGTTTTGGTGTTGCACTTAAATGTTGAGTTGAATGAAGCCATCATATTTGGTTCCCTTGACCTCAAAGTTTTAATATTTGTTTTAGTGTTGCAATCAAAAGTTGAGTTGAATGAAAGGCATCGTCTTTGGTTCTTTTGACATCAAAGAGTTATAGATGATGTCTTATTTCCATTTAACCACACTTTTTTTACGCATCACTAACTCTACTTTCTCAATGATCTAAGGATGCTCTGCAATATCAAACCAATAGTAAGTCCAATTTATATAATATAGATCCGACATCTCATTCAATCAGCAAGGGCTAAACAAATTTAGAAAAATATGCAAGCATTTCATGTAATATCCAACTTACCTAACACTTCTAGAAGGAAAGCCTCTTATTTGGATATGTGCATAGCATTATGGAGATCAAATTACGGATATCAAATTATTATCAGGAAAATTATACCACATACCAAATGTTTTAGTAAATATTTTTAGTGTTATAAGAATGGACAAAACTTTCAAAAAAATATTCAATTTTTTACAGCAAAAGTTTTAGCATAGGATTTAGTAGATGTTTAATATAACTAAAAAATTTGGGCATCCGAAGGCCATGACAATGGCTTTTTTCCTAGTGTATTTAAAATAGTAATGTACATCGGTGTGAAAACCAATGCATTTTATATACATTGAAATCCTCGTTGTGTCTTTTATAGATAGAATGCACTAGTGTGTTTAATCCATTATAAAAATATCGATGCCTATCATATATCTTAAAAGCACGCATGCGACTTATCTACTATTGCACACTAATGTGAATTATCTACTATTGCGCACTAGTGTAAAAGAACAATTTATATGCACCAGACCTTAAATAGGTATCAAACACATTGTTGAGTTCAAATGATTGTCATGCATCGATATGTTTCAATGTTGAATTGTTTTATGTTATGGGTATGCAAATGCAACTTATTGTTTTTTTATAAAAAAAAAATATTAATCATCAAAGATTAAATATTTTATAATAATATTTGATCTTATATTTAAGTAATGTTTTTGGATATAATCGTTACATTAATGTATCATATAATTTAAACAAATATACCCGCAAATTACACCTTGTTTATTGTAATAATGTAAAACATCCATATATTTAATCAGCAATGTAATATTTTATAACATTAGAAATTGCAATATAAAATAAATTCATTTTATTATATATGAATAATGGATTCTTTGTTATACAAAATGGGACACATAAAGTTCCACAATAATCAAAATGTGAATACCCCCGGATGGGGTGTCAGAGCACGAAACGTGGCAAACTTTGGGCGATGGCAATCGGCAGCGTGGCATAGAGCCACGTGATGGGCTTGTGTCACAGCCCACCACCCTACCCAGCATTTAAATGAGTCTTAATGCGGTGCGAGGGAGCATTAACGCTCTCGTCCTCCCCTCCACGACGCANGATTCGGATGGCTTCTTTCATTATGATTTGGCTCTACTTCTACCCGATGGTTGCAGAGTCCCTCCCACTGCAACGCAGCTCTCCCCCTGTTAATTTTCGCTGGAGTTTTACAGTCCCGGGCTTCACCCTTCACCGTGCGCCTTCAGTCTCTGTAACCAGCTGCACAAACTTAGCCATGACTCGACCCAGAGGCCGCCCGAAGCGAGGCTCCCCCTGGAAGCCTCGAAGACCCCGACCTCGTCCTCTGAATCGACTTCCAATGACTCTTCCCCTCGCCAGAAGCCTCATTCTACCCCTATCTCGCTATGCACCCCACAGCTCAATTCCATGGCCATTATATCTCGTACGCCAGTTTCAATTCTGCAGTTGTCTCAAGCCCACTCCACGCTTCCGTCCACCTCTGCACCTTCCCACGACCCTCTCGGCAATTTAGATGGTGGTCCCTCTCACTACAGTCAGCCCAAGCGCGCAGGTCCCGGTCTGTATGCGACTGTGGATAAAATGCAATTCACAGAGAGTCTGTCTGCCTTACATGATCTCGTCTTTGAACTTCGGAGTGAGGTAGCGGACCTACAGTACCGCGTACAAGCCACAGAAGCCAAGGTGGAAAGTTTCTTGCAAATTATCTCCTCCATGCACGAGGCCTTGTTTACGGAGCCTGTAGACACCAGCCCCCTGAAACATCCCGAAGCCGCTCAGGAGGAAACTCAGGACGAAATGCAGAAGCCCATGGATTCAAGCCGGGAGCAGGAGAAGCGAAAGGAAGAAGACAAGGAACCTGCATGCAAAGAAGGTGCCAGCGAACAGTGGGACTATGGAGTGACGTATATAGAAGAAGAGCCCTGGCCCGGCGACCTGTCAGCCACATGGCCTACCTACCAGCCAGGTGTTTAATCCTAGTTTATGACTGTTTATTTAGATTATAGTCTTAAAAGGCATTCAACATGTCTTCTTTTGTAGATGGTTTATATTAAGACTTGCATGCTCACAGAACTAGACGGGTTGGTTGGACTGGTTTCCCCATTCTGGGGCAGTCTAGCAAATGCAACCTGGTTATTACTGTATTTTGAGACTATGTTTCAGACCTTTGAAGGATTTTAATATAATATTACCACTTATCTAAAAAAAAAAAATAATCAAAATGTGAATAAATAATTGTTACAATTATTAGTAACCCATCGCATACCAATTGGAACAATATGTCAACATTAAACAAAATGTCTAATTTTTACAAACAAATGTTCTAAGAGATCAAACTTGAAACATGTAATTATATTGATCATCATTCATCACTCAAACTATTGTCATTGTTTGAACTACTTGCATGTCTTATTTCTTTAACACTTGTAGGGGATATTATACTTGGGTTTTTTTCAATGTATTATTAATTAGCTTGATTTTGTTTCACCTCTTCATGTGGCATTTAGAAACATAGAAATAAAGTAATGAGTATATCTACATTTATAAAATATAATATATGTGAATAGTATATCTACATTTATAATATTATATATGCAACTGTATAACTCAAAAAACATATCATATCAGCATATGTCAAATGGGTTCATGAATATTGGATTCATTGGATTGATGTTTGTATTGTAAGTGAAAACCATCTAATAGAATTTTTTTCTACTATATCCCTCATGTTTTTATAATAAAAAAATCTCTATGTCATTAACTTCCAGTACCTGTTGGCACCCTGAGGTTTTGGAAAGACCACATGTGTGCCACAAGTCAGCATTGTGTATGTGACAAGAGTTTACATAGCGCGGTGCCTAGATTCAGTGCATGTACAAACCAATGTTCCATTGCGCGCACCAACCCATTTTATACCGCACGCAAGGACTTGTAAACTTTGCATGTATGCCAAACCCTTGAAGATCTTCAATAATGATTGTAATCATTTTTGTAACAATCTAATTGGTCACGGTAGAGGTTGTGGGTGAGATGGCAAGGTTGTTATGATTTCCATGCTCCAATGGAGATAAGAGGAATGCACGCGGATATGTAAGGGTTGGGTTTCTGGTTAACTAAGAGTTCAATGTTATGTTAGTTGTAAATGAGTTAGATTTCCAGTTAAGCATGGCATCAGTTATTGTTATGTTCTACTTCACTAGTTGTTCAAGGATGTTATGTGAACATGAGAGAGAAAGTAGATCAAAATACTAGCATATTGTTGGTCTTTGTTTCAGTTTAAATGTGCTCTAAGCGAGATATGGCCCTCTATGTATTGAAATGTATCTGAATGATTTTGACCTTAATGATTGAAGCATGAAGCACATTTGTATTTGTATTTTATTGACTCTAGTCTGAATGTATGCATGTTATGTATTATTCTACATAACACTCCTAACAAAGTTACCAACTTAACAAGAACTGTGACCTCAAAATGAAAACTCTAGCCCTTAAAACCCATATTTTTGCATAAAAGGCATGAAAAACAACCCCCAAATCAAAAGGTGGTGCTATCGGTAGCACCACTTTTTCTAATCAGGTCAAAATTACAACTTTTTTCAAGCATAGCCTTAAAAAATCAAATAGTTGCTTAGAAAAACCTTAAAATCAACACCTAAATAAAAAAGAGACGTTTTCTAAATGTTGAAATTATATATAATTATGACCTAATTGAAACTGTGGCCTTGATAACCAATCCCTATGCAAATAAAAAACCATAAATGGTCACTTGAAAATTTATTTACTAACTTTTTTTTTCAAAATTTACATTAAAAAATAAATAAAGAGAGAGTAGAAAAACATCACAATTTTTTTTTTAAATGAAGAAACAAACACTTTTAAATATTCAAAACCCAAATTTATATATATAAAGAAAAAATATATATATACAGAAATGAAAAAAAATTAAAATTGTCCCGGAAAACAATAAATTCAAAAAAAAAAATTCAAAACCCAAATTTGAAAAAAAAAACCCATTAAAAAAACAATGGAAAAAAACCCCTAAAAACAAATGAAAAATAAAATAAAATTTCCCAAAATAGAACAATTTTAAAATATATATAATTTTTTTGTAAAAAAGAATAACAAAGAATCTCTTGAAATGAAAAAAATAAAAATAAAGCATAACCTACCCCCCTCTAGATTTGAACTTGTGGCCTCCCAGGAGGAAACACATGTTCTTAACCATTATGCCCACTCAAGTTGTATACAAATTTCATTTCAATTTTTTTTTTAAATTAGAATATATATATATATATATATATATAATGGGTGGGGGCGATGTCTGGCATCGCCCCAGCCCCCAGCGGACTAGGTCTTGTGGCGCCACGGTAATTGGTCCTGGCCCGCGAGGGGAGTTGGGGCTATGCCCGACATCGCCTCGCCATTTTCATAACTATAAATATATATGTTTAGTCATATGCGTAGTTATATATATATATATATATATATATATATATATATAGAGAGAGAGAGAGAGAGAGAGAGAGAGATATATATATATAGAGAGAGAGAGGCTTCCACAGTGCAACTCATTAATCTATGACCCATATCCATGAGTATTAGTCATAATTGACCAATAATTCTCATGATTTGAATAGTCCACTTAGCACTCATTGCATCGGGTGATGCTCACAGGGGTGAAGAACTGGGATTGAAACCAGCGAAATGAATCGCATAGCATCAATCATCACTTTCGGGGCTTGCACCCAGTAACCAGGACTTCCCAGGTGGTCACCCATTCCAAGATGCCTCTGGCTCAAGCACACTTAACTGTGGAATTTTCCCCACAATCAAGCCCACTTAGCTTGCTACTCCATTTGCAAAACCTTAACAAGTATTGTGCCTTATGAACTATCCAGTTAGAGCTCCCTTCACTCTTATACTTAAGCATAAAGAGGCTTCTGCAGTGCAGCATATTAGATATCATTTTCGGGATTAACTGCGTAGAGTAAATCATTAATCTATGACCCACATCCATGAGTATTAGTCGCAACTAACCAATAATTCTCATGATTTGAATAGTCCACTTAGCACTCATTTCATCAGGTGATGCTCACAGGGGAGAAAAAGTGGGATTGAAACCAACGAAATGAATCGCATAGCATCAATCATCACTTCCGAGGCTTGCACCCGGTAACCAGGACTTCCCAGGTGGTCACCCATCCCAAGACGCCTCTGGCTCAAGCACACTTAACTCTAGATTTTTCCCCAAAATCAAGCCCACTTAGCTTGCTATCGCATTTGCAAAACCTTAGCAAGTATTGTGCCTTATGAACTTTCCAGTTAGAGCTCCCTTCACTCTTATATTTAAGCATAGAGGGGCTTCCGCAGTGCAACATATTAGATATCATTTTTAGGATTAACTGCGTAAAGTAAGCCATTAATCTATGACCCATATCCATGAGTATTAGTTGCAACTAACCAATAATTCTCATGATCTGAATAGTCCACTTAGCACTCATTGCATCAGGTGATGCTCACAAGGGTGAAGAAGTGGGGTTGAAACCAACAAAATGAATCGCATAGCATCAATCATCACTTCTGGGGCTTGCACCCGGTAACCAGGACTTCCCAAGTGGTCACCCATCCCAAGACGCCTCTGGCTCAAGCGCACTTAACTGTGAATTTTTCCCCACAATCAAGCCCACTTAGCTTGATACCCCATTTTCAAAACCTTATCAAGTATTGTGCCTTATGAACTATCCAGTTAGATCTCCCTTCACTCTTATATTTAAGCATAGAGGGGCTTCCGCAGTGCAGCATATTAGATATCATTTTCAGGATTAACTGCGTAGAGTAAGTCATTAATCTATGACCCATATCCATGAGTATTAGTCGCAACTAACCAATAATTCTCATGATTTGAATAGTTCACTTAGCACTCATTGCATCGGGTGATGCTCACAGGGGTAAAGAAATGGGAATGAAACCAGTGAAATGAATCGCATGGCATCAATCATCACTTCTGGGGATTGCACCAAGTAACCATGACTTCCCAGGTGGTCACCCATCCCAAGACGACTCTGGTTCAAGCGTGCTTAACTATGGAGTTTTCCCCACAATCAAGCCCACTTAGCTTGCTACCCCATTTGCAATATATATATATATATATATATATATA
>ML791292.1:374235-388639 GCA_009831015.1 Picea engelmannii
CCATGAGTATTAGTCATAATTGACCAATAATTCTCATGATTTGAATAGTCCACTTAGCACTCATTGCATCGGGTGATGCTCACAGGGGTGAAGAACTGGGATTGAAACCAGCGAAATGAATCGCATAGCATCAATCATCACTTCCGGGGCTTGCACCCAGTAACCAGGACTTCCCAGGTGGTCACCCATCCCAAGATTGTTATAACCCTAATTTGCACCAGACATGCTTACCTGGCATCAGGCCATCTCAGATTCCTTCTTTGCCAAATCACTGCTGAACAACTCTTCTTAAAAACCCCTTTTATAAAGGCACACGCGCCTTGCTACATTACTGCACGCATGTACACGCTAGCTGACCCAAGATAGCCCGTGTGTACCTACAAAAGCACAAAAAAAGGAAATTTGTTGACGGAACACACAGCTTTGGGTAAGTTAACTAAACCTTCCGACCATGCATGGCCGAAAATTCGACCAAATACCTAGTTTCTTCTAGCCTATAAAAGAAGGGTTAGGGGTCCCATTTGGAGGAGGAGAATCATAGTAAGGAAACTATACCTGATTGAGCATTCCCTTTGTCCCAACCTTTAGCCATCCTTGTGCAAAGAAAAGTATAGAGCAAAGAAGTTGGAGGACAGTTGAAGAGGAGCCCAGGACCACGTTCATGGAGCAGTGGTTGGCTTCATCATTGTAAGTTGATTTATTGAAGGTAATAATAAAGAAGTACTTTTCCCGTCCCACCATATGAGGTTTTCATGGTTTATTGCATACATGTTGATTAAATCTCTAACCCATTAATCTGTAGATCAAATGCATGTGGAGTTCTTTGTTTGTCTTGTGTGAATGTAGGTCAACCTTGGGAGGAGAGTTGCAGTCAAAGAGCGACCAAGCGTGAAGAAGGATCGATATCAAACGCCCGAAATAAGGTATGCTCACTTGATCTTCTTAACTACGTATTTGCTTAAGAATAATGGGGATTAGGTCCGGGATGACGGTAGAAGTAGGAATCTTTAGGTCTTTTCAGCATGCATGATAAAACCCTAAGTGTTAGTTCGTAGAGGGATTTCCCACTCACAACAGAATTGGCGACCATACTGGGGATCTCTAGGGTTTCTGGGAATATTTTTTGGGTATTTTTAAAAAATGGTTTCATTCCTTGTTTTTAAAGTTTCTACAAAAGTCTGAGCTAACATAGATTATGGTCTTCCATACCAGTTATCTCTGTTTCTTTGCTTGACTGCATTTTTTTCTTTTCTTTTCCGAGACCCACAGAGGTACACGCAGCCTGTATAAGGTCTGCACGTGTGTACCCGCGCCCTACCTTCTCACAACCTGTGTGTGCACGCTAGCTGAGGATGTGTCAATCGCATGTATGATTCTAGAAAATTTCTTTTAGAGAGGCAGTCATCCTCTCCCCTGTCAGAAATAGTCCTTCTCAGGGGTTTTCTAGAACTCTTTCTAGTCTTTGTTGTTTGCAGTCTATAACTTAGGTTTCACCTCAAATTGGTTTGTTCTATGAAGTTTTCCTTGAATTGTTTTCTTTTTTTTGTTAAAGTAAGTGCCTGAGTCTTCAAGAGATCCTGGTTCTTAGTACCAGTGGTCTCTGCCTGGGCTGGATTGCTTGGCCTTTCATTTGTCTCATAGTTTCAGAGATACATGCGGCTTGTATAAGGCCATCATGCATGTACACGTGCTCTGAATTTACACAGCTCGCGTGCACATGCTTCTTGTTGAACTGTCAGCAGTGTGCTTGTGGAGAAAAATTTTGTTGAAGGTGAGGCAGTCATACTTTCCTTTGACAAGAGTTATACCTCTTAGGTTTTTGGGTCTCTGTCATAGCGGTCAGTAACTTAGGTTTGATCACAACAATAGCTTTCTTTTTCATTAAGAAGTTTTCCTCAAAATTTTCTTTTATAGGGTTTTTAGACAAGTGTGAGAGTCCAATTTTAATTTGCATGTGTGTGATTTTTAAAGTGACTCTTTGCGATCTGTGCTTAGGCCAGAAGTTTTCTTGGTTTTTACTTGTTGACATTTTTCCTTTTTGCTTTGTGAGCATTCAAATAAAAAAAATCTTTTATTTCTTTGTTTGGTTAAAAAGTGTTGTTTTGCATTAGTAACCAGGGAAAAGTCTTTGCTTTCATAAGTTCTTGACGGTTTACTTAGATCATAAGTAGCTTGTAGTCAAGTGGAATCCTGCTTTGAGTTTGTTGTTCAAAGATCTTAGACAATTTTTAAGTTTGAAAAGTTGTTTAAGATTTGAGTTAAGTGAAGGTATTTTGTTTCCAGCTTTCTATTTATTTTTCTTTCATCTTTCAAACAACACTAGTTTCACTTTCATAACATTTGACTTAGGAAAAACCATAAAAATTAACGCTAAATCTAAAATTCACTAGACTTTTTATGTTTGTAGGGTCAACCAACTAATTTAGGGTTAGGGCCTTGAATTAGGTTGGAGAGGAAATTCTTCAAGGCCATTAAAATCAAACATTGGAGTCTGAGTTAGGGAGTGTCAAAGTCCAGTATCGTGAAAGTTATCCATGACCCCCCTCTAACACAAGGGTTAAACATGAGGTCGCGTGTGGAAAGGTAGCGGAGATAACCCCTCCAAAGTTGGACCAATCGTAGTGGAGAACACATATAGAGGGCTTGTCTTGGGATTCCGTCGATTGCATTTTCCAAGGAGCTTCGTGGGTCTCGAATCCATTCAAGGTCCTCAGTTTTCTTCCGGACCACTTGCCTTCGATGCCCTTGATAGGTTTCGGGCTTGATACCCTGCTCATTGTGGTCTACCGGACTTTCGACTGTACCCGCCAGGTGATTGTTCGCACACTGGCAACCTAGTTGCCTATCTTTTTAGAGACATACACAGGTGACTGCGGGGGTATACCACGGTACCTAGGACAGACATCAGGCCACGCTTTGTAGAGTATACCCGGAGGGTGCTTCCGTGTTCAAGTTGCACTTGCACCGGAAATTTTCTCTAGTGTTGGTTGTTGTAACTATTCTTCCAATTAGTTTAGTGTTTGCTTGTTTTATCTTGGAGGGACTTTTTGAGAGTGTGTTGTTTTTTCAACGAATAGAAATCCCTAGGGTGTCTTTGATCTTCTCACACAGTGGAGGATCACGAGCTCCACCAATCACGAAAGCTTTTGGACCTATCACCAGTTACACTGGAGCAACCTCCGCCACCACTAAGGCGAAAGCTATACCAACAAGGGTCTTTTGAAGCGATCGGGTCACAAGAAATTGTACTCGACCAACATCCAGAGGAAACGACCATTTTAGACTTTGGAGCGAAAGCTCTTGGTCCATATAAAATTCCAACCACTAATCTTTCGACACCCATCATCGTACCGATTCACCCTTAAAAGTGTCAGATAGTGTCGCACACAGCAATGGAAACAAATGTTGTCACTCCTTTTGGGAATTCTTCAATTCCCACTACGGTTGTCACCACAGGAGAGTTTCCACCTCCTAACCCACCGTCACCAGTCCGAGCCACCATGGTCTTGACCGCCTCTACCTCTCACAGTGGTCTGATCCCGTCTATGGCAGCGGCCACAACCCCTTTCACACCAAGTGCGACAGGCCCTCCATTCTCATATCGGATGCCTAGCTCAGGTACAAGTCCTACACTTTCCTACTCCACTTCAGAGACTTTAGGTCTGGGGGCAAGGAGCTCTAATGCTCCTCTGCAAGGCCACATGGGAGGCACTTCAGCTCCTTTTAACGCTTTCCCTTACGAGGGAGGTCATATACCTCCTTCGTCCCCTTCGCTCAGTGGCACCCACCAACAGTCCATCAGGCCACCTACACACCATAGTTTATTTGGAGCAGGGAGTCAAGGACCACCTTCACATAATATGCCAGTAGGTTCAACACCATTTTCTTTGTTCGGTGCATTTGGTAACAACGCTTTCTCGTTAGCTGCTTTCCCGACTGGGGGCAATCCCGGTTACGGACAACCTATTCCTATGCAGGGTACTATTCCTGCATAGGGAGAAAACCCAGGAACTTCTTCCGCATCAGGGCTTTGGAATTCTTAGCAGGGATCAGTTCCCTTGTCAGGAATGTCGATCTGGGGCAATTCTTTTCACAACCAATGGAACCCCGGACAAGGTACTATGCCTATCCCCATGGGATAGGCATGGGGCAACCCTTCCCAAAGCCCTCCGAATGTAATGCATGCCCAACCATCTACGTCCTATTTTGGGAATCAGCCGATGATGTCTCCCCACATGCAAAATCCATACGATGTTCATGGCCATGGTTTTTACCAGAATCCAGGCTAGCAATCGAACTTTTCCTGGCAACCTGGTGCCAGTCAAACTCCAGGTCCCCTTTTCAATGGTTATCACCAACAACCCAAACTACCTTTCTTGGAAACCTTGCATTTTCCAGACTTGACGAGGTTGTTGAATGAACCTATCTGTCACGATCCGCGTTGGCCCCCTATGCCGACGAAGTTGCCTTCGGACATACCAAAGTTCGAAGCCAAGCCTAACAAAGATCTAGGAGATCATGTGACCACCTTCCATCTTTGGTGCTTGTCTAACTCGTTGAAATATGACTCTGTACAGTTGTGATTGTTCCAATGTACTCTCATTGGGAGTGCCATGAAATGGTACATTGAGCTCGACCGCTCGAATTGGCAATGACTTTCCTAAACCATTTCCAATTACCTGTGAGATATGATGTTGGCACAGAATTGTTGGCCAATTTCGCACAGACAAAAGCGGACCATATCTCTGATCACATCCGAGAATGGAGACGCCGGAAGAGTTTAATTAAGGTGCCAATCCCACCAGCATTCCTTCTCAAGTGGTTCCTTAAGTCTTTGGTCCCACAGTTATCCAAAGACGTCGCGACGTCGGGAGTGTTTTCCAAGGAAGACGCCATCATGAGAGCTCAACAGCTTGAGCTAATCTATTCTCATTATGGTTTATTATACGAGATCTTTCCAGATGCGCCACGCTCAATACTTGATAAAACTAGACAAAGAGATAGACCACATGCCGATGGTATTGTTGGTTCAGCACAAACAAAGCCCATTGAGCAACTGACGAAGCAATTGCAGCAATTGTCTATACAACACATAGCGGCCAGCCAAACTACTGTTTTGGCTGCTCCCCCTACCCAAACGTCAGATGTACACACAATGCAATCGAAAAATCCAAATCCCACCCAGCAGCTTGAAAGAAAGAAAAAACAACGTAAGAAGGGTAAGGGGGATAAGAAACCCACTAATAATGTTGGCGGGGCCACCACTGAGAAATGGAAGGCAAGGTATCTGTGCAACCTATACACGGAAGACCAGTCGACCCACCAATGTCCTCGGCTTGCAGAGGCCCAAAAGTTTGTGACACGGCAACATCCTGTCGTGTTAACCAATCCATTTCAACATGGGCAAAACCTAACCCAAGCCTCTACAAGCGCGGAAGGGGGTAGTCGAGGACCCTGTCCATCTTCGAACAATCCTGCATCCGCGAATGTGTATATGATGAAGGGAGATGCTTTTATATTGACTAGAGTGCATGACTACAATAAACCAAGCACTTCCGAGAAGGGAAAAGAAGCCAAACTCCCATCTATTCCTCTCCAGATCGAGAAGACTTTGGGCGAAACAATGACACGCATCCCAAAAGGCATGTTCAAAAAATCTTCTCACAACCCAAACGCAAGGGCCACCCAGAACTATTCTGTGGTGGAGGATTTGTCTCAAACCCCTTATGTGATGTCCGCTTTGGAGGTCCTCCAAAGTTGCCCTTCCCAGAGGAAAGCTTTGTTAGCCGCTTTAGGATCTACCGAGACTTGTAATCCAGGTACCATCATGTTGGATACAACCGACTTAAAACCTTGTATGCCTTACCACGTAGCGTTTCAGATAGTAGTGGCTCACCCCATGAAAACTTTTACTCAGAATATTTTCCGCACGGTGGTTGTTGAGGGTGCCTCAACATGCGTTATGTCGTTGGCATGTTGGAAGGCCATTGGCCAGCCCGTTTTATCTCCGTCACCTACTCTTCTCACTGCTTTCGACAGTCGTTCATTCCGACCACATGGTATCATTCCCTCTTTCCCCATGCAGTTAGGAGGGAAGGTCGTGTGCATCGAGGTAGAAGTAGTCGACGCGTCCCTCGCTACAATATCTTGTTAGGAAGGAGTTGGACTTACGCCATGCAATCAATGGTTGCTATAGTTTTTCGGGTCTTGTTGTTTCCACATGAGGACCAGATTGTGACCATTGATCAATTGTCTTTCTCCAGACCTGACCCTCCATTGGGGGTATCCGCGGTCCCAATGATTGATAATCCCCAACCAGGTGTAGTCAATGTAGGGGTTGGTTTGTGCCCATCTTTGATGGGTACCTTCGATTACCCCCCCCTCAAGGCGATGTCAAGTTCATATCCGACCACCATAAGGTTGAGAGTTTCCAAGTTTCTTCATTTTGCACGACTTAATTCAACGATCCATGGATACTTCCTTCCCCATTGGCCACGATGGAAGGGACAGGGCACCCGGGCATGTCCATGCCCTTGTCCGTAGTTGAAGTAGCATACTCTTTAGTCCAGCAAGCTTTGACCGACACAGATCCAACTCCTGCACAAGAGTTAGATCCTCCTCTAGATCCTATTTGGGCTCAAGGTTCTCTCGCTGACATCGATTTGTTAGACTTAGTCTTGCCCTTCGATGAAGCAGTAATTGAAGAAATGACTAGTCTGGAAAAACCCTGGGATGATCTCCATCACAGATCATACTTCCTCCTAGAGTTAAGTAGAATTGAAGTTGAAGAATTCACCTTGACTATGACTGGAGATAGGTCTTGTCCTATTAATCCCTTAGCTACACATGAGGTTTATGCCGAGGGTAATATAGAAACCATCACTAAAACCATACCGATCAATATCTCCAGAACCCCTGGCGTCGTGGAGACTGTTTTCGTCGGAGCTGACTGCTCCCCCGGAGAGATTCAAATCTACACAGATATATTTAAAGAATTTCGCGATGTTTTTGCCTGGTCTAACAAGGAAATTCCAGGCATCGATCCAAGAATAGTCAAACATGAAATCACAACTTATCCAGATGCCAAACCTATTCGGCAGAAGCTTCATCCAGTTAATCCCAGGAAAGCAGTAGCCATTAACGTTGAAGTTGAGAAACTGCTAAAAGCCGGTTTTATCTATCTTATCCATTTGACCCAATGGGTGTCAAATCCTATGCCGGTCAATAAGAAACAGGGCACGATTCGTGTATGTACGGACTTCCGTGATTTGAACAAGACATGTCCAAAAGATAATTTTCCCAGACCATTCATCGACCAGATAATTGATGAATGTGCAAGTTGCAAGGCCTTCTCTTTCATGGACAGTTTTTTGGGATATAATCAAATACAAATCAAACCCGAAGACCAGCAAAAAATGAAATTCACTTGTCCATGCGGTACATTCGCGTATCGTACGATGCCCTTTGGCCTCAAAAATGTTGGAGCAACCTTTCAATGGGCCATGTCTTTTTCTTTCCATGATCTCAAGCATATAGTCGAGGCCTATTTAGATGATTTAGCATCTCGATCTCGCAAGAGAACAGATCATCCCACACACCTCTGACTTATCTTTGAGCGATGTCACTACTTTCAGATTCGCTTGAATCCAAACAAGTGCAACTTTTGCGTAACATCAGGACGTTTGTTAGGTTTCATAGTGTCAACAATAGGGATCATGGTCGATCCTCTCAAGGTTGAGGCAATAATTCAGTTGCCTCCCCTGCGCACAATCCTTCAACTTCAAAGTCTACAAGGCAAGGTGAATTTTTTAAAGAATTTCATCGTTAACTATGCCGAGATCACAAAGGGCTTTATGCACTTACTGAAGAAAGACATTCCTTTTTATTGGGACGATGCCGCTCAACGCTCTTTCGAAGCGTTGAAACATGCCCTCACAACTGCCCCTTTGCTTTGGCCACCTAACTATAACAAAGATTTCTTATTATACCTGGTTGCAACAGAGTCAACCATCGGCATGGTCTTAGTTCAAAAAGATGATTTGTTCTCATAATATGTGATCTATTACCTGAGCCGAGGCCTATTCGAACCGGAACTCAATTATTCTCATATCGAAAAACTTGTGTTGGCAGCAGTCCATGTTGTTCAACGGTTCCGTCATTATGTTATGTTTCGCAAGACCACCTTCATTGTTGTTGTGAATCCATTTCAGTACATGTTGACATGACGGGTAATGGGCGGAAAGATCAGTAGATGGATAGTCATCCTCCAGGACTTTGACTTAGATTTTGTTTCAGCAAAATCCAAAAAGTCACTGATCTTCGCAGAACTTATTTCGGAACTTCCGGTTGAGTCAGGTGATGTTGTGCCTGAAGAGTCGCCTATCTGAGGAGATATGTTTTTGATCACATCTTCTGATCCCTGGTACGAAGATATACTTATCTATCTCCAGACTTTGAAGTGCCCCACCTCTGCTTCTCGTGATGAGCGTCGTCGTATACACCATCATGCCAATAATTATCTCATACTTGACAATATGTTGTATCAAAGAGGTGTAGACTGCATCCTGCGTCGATGTCTCACTCACAAAGAAGCAGTTATTGTTCTTAACGATTTCCATACCAGAGCATGTGGCGATCATTTTTCTGGGTTGGCAACAACCCAAAATATTTTACGAGCAGGTTACTTATGGCCGACACTAATCAAATATTGTATCGAATCGGTCAAGAAGTTCCACTCATGTCAAATCTTTGCTCGGAAGATGAGGGCACATACCGCTCCCATGTTTCCTGTCATCACAGTTGGTCCCTTCACCAAGTGGGGGATTGATTACACTACATGCAACCCTCCTTCAACAAGGGGGCATCGTTATATCATTGTAGTTGTAGACTACTTCACGAAGTGGGTTGAAGCTATGCCAACATTTAAAGATAATGGAGTGATTGCGGCTCTCTTTTTATTCAACCAGATAATCGCAAGGTTCGGCATACCGAGAGATATTGTCACTGAACATGGCAGTCACTTTCAGAACCAGACGATGACCGAGTTAACATCAAATATTGGGTTGTGGTAAGAACATTCATCACCCTACTACCCCCAAGCAAATGGTCAGGTCAAAGATGTAAATAAATCTCTTAAGACCATCCTACAGCAAACGATCAAGTCAGCCAAGTCAAATTTTCATTTGATGTTATACTTGGCATTATGGGCTTATCGAACGTCTATTAAGACTGCAACCGATTTCTCACCTTTTCAACTCATTTATGGGCTGGAAGCAATTTTTCCTATCGAATGTCAGATCTCGTCCCTAAAGTTGGCAGTACAGTTATTGCCAGACACTTCTCCGCTTGAAGAATGGTTATTATACCTTGAGCGGCTCAATGAGCAGCGTCATGATGTGGCCCTGGCCAACGAGGCTCACAAACATAAATTCAAGTGTCAGTATGATCGGTTCGTTCGTCCTCGGGTTTTCTTTGAAGGTGACCTTGTCCTGGTCTATGGCCAAGTGAAGGACCCCCTAGGGGCAGGAAAATTCAAACCCATGTGGTTCAGACCTTTCATCATAAAATAGGTTCTAAAAAAGGGTGCTTATCGTCTGGTCGAATTTGAGGGAAATGCTTTGGCGGAGCCTAGAAATGGGCTCTACCTCAAGAAGTATCACTCATAGGTAGTTCACTTTGGGTAAATTTTTGTAACATATGTATAGTCTTTGTACTATTACTTTCTAGTTTCTTTTAGTATTATGGACGTGTCGTTTTTTATGTTATCTTTCGTCACTATGGCAGATGTCAAGTGAATTAGAGGTGTTCATTGGGTACGCAGACGATGCTAGCCGGCACACTCGGAGGCTTGCCTCCGCAGCTTGGGTAATTTTTACACCTCGAGGCCAATTATTATCTTTCGGAGGTATATTCTTAGGTGACACCACAAAAAATGTCCCCGAGTACAATGCAATTATTGAGTTGCTTCGTGACGCCCTGTCATTTGGTATCTCTCATATTCGGGTCTATTTTGATGCTCAGCTGGTTGTGTCTCAGTTAAATAGAGTCTACCGTGTTCATGATCCGACTTTACACCGATGATTCCTTAGGGTACGTCTCTTAGAACGAAGCTTTGATTATATTACATATTTTCATGTTCCTAGGAGATTAAACCAAATTACAGATACTCTAGCTAATCAAATTTTAGATTGGCATCTCGCACACATATAAAAAGACATACACATAAACATGTATATAAATTTTTAAAGGCAATTATGATCCATAAGACACAAAAAGACATAAAAATCCATATATAATATCATAATCATAAAAGTACATAGGTGGACGCAAGCGCCTCAAAAGTATGACCAGTAACGAGTCATGGGGCTTATGCCCTCAAAAAATATATACAAGTAGTGCTCTCAACACGTGAAAAGTATAGACTAACTAAGGTTAGGGCCTATGGGCCCTATTGTAATGATCAACAATGTTTTCCAAATGCTGAAACAGTCGGACCCACATCCGTGGTGCCCCCACTACATGAGGCTGCATAGATGGTGGCAGATCCTCAATCTCTACCATAGGGACTATGTGGGTGAGCGAGGTAAAGTTTCGCTCGACTCGTCTCAAAACCCTCTCAGCCTCACTGGCTGGAAGCTCTCCTGCTGTTGTTGGTCCCCCTGCGGTGGCAGGTGTGGCCCCTGGCCGAGGACAACGCATGTTCCTCGCATAATCCGTTGGTCACACTGGTCCCACATCTGCACATAATAGACACATATTTGTCAAATACCCTGGTATAAAAAAAATGATATATAAAAAAAAACAACATAAAAATTACATATGTTTCACAAAAAAAAAAAAACAACGATGCAAACTTACCCATCTCTCCTCGCTCCTCACCAGGAGGTACTGGTATCTCAGGATCTCTCGAGAAATCAATCCCATCATAAGGGTAATCCTCTATGACTGAGATCTATCGCGACAACCAAGCAAAAAAATCATCATCAAAGGACTCATTGGTCCTTCCACCACCCTGTTGTGGCAGTAACACTGCCCATCTACAAACCGCAGGAAGAGAGTCCGGATGTCCTCGTACCACCACTCGAGAACTAAAACTCGGAACTCTTTCAAAGAAGAAAGAGAATAGAATCGTCCTGAACCCAAATTTCCTCTGCGTCCGCGACCGGAAATCTGTTAGCTGCCTCTTCATACAATCTAGCAGTGTAGTGCTCCAGTCAAATATCTGTGCATTTAAGCATTGGACTGCACAGTTCATCTGTGCATGGGACGCTTGATGTAGAGCCGTAGAACCAGTCATCTGCACAATAAGCAACACAATCGCTTGTAGTGATAAGTCTGTGATCTTGCTTATGGGCACCTTTGAACTTGATCGGTCTGTACCAGCCTCACAGTAAAGTCCTATCAATTCCGATATGTTATGAGGCCCCGAAGGAAATGTCCAAAAATTGACTGGTTCCCATCTTCTGGAGAGGCCAGTCAAAAAATATATGTCCTCTGTAGTAGGCACCATTGACTGCCCCTCTAACATAAAGGCCTCTGCGTTGGGATGCCAATAATCAACCAAGGCATTCAGTAGCCTAGGTTGTGCCCGCATAAAAGGACATAGGAAGAACTTGAGCAGCCCACATTACATTAAGGCAGCAACAGCATCGGGGTCTTCCCCAACCAACTCACTAACCTCCTCATGCTCTCTTTCCCTCCAGTGAACATACATCCTGCAAAACACCAAGTTCAGGAGGGTTAACCCTTGTTTTTTTTTATTTTTTCATTAAATAAAGGGGTCCACGCGGGTTGTAATGATGACAGTCGCATGTACACACGTGCGGTTTTTCCTCTGCCCGAGTGTACACGCGGCCTATCATAAGACATCCCGCGTGGACCTAGGGCTGACCTTTTGAAGGTCAACGCCCCCCCAAAACTTGAAACCAAAAGAATAAATAAAGATTTAAATTGCAAGAGGAGAGAGTTTATACTTACTTGGTCTAGACGGATGGTCGTTTCGTCCACTGTAGCTCCCGGAATCACCACTTTTATCAAAGGGGGTTTTTCTCTCCAGAGTCAATTTCCAAATCAGCAATGGTGATAATGAGCTGTCAACTTCTATTTATAGACTTTTTGGCCCCTTTTTGTCACTTTTTTGGCCCCCCTTATCATTTTCTTTAAACTAAAAACCATTTAGAGTGATTCAGGAGTTGCGTTAGAAGGGTATGATCGGGTATCGGGACATTTTTTTGGAGTTTTGGGTCACTTTTGATGGTCCGTGGGAAAAACCTCAGATGATCAACTTGAGCATGTAGGTTAGGTTTCCACCCCGACTTTTGTATCTCGTTGTCTTTATCCCTTTGCCATAGGATCGATCCCATCAGGTTGCAACATGGAACCATCATTGTTGCTTTAGAAGTGTCACGATTTGGTGGTAGAGCTTACCGGAACATGGATGCCCTAGGTAGATCCTAGTTGTGTTATGGTGTCCATGATGTCACTAATGAATGTAGGCTCAGGAGTCCTTGTTGTTTTTCCTAATTACGAGTTTGAGCCTCATTTACGTGATTCCTTTTCACTCTTGACCTCACCCTCGGGACTCCCAAAAAACATAATAGGTCTTCTTTTAAGCCCTTTTCAGACCCTCTAAACATGAAAATATTGTCGAGTGATCTTGTGGCCTTTCACGCTCATTAAACTGAAATTTGAAGCCACGTATGTCCGGCGATAGTTTACCCCTTTTTCGGTCTGAATGGTCAACTGTACGAACAAAGGTATACTCTAAGGAACTTCAGTTCTCTAGAAGAGTACTCTCAGGTATCATTTTAACCCTTTTTCGGGCCTGAGGGACTAAATGTACGAAAAGGAACCCCCACGGAGTCCTTAGTTAAGCTCTTTTCAGACTCCCTAAAATTGAAAAGATCGTCGAGTGACCTTATTCTTTCACACTCGTTAAAATGGTCCACAAGAACATTCCTGACGGAGTCCATAGTTAAGCTTTTTTCAGACTCCTTAAAAATGAAAAAATGGCCGAGTGATCTTGTCTGTATCACACTCATTAAAATGGTTTTGAATAGACATCTTGTCGGTGCTAGTTTACCCCTTTTTTGAACCAACTAGACTACCTTCGAAAAAGGTACCCCAATGGAGTCTCCTTTTAGGTTTTTTCAGACTCTCTAAATATGAAAAACCGTCGAGCTTACCTTCTCTGGGCTCGTTAAACTCACATCGAAGGACGTTACCATTGTGTGTTTTATTAATCACATTTGCATACCCGCGTCTTTGGCCTAATGTCGGCTCCATGTTGTTCTCAACTGAACCATCTAAGGCATGCCTTATACACAAGCCCTGTAGCACTTTGCCTCTGCGTCTAGACACCTTTGGCCCCTGGAGGATTTTTCCTGAGTGTCCTTACTTTGAACATCAGTCTTGTCCCTACGCCTTGAACTTGTATGTTTGCAACACTCGTTCCTCCTTTGTAACGTAACATTCTTTTATTCTTTTTCCAAAATTATTGAAAAAGACAAAAAAATCAAATATACCCCAAAAAGAGGAAGGGAAAAGTATTTTCTTTATTGGTAGCATAATGAGTCGCCCTTGGATAAAGCACATGTGTTCGTTTGTTTTTCAAAATATGGGATTTAATACGACCTTAGGAAGTTGTTCTCGCTACATAGAGTTGTGTCCTCCTCCGTTTGGTTATTCTTCCAAACATATGGAGAGTTTGTGTTGCCTCCTGCCTTGTAAACTTATGTTAATGCCATGATGCCTGAGTCTCGTCATTTGTTGTGCTATTGTCCAAGGGAAGTTTTTACCAAGCCTGAGTCGGCCCCTCTACAGTTTGTCTCTTTCCCTCATACCCGGCCATCATGAACACCCAATCAAGTCTTTGTTTGAAATCAATGAAGCCTTCAGTCTGATCATCAAGATTCTCTAGTCCATGATCGACAATCCGTCGAAGACCTCTGGGTAGTGAAGTCGTACACTCATATTACACTCCTACCCAATTTTTGAAGATTTTGAAGTTGTTGCTCGAGCTCTGAAGACCTCATCTCCAGCCATCAGGCCGTATCAACTTCTAAGAAGATGGATACTCTACACGTATATCTTTTTTATTTCGAGATGTAGCTCCGATGTGTATTGCTCGCAGCTACACTTTATATAGTTATATGACATGGATCTACAGTGTATTTGATTGGTAGCCATGATTTTATTTTATTCCGAGCATGGGTATGCCTGCCTCGGTGAGACAATTATTATTTTGCAGACGACACCTCCCAATTTCTGGTCCCTGGGCTCACTTGTTCGGCACATCGGTGAAGATTGTTAATGTATTTCGGCCATCAGATGCTCTTCTGACCTCACACATTAGGGGGCATCTGTTATAACCCTAATTTTCACCAGACATGCTTACCTGGCATCA
>ML791292.1:396319-407852 GCA_009831015.1 Picea engelmannii
GATTTGTTGAGTTATCTTTGTTGGAGCAAGGACCGTTGAATATTGAAATAGGGATAGTGTTAAGAGAACAAACTTAATAAGAACTAGGAAACCAACTAGGTTCAACCACTAAGCCCCCCATTTATCAAATTTAGACTTTATTTTGTTTGGTACCTTTTTTCAAATCTAAGAAGAGGAGGATATGCATATTGACATTCCAAGATATATCTAAAAGAAACCCAAACTTCTTAGTGAGGGAACGAAATAATTCTATAGATCACATGCAGTTGACTCTAGTGCTTACATTATGGGCATATATTTGACTTTTGTTGTGATTGATCTTCTCTATGGAGACTTTAATAAATATGTCCCAATTTTTTTGAATTTTCTTGCCATGATGAAGGAGGTGTTCAAATATTCGATGTGATCGTTTCACCATAGACAATATCACAATATTGTCACCCAACCATAGGCACACAACCACTCCCGAGCACCTTAATATTTGACAGATAGAATGATTTCGGAAGCAACACTAGACCCAATAGATAACCAAGAGAGCACACCTTTCTCCAAAGATAGCGCACCGGTCAGAAAGTCCCAAACCACAGACCAAAACCAGTTCCCAACTACAGTCGTTGCAGTTGCACTCCTTCCTCTAGACTTGCGCACTACTTATCTTGAGTGAGTGTGTGTGTGTGTGTGTCCAAATGAGCTCAAGAGCCCTTTATTTATAGTGCTCCTTGTCAATTTTCTAGGTTGAATTCCCTTCTTGGAGGGTAATACTTTAATATTATTCATTTTATTGAGCTGACTGGTCTTCTAGGGTTCTCACACATCCGTTTAGGGTTTCTATGTTTTCCAGAATATTCTATTCTAGTTAGAGTTTACACATGGAGGTCAATACTTCCCGCAACTACCATAATATCAACACTCCTTCCTACCTAGGGAGGTATTCACTGCAATGGTCTCAAACACATCCATCCATTTCACATGGTATGGAAAAGCCTCACATAGTCTTGCATACCATTCTACAGGTAGCATCATCATAGCCACACAGGCTATCTCATGATCACACAGATCAAGTCACGAGTATCATCATCACTATCAATATAATTTGATAGCATCTTGGCATCAAAATATATCATTGTATGCATCATCTCTCGAGGCCATACTTCATATGAGTAATCGAGCATGATGTTGAATAATTCATGTGCTGGACTCAACGCACTCAACATAGTGTCTCACATAAGTCACTCACTCAACATAGTGATATAGGGACCATTCTTCCTATCTTGGTCATTGCCTGTGACACAAGAAGAATGACTGTCCCAACAGATGCTGAAAGCCACACAATGGGCTACAAGGACCATTCTTCTAATTCATACATACGTCTTAGAAAAATGATTGTCCTCCTAGATGCTGAAATCCACGCCATGGGATATAAGGACCATTCTTCTAATTCATACATACCTCCTAGAAGAATGAATAATCCTGGACCATTTCCCCCCCTTTGGCCACTGCTGTGAACTCAGGGAAAATGTCTGTCCTGTACCAATCTCCCCACTCTGGTCACTACTGTGAATTCAAGGAGACAGACCATTCTACCCGTTCGGGAAAATCCCCAGGAGAATAACAATCCTGGAGCATTCTACTTGTCTGGGAAATGCCCCAGGAGAATAGTTGTCCATGGTACATCAACAATCTGTCAACCTAGACCATTCTCCATAGAGAGAATGTCTGTCCACCAACAATTTGTTCTTCTTGGACCATTCTCCACTTGGAGAATGTCTGTCCACTAGCACACTGACTATCCATGATGCCATATATCAACACTCCCTCCCAACCGAGGAAGTCATATCCTCCCTTTCAACTAAGGGAGGTATCTCCAAAAGTCTTAGCTTGTCCCTAAAGTATGCAAAATTTATCTTGGACAGAGGCTTTGTCAAAATATCAACTGTTTGCTCATTGGTGGAGATGTACTGGAGAACCACTTCTCCCTTCTGGACTTTATCACGAATAAAATAGTACTTGATATCAATGTGCTTCGACCTATCATGGAACACAAGGTTCTCTGAAAGCTTCACAGAACTTTGATTATAAAAATATATCACAGTTGAATGCATCATCTGATCAAATAGTCCAGAAACCAGCGTAAAGAGTCATATTGCTTCTGTACAAGCATCACAAGATGCAATATACTCTGCTTCTACAGTGTTGAGTGCAACAAAATTCTGTTTCCTGCTAGCCCATGATATCACAACAAAGCTCAAATTGAAACATATACCAGAAGTACTCTTTTTTTCACCTGCACTCCATGCCCAATTTGAATAAAAAATCCATGCAACTGTACATCACTGTTTGAGGCACATCTCAAACCATAATTTAACATCCTACGAAGATATCTCAAAATGTTCTTTGCAACTATCCAATGCTCATGTCTAGGTTCCACTTGGAACTGGCTCAACGTGTTCACAACAAAGCAAATGTCTGGCCAAGTATTAACCAAATAAATCAAAGAGCAAATCAACTGCCAATACAGGGACGAATTTGCTGGATCAGAATTAGAGTCTCTCAGCTTCTTCAGATTTGTCACCATGGGAGTTTCCATGCATTTGCAATCCATCATCCCAAACTTCTGAAGGATATTTACACCATACTTCCCTTTCCCTAGGAATATTTCACCACACTTCTTCCATACTTCTAGTCCCAGATAATAATGCATGAGACCAAGATCCTTCATATCGAATTTAGAGGCTAGCTCCCTCTTACATTGAATAATGATAGGTTATGCACCTGTTAGAAACAAATCATCAACATATAGTAGTAGGATCATAGGTGCATCATTCACAACCTTGTAATAAAGGTTTGGATCATCATAGCTCTTGGAAAATCCAAGTCTCGTCAAGTAACTGTCAATTTGTGCATACCAAGATCATGGAGCTTACTTGAGTCCATACAAGGCCTTCTTTAATCTGCATACATGGGTTTCTCTTGGGTGTACCTCAAAACCTTGAGGTTGCTCTCTATATACTTCTTCCTCAATTACTCCATTGACAAAAATGATCTTTACATCCATCTGATGTAAATCCAACCCATGGATGCTGGAAGAAATATGATGACTCTAATAGAGGTGTATTTGGCAACAGGAACAAACGTCTCATCATAGTCTTCTCCCTCATGTTGGGAGAACCCTCTAGCCACAAATATTGCCTTGTATTTATCGATACTCCCATCTACTACATGCTTGATCTTGTAAACCCATTTTGAAGTTACTACAAACTTTCCTTCAGGTCTAGGCACAATTTCCCATACATCATTTTTCATGATGGATTGATATTCTTCCATCATATCTTCCTTCCATTCTTTCTTCTTGACTGCTTGTTCAAAGTTGGAAGGTTATGCATTGACAAGACTTGTCATGAGTGTCGCATAACTAGAGAAAAGTTTGGGCCTCTTGCTCTCCTCGAAGGTGCTATTAGGAGCTTTATGTCTTTCTACTTCCTGTAAGGTGGATTCTAGCCATGCTGGTCGTTTTCTATTCTTGGGTACAACAACTGGTTCTACAAGTTCAAGTGGTTGGTCTGGTTCTTCACTGGGATGTTCTGGAGAACATGTACTTTCTTCCTTGGTATCTTCATGTTCCTCTTCATCGTTGGAGTCCATGGAATCTTCTATATATTTCCTCAAGGAAATATTCTCATCAAAAGTCATGTCCCTGCTGATTTCAACCTTCTGTTGACCTGGGACATAGATTATGTAAGATTTTGATGTCTCACTATATCCAACGAATATGCCCTTCTTTCATGAAGGTTCCAACTTCTTCCTTTTGTCCTTGGGAACATGGATATAGAAAGGAAAACCAAATATCCTCAAGTGTTCCACACTTGGCTTCTTTCTAGAGAAGGATTCTTCTGGAGTCATGTTCTTCAATATAAGATGGGGACTTCTATTCTGAATATATATGACTGTTATAACTACTTCTCCCCATAGAAACATGGATAGATTATGGTCATTCATCATTGCATTAACAAATTCTTCAATGGATCTGTTATTTATTTTTGCCACACCATTCACTTGAGGATTATGTGGGACAATTAGCTCCCTCCTAATTCCAACTGCTTTAAAAAAGGAAACAAGCTTCTTGGAGGTGTATTCTCCTCCATTATCAGATCTAAGTGTCTTATTCTTCTTATTTGTCAATTTTTCCACTTCAACTTTGAATTCTTGGAACTTGCCAAATACTTGATCTTTCATATTTAGCAGGTACATCCAAGTCTTCCTTGAGAAGTCATCTACGAATGTCACATAGTAAATAGAGGCTCCTAGAGAATTCAATGGCATAGGACCACATACATATGAGTGTATCAGATTCAATATCTCCTTGGATCTATTCTCACTGCTTGGGAATGACTTCTTAATATTCTTCCCAAGTGCACATCCTCTGCAAACACCTTTGTGTACTGATTGTAGTTCTGGTATGCCTACAAACATCTACTTTAGATATGGAAATGCTTGATAATGAAGGTGAGCATACCTTCTATGCCATAACTCATTAGGATTGAGTTCATCATGTACAAGAGCTTGAAAATTCTGACCTAGGATTTAATACAATATTCCTTCATGAATCCCAATGACTCTAGCATCTTCTATTTTTGAATCTTTAGACCATACAAGAAATTTTCCATCGACAAAGGATATTCTATATATTTTGTCTTCTAGACAAGAAATATATACTAAATTCTTTTTTAAACCAGGAACATATAAAACATTGCTAAGATGAACATTGTTACATGATTCCATGTTGATAGAAGCTTTTCCAATTACCTTCACTGCATAAGAGTTCTTGTCTCCAAGTTCCACTTTATGTGATGTTTCCTTTTCCTTCATGCTTGAGATATTTTCATGATCACCTGCCATATGTCTTAAATCTCCACTATTTATCAACCACATATCATCTTCAAAAGATCCTGCAAGAGCTGAGTAGTACTAGTATAGTTTCTTCATGCTTGGCTTTCTTTGAAGGTTCTTCATCATTGGTAATTGACGCACAATGTCTTTCCTTTATCTTGTTTGCTAGTTTAGGACAATGCTTTTTGTAGTGGCCATATTCATGGCATCCAAAACATTGTACCTTTGACATATCTTTCTTATCATTGAGTTTCTTTCCCGAGCCAAATATTTTCTTACCTCCATGTCTCTTAAACTTTGTTGCAAAGGCTTCAACATCCTCTTCCTTTTGAGATCTTCCCTTTGAGTTGATCCTTGTATCTTCTTGTGCACAACAGGTCCAAACTTMTTCAAGCGTTGGAAACTCCTTTCTTGTGTTCATGCTTGTAGMAAACACATCCCATGATCYAGAGAGACCATTAAGTGCTATATTCATAATTTCCTTTTATGGAATAAATTATTCAATAACTTGTAGTTGATCTCTCAGCTGAGAAATCCTCACAAAGTATGAAGCTACAATGYCATCCTTAGTCATCTTTGTGTCACAAAKMTCATTCTTTAGACTCATCACTTGTCCAATATTTCTGACTGCAAAAAGGTTAGATAGGGCATCATACATCTTCTTGGATGAGTCAAGATTGGATATGTAGGGTATCGAGTGATGTTTGACAGAGTCCACAATGATACTCATAGCATTGATGTCATTGTCCTTGAACTTCTCCATTTCTGCAACATTATGAGGTTCCTTCTCTTTTCCTTCTTCAAACTGTGTTTCCACGATCTTGCCCTTCACGATATATAGAACTTTGTTCTTGGAAAGGATGAGGTGAATCCTTGTCTTCCATGCTCTAAATTTTGAAGCTCCTTCTAGATTGTTCTACGACTTCATGGAGTAAGTCATGACTACCTTTGATTTTGACTAGTGAAAATTTGACTTTGACCCAAAAATTCAACCTTGACGTTTTTTCTAGATGAAGGTACCAAGAGGTGCGCTACGCTAAGGAGCATTGGAATGTCCAATAATGATTCCAAACGTTTCACTTGAAGTGCCCAAAGAGTTAGGTTAGGGTTTGCTGCAATTGCAAAATCAGAAACCCTAGTTGCAGCTACAACTGGTGCCACAACGAGCTTGCCAAAGAACTACCAATCTACCTTCTAGTGGTTAGACTATTCTGAAGGTAGTGTGGGCCAAAAACCTGTTAAAATATTCGATGTGCTCATTTCACCATAGATAATATCACAATATTGTCACCCAACCATAGACACACAACCACCCCCGAGAACCTTAACTTTTGATAGATAGAATGATTCTGGAAGCAACACTAGACCCAATAGATAACCAAGAGAGCACACCTTTCTCCAAATATAGTGCACAAATCAGAAATTCCCAAACCATAGACCAAAACCAGTTCCCACCTGCAATCGTTGCAGTTGCACTCCTTCCTCTAGACTTGCACACTACTTATCTTGAGTGTGTGTGTGTGTGTGTCCAAATGAGGTCAAGCGCCCTCTATTTATAGTGCTCCTTGTCAACTATTTAGGCCGACCTCTCTTCTTGAAGGGTAATACTTTAATATTATTCATTTTATTGAGTCGATTGGTCTTTTAGGGTTCTCACACATCTGTTTAGGGTTTCTATGCCTTCCAAAGTATTATATTTTAGTCAGAGGTTACACATGGAGGTCAATACCTCCCGCAAATACCATAATATCAACACGAGGCACCTCCCAACAACAATGTACCATCAATGAATTGAGAATGATTGAGACTTTTAACTCTTCTCACGACTATTATTCTAGGAAAATTGCCACTACATTGTTAAGATTCAACATTTTTGCTTGAGGAATCAACTATTATGATGTAGAGCATGGGAGATAATGAAGAGCCTTGGCGTAGTCATCTACTGGATTTGAAAAAGTTAGTGCATCTCCCAATTACCAATGGGGCAATCCAAGGGTTGCTTGTACAAGTAGACACCCAACTTATAAAGGCATGGAAAAACCAAATTTATGGAGACAATTAAAGAGGAAGGAGTGTCTAACACAATCAAAAGCTTTAGCCATATCAATTTTAATAATTATACCTTTACCTTCACTGGTGAGGCTAGAATTTATTGTCTCTTGAACCATTACAACATTGTCTACAATTTTCCTTTTCTCCATAAAGACTCCCTGGTTTTTTGATATAAGTTTTAGAATAATATTTTTTCATCATGTTAACAATAATTTTGGTCATAACTTTGTACAAGGCGTTAAACAATAAAATTTCCCGAAATATAGAAAATGAGTGGTTTTCTTCCTTTAGAACAAGGGAAAGAAAATATGAGTTTGTTCCTTCCCCAATTCGATTTGATATATGCAAATATTGCAACATCTAGGTAAAGTCAAACTTGATTATATTCCAACCTCCTTGTAAAAGTGGATTGTATATCCATCTGGGCTGGGTGTTTTATTTGGATCCAGATCCCCTATTGCGTTCATAACCTCTTCCATTGATATTTTTTGCATAAGGCATTCATTCTCACTTTGAGTAGTTAGAGACATAATGTTCTCCAACATAAGAGTTGTTTCTTTCGGATCAACTCCATCCTTTTCTGTATACAAATTTGTAAAATGTGAAAGTGTTGCTGCCTTTATCTCAGTGAAGGAGGTTGGAACCAAATTGTCCTCCAACACCTTAAGACAACAACACAATAAATCATTTACCTGGTTTTCTGATTTTACCTCGGGGTAAGTGTTGCATCGTATTTCCTCTTGCGCTGTGCATTGCAACTCTTCATGCACATGTTCCTCTTCCATTTCCCTATGTGTTGTGCGTTGCAATTCTTTGCACGTGTGGGCCTCTGTCAGTGCCCTTTGCATTGTGCATTGAAATTATTCATGCATGTCGTCCTCTTCTAGCACCCTCTCCATGTCACGTAGTAACTGTTTTTTCTACGCGACGTCAAACTTAGGAGGTGCTTGTGCCTCTTTTCTGATCTTTCCTTCTATGTTCTACCTTGAACCTTCTCCTTGTTCTAGGTCATCTCTCGTATAGATGCCTCCTCGGGTTACCATATGTACATCAACTTCTTCTTTCGACTTTTGATCTTTGCGTGGCTCAAAAATTTTAGTTGTTCTTTCCTCTGCAGAGTCTACTTCGAGTACCAATGGTTTTATTCGACGAACCATCTAAAATGGGGATCAACTAGGCAACAAAACCTCAGTTAAGCCCGTTTATGATGAATGGATTAATGATTTATTTTCATAGGGGATGTGTCTATATCATGGTATGGTTCTTAATGATGGTATAGCTTTGTCCCTATTACAAAGATATTTAGGTACCTCTACCTCCTATGATGCATAAGGTAGTGTCTCTGCTTCTACTACCTTTGACTCTTCAATTAGTGATACCCATTCTCCTGATGCTTTCACTGGATCAACTTGATCTGGGACTGAAGCCTCCACTATTAATGAGACTTGGGAAATTGGATTTGAAACTGATCCATCTACCTATGCTTCTGGTTCTTCAACGAATGATTCTATCTCTATGGGATCGTATGATTTTGGAACAAAGCGATGTCTTATCCTTAGCCTTTTTCTCTATAGCGACTTCTACCCATGCCTTCACTATGGAGTCCACTATAGGATATGGAACCTGTAAAGGGTAATATAGAACCAGATCTACTGCATTTGAATCTAGATATGTATAATATGCCGCTGGTGAAACTCCTCTCTCTGGAGGATTGACTTAAAATGGATAAAAACAACTGGCACTAAAATTGGAATTCCTTCATCTGAGTCAACAACCCCTGTACTAGTGGAAAACACAATTATAGGTACGGAATGATATTTCTTATGAAGTGTTGCTGACTTCTATTTCTACTCCACTCTTATCTTTTCCTTCCCTTATGACCTCTCTTCTTTTGTGCTTCTCTTTGGCACAAATATTTCTCCCGCACACCCTTCTAACATGATCTCTCTTCTCTTTATCTTGGATATTACTACTCGTTCATCACCCCTTGCTTTCTTTTCTTTTCTTCTCTTCTTAAATCACCTCCTTAGCTTGAATCTTATTGTGTATATCTCAACTCTTCTTCTTTTATCTTTTAGATCCATTCTCTCTCACCTCATCTCATTATCTTCCCCAATATTTCCATCCCCCCCTCCACGTGGGGGAGGGGGGGTTACTCTACCATTTTATCTGGATCCATGCACTTCAACCCCTTCTCTACGAACAACATCTTGATCTATAGAGGGATTTCCTCCAATAGTCTCTTTCTAGGGCTAACTACAAACTTTCTTTAAACACTACTGGAAGATTCGTTGCGTTCAATAACAAACTCAACAATATACCCTTCTTTCACATAATCAAACAATAAATCAATGGCCCTGGCCCACTTATTATCCATAGATATCAACCTATTGATCACATCTTGGTCCCAAACCAATGGTTCTTGTGCTCTCCATACAGATTTAATCTCTATTTGTCTCTTTATCCACTCATGTAATAAACAAGGAAACTCAACAAAGAAAATTTCATGTAGATCTAAATATATGTACCTTTGTTTCCATCGCTCGAGTTTGATCTGTAGATTCTTGGTCTCTTAGTGCATAAACATGTTCTCCTTCTCAGAGATCCATTCTTCTATCTCTTCCCTAGAAGGTTTCCACATCATGTCCTTCCTTCAACATGTATCACAAAACCATTAGGTCCTAACAAAAGAACCAATTGTTGGCTCGGGGTTTCAGACCTAGGGTTTGAAAGACTTTACCAACAAATATCCCATAGGTGCTGATATATTCAATCTCCAAAGACCGTAGAAGGTCTCACACGAGACACCACGAGAATCACATAGATCGTAGGTTTCACACAAATCATGAAGGAATAATACAAATATGAGATATCTTGCTTAGATCCATGCAATCATTTCACATTCATTCATAACATCCATAGGAAACATAGTTACCAACTTTTGGGGGTCACATTTTATATCCCATTTTTAAAAATGGTGCTACCAGTAGCACCCCCCTCCATTTTTAGGTGGTTTTTTGATATTTTAAATTTTCTGATCCATAATGTTTCCACATTTTTTTTAAATGCTTGTTTTTCATCTCTCTCTCTCTCTCTCTCTCTCTCTCTCTCTCTCTCTCTCTCTCTCTCTCTCTATATATATATATATTTAAACTCAACTGTGTTTTTAGTCATTTTTCCATGCTTCTTTCAATCTTAAAAATATTTTTACCATTTACTTTTTTGAAACTAAGATTTTTCATCTCCTTAATTAATTTATGGTTCTATACTTGTTAAATATAGTGGAAAATATCATTTTTAACATATTTTTTTACCTTTACTAAAATCATTGTAGGTAAATAACACTATTTTTTTAATATTTAGCAAAAAAAAATATAATTCAATTTTTTTTTGAGAAATTAAAAACTAAAAACAACTTTAAAAAAAATAAAAGAATTGAAATTAAAAAAAACCTAAAAAAATAAAAAAGTAAATTTATATACTAAAAAAAATCAAAGAAAACTAAAGAGAAAAAAAAACCAAAACATTTAATATATATATAAACTAAGCTCAAAATAAAAAAAAATAAAGATAAAAAAACAAATTTATGAACCAAAAACTTTAGAAAAGTTAAAAACACACACACAACTAAAAAAAAACATAAAAAAATAAAATTTAAACACCTAAAATACAAATTAAAAAAAAAAACCCCAAAAACACTGATAATTAAAAAAACAATTTAATTTTTTTTTTATTAAAAAAGTTAAAAAATACTGAATTTGATAAAAAAAATTAAAAGTTTTGGTTATATATATATATATATATATATATATATATATATTTTATGTGTATAGTTGTATATAATATTATATGTATTTATATATAATATAGTTATATTTTATATAATTATATTATATATATATATAGTTATATTATATATAACTATACACATAATATAATTATATAACTAGCATACTCTCTAAGCAGGCGAATGAGAATGCCGAAGTAATAAAGGGAGGTGTACATAGTATTATGTAGGAAAATAGTTCCTTCTTTTTTCTAAACATCCAAAGCATCTTGGTATGGTAATGGAATAAGTACATGTTTTGTGAAATATCTTTAATCAATAAAATAAAGTGTGAAAGTGTGTTGTAAATATATTAAAAAACTAGTTGTAAGTGGAGATAAAAAGAAACATTGTAAGAAAAAAGATGAATCCATGTTATGGAAACATTTAACATACCACATAGTTATGCATTACATTCAATGATCATAGACGAGTAAAAAAAAGTTATACTGACAAAACAACTAATTGTGATTCTTCTTTCTTTTTAAATGCAACATATGTACCATCTTGCACTTTTATATAACGTTCAAAAGAGAAGAAGGGTAAGATGTGCAAGCATGCTAAGGATTTTACGCGTGATATTGCTGCGAAGGTTAAGCCTTGTCGTTCAACCTTTTCAATGTCTATGATTGCCTTAGATAGTGTTAATCATTAGGATTTATGTAAAGTCAAGGCCCATGCCATTTTTAGTGGGATGTTTTTCATGGTGCCATGTTTTATGGGTGGGATTGGCACTTTTGCTTGGTTGATATGGTCCCATGGTGGATC
>ML791292.1:419878-437109 GCA_009831015.1 Picea engelmannii
TCATTTATGTATAGTTTTTAATTTTTTTTAATTTTTTTTATATAAATTTGGGTTTTGAATATTTAAAAGTGTTTCTTCATTTTCAAAAAAATTGTGAAGCTTTTCTACTCTCCCTTTATTTATTTTTTAATGTAAATTTTGAAAAAAAAAGTTAGTAAATAAATTTTCAAGTGACCATTTAGGGTTTTTTATTTGCATAGGGATTGGTTATCAAAGCCACAGTTTCAATTAGGTCGTAATTATATATAATTTCAACATTTAGAGATTTTTTTTCTTTTGGTGGCGTCTCTTTTTTATTTAGGTGTTGATTTTAAGGTTTTTCTAAGCAACTATTTGATTTTTTAAGGCTATGCTTGAAAAAAGTTGTAATTTTGACCCGATTAGAAAAAGTGGTGCTACCGGTAGCACCATTTTTTGATTTGGGGGTTGTTTTTCATGGATTTTATGCAAAAATATGGGTTTTAAGGGCTAGAGTTCTCGTTTTGAGGTCACAGTTCTTGTTAAGTTGGTAACTTTGTTAGGAGTGTTATGTAGAATAACACATAACATGCATACATTCAGACTAGAGTTAATAAGATACAAAGACAAATGTGCTTCATGCTTCATTCATTAAGGTCAAAATCATTCAGATACATTTCAATACATAGAGGGCCATATCTCGCTCAGAGCACATTCAAACTGAAACAAAGACCAACAATATGCTAGGATCTCGATCTACTTTCTCTCTCATATTCACATAACATCCTTGAACAACTAGTGAAGTAGAACATAACAAGAACTGATGCCATGCTTAACTGAAACTCTAACTCATTTACAACTAACATAACATTGAACTCTTAGTTAACCAAAAACCCAACCCTTACATATCCGCGTGCATTCCTCTTATCTCCATTGGAGCATGGAAATCATAAAAACCTTGCCATCTCACCCACAACCTCTATAGTGACCAATTAGATTGTTACAAAAATGATTACAATCATTACTGAAGATCTTCGAGGGTTTGGCATACATGCAAACTTTACAAGTCCTTGCGTGCGGTATAAAATGGGTTGGTGCGCGCAGTAGAACATTGGTTTGTACATGCACTGAATCTAGGCACCGCGCTGTGTAAACTCTTGTCACATACACAATGCTGACTTGTGGCGCACATGTGGTCTTTCCAAAACCTTAGGGTGCCAACAGGTACTGGAAGTTAATGACATAGAGATTTTTTTTTTATAAAAACATGAGGGATATAGTGGAAAAAAATTCTATTAGATGGTTTTCACTTACAATACAAACATCAATCCAATGAATCCAATATTCATGAACTCATTCAACATCTGCTGCTATGATATGTTTTTTGAGTTATACAATTGCATATATAATATTATAAATGTAGATATACTATTCACATATATTATATTTTATAAATGTAGATATACTCATTACTTTATTTCTATGTTTCTAAATGCCACATGAAGAGGTGAAACAAAATCAAGCTAATTAATAATACATTGAAAAAAACCCAAGTATAATATCCCCTACAAGTGTTAAAGAAATAAGACATGCAAGTAGTTCAAACAATGACAATAGTTTGAGTGATGAATGATGATCAATATAATTACATGTTTCAAGTTTGATCTCTTAGAACATTTGTTTGTAAAAATTAGACATTTTGTTTAATGTTGACATATTGTTCCAATTGGTATGCGATGGGTTACTAATAATTGTAACAATTATTTATTCACATTTTGATTATTGTGGAACTTTATGTGTCCCATTTTGTATAACAAAGAGTCCATTATTCATATATAATAAAACAAATTTATTTTATATTGCAATTTCTAATGTTGTAAAATATTACATTGTTGATTAAATATATGGATGTTTTACATTATTACAATGAACAAGGTGTAATTTGTGGGTATATTTGTTTAAATTATATGATACATTAATGCAACGATTATATCCAAAAACATTACTTAAATATAAGAACAAATATTATTATAAAATATTTAATCTTTGATGATTAATATTTTTTTTTATAAAAACACAATAAGTTGCATTTGCATACCCATAGCATAAAACAATTCAACATTCAAACATATCGATGCATGGCAATCATTTGAACTCAACAATGTGTTTGATACCTATTTAAGGTATGGTGCATATAAATTGTTCTTTTACACTAGTGTGCAATAGTAGATAATTCACATTAGTGTGCAATAGTAGATAAGTCGCACGAGTGCTTTTAAGATTGATAGGTTAGTCCCGTGAGACAGCGCGGTTGGTAATGACAAGTACCTTTCTCCAAGTGTTGGGAGGGGGTCTTGAGGTCAAATCCGGCTGGGTCTCCGGGACGAATTGTAATGGCTGTCTGTGATGTAAATGATTTATATCTCTAATATAAATCGAGTTAATTTCTCGTGGAAAAAAAAAAAGAAAGATATATGATAGGCATCGATATTTTTATAATGGATTAAACACACTAGTGCATTCTATCTATAAAAGACACAATGAGACTTTCAATGTATATAAAATGCATTGGTTTTCATACCGATGTACATTAATATTTTAAGTACACTAGGAAAAAAACCGTTGTCATGGCCTTCGGATGCCCAAAATTTTTAGTTATATTGAACATCTACTAAATCCTATGCTAAAACTTTTGCTGTAAAAAAATGGATATTTTTTTGAAAGTTTTGTCCATTCTTATAACACTAAAAATATTTACTAAAACATTTGGTATGTGGTATAATTTTCCTGATAATAATTTGATATCCATAATTTGATCTCCATAATGCTATGCACATATCCAAATAAGAGGCTTTCCTTTCTAGAAGTGTTAGGTAAGTTGGATATTACATGAAATGCTTGCATATTTTTCTAAATTTGTTTAGCCCTTGCTGATTGAATGAGATGTCGGATCTATATTATATAAATTGGACTTACTATTGGTTTCATATTGCAGAACATCCTTAGATCATTGAGAAAGTAGAGTTAGTGATGCGTAAAAAAAGTGTGGTTAAATGGAAATAAGACATCATCTATAACTCTTTGATGTCAAAAGAACCAAAGACGATGCCTTTCATTCAACTCAACTTTTGATTGCAACACTAAAACAAATATTAAAACTTTGAGGTCAAGGGAACCAAATATGATGGCTTCATTCAAGTCAACATTTAATTGCAACACCAAAACAAATATTCTATCATATTACTCGTGAAAGCATCTATTTTTGGATTCTTGGTAAGAAATAAAGGATGCCTAGTGTTAGGAAGCTTTGCTTTTCATAGGCATCCTAAATAAAATGGCTAAAAAATTCATCATCAATCCCAAACATATTGAGCTTTGATTTTACAAATGTTAATGGTGCATTTAACTCATAACATTCTATATCTTTCTTTGACAATAAATGCAAAATCAGCTTTCTCAAAGACTTGGTAAAAATGTTTTTTGTGATGCTTATCGAATCCTTTAGTGCATTTCAAATTATTTGTTTTAGGCTCTCTTTCTTTGACAATAAATGCAAAATCATCTTTCTCAAAGATTTGGTAAAAATGTTTTTTGTGATGCTTATTAAATACTTTAGTGCATTTCAAATTGTTTGTTTTAGGCTCGAGATCTAATGGAGTAGTTTTTAGTTTTTTATTGCTAGGTTAAGTTTTGGACATCTCTTTACAATGATAGTCTCTATTGTATAAAGAACGATGTTAATTGAAGAGGGTGGAGGCTAGACATAAAAGGTAGAAACTTCTAGTACTAAACACCTTATTTCACACAAACATAATCATGCAATAGGCTTGGGGAATCTATAGTAGCCACAACTAATTATGATAATAGTACATTTAAGTAGTGTTCTTGTTGTGGGTGGGAATCCCTCCTACAAACTTAGCATTTAAGGGCTCTAATCATGCATGTAGAAAATGACCATTTCAAAGGCCTCTACTCTTTCCTATTCTCCCAACACAAAACCCCACATTCATGCAATACAAAGGTGTAAATGAGATTCCGTAACTCTACCTTAAGTCCTTCGTTTGATGTCGATCCCTTTTCTTTCGCTCACTCTTTGATTGCAAGCCTCCTCCCAAAGTTGACCTGCATTCACATATGAACAAACAAAAAGCTGCGAACATGCATTTCATACACTAATTGCTGGGTTAGTTGTGACAATATCATATAATAAACATTCAACTTGAACACGTGATATGGCGGGATGGGAAAAGTATTCCTTTTTGTATTAATCTTCACAAGAGTAAACTTACAATATGTGGTCGGGACTGCTCCTCGAAACTGGTCCTGGGCTCCTCTTCAACTGTCCTCCAACTGCTTTGCTCTATACTTCTCTTTGCACAAGGATGGCTAAAGGTTGGGACAAGGGGAATGCTCAATTGGGTATAGTCTCTTTACTATGATTTTCTTCCTTTCAAATGAGACCCTTACCCCTTCTTTTATAGGCTAGAAGGAGCTAGGTATTTGATCGAATGACTGGCCATGCATGGCCGAAAGGTTTAGTTAACTTGCCCAAATCTGTTTGTTCCGTCAACAAGTTTCCTTTTTTTCGTGCTTTTGTAGGTACACGTGGGTTGTATTGGAGCAGCTAGCTTGTACACGCATTCAGTAATGGAGCAGGGCGTGTGGGACTTTATGAAAGGGGTTTTTAAGAAGAGTTGTTTAGTAGTATTTTGGCAAAGAAGGAGTCTAAGATGGCCTAATGCCAGGTAAGTATGTCTGGTGCAATTTAGGTTTATAACATATGCCCCCTAATGTGTGAGGTCAGAAGAGTATCCGATGGACGAAATACATTATCAATCTTTATCAACGTACCAAACTAGTGAGCCCAGGGACCAGAAATCGGGAGGTGCCATCTGCAAAATAACAATTGTCTCACCGAGGCGGGCATACCCATGCTCGGGATGAAATAAAATCATGGCTACCAATCAAATACACTGTAGATCCATGTCATATAACTATATAAAGTGTAGCCACGAGTAATACACAATGGATCTACATCTCAAAATAAAAAAAGATATACATGTATAGTATCCATCTTCTAGAAGCTGATAAGGCCTAATGGCTGGAGATGAGGTATTCAGAGCTCGAGCAACAACTTCAAAATGTTCAACACTCGGGTAGGAGTGTAATATGAGTGTACGACTTCACTACCTAGAGGTCTTCGACGACTCGTCGGTCATGGACTAGAGAATCTTGATGATCAGACTGAAGGCTTCATTGATTTCGAACAAAGACTTGATTGGACTTTCAGGATGGCCGAGCATGAGGGCAAGAGACAAACTGCAGAGGGGCCAAATCAGGCTTGGAAAAACTTCCTTTGGACAATAGCATGACAAATGATGAGACTCAGGCAGCATGGCATTAACATAAGTTCATGAGGCAGGAGGCAACACAAACTCTCCATATGTCTGGAAGAATAACCAAACGGAGGAGGACACAACTCAATGTAGCGGGAACAACTTCCTAAGGTCATATTAAATCCCAGGGCTTGACGAACAAACAAAAGGATGTGCTTTGTCCAAGGGCGACTCATTGTGCTGCCAATACAAAGAAAATACTTTTCCCTTCCTCTTTTTGGGTTATATTTGATTTTTTTTTTTTATCTTTTTCAATAATTCCGGAAAAAGAATACAAGAATGCTACGTTACAAAGGAGGAATGAGTGTCGCAAACATACGAGTTCGAGGCGCAAGGACAAGACTGATGTTCAAAGCAAGGACACTTGGGAAAAATCCCTCTTGGGGCCAAAGGTGTCAAGACGCAGAGGCAAAGTGCTACAAGGCTTGTGTGTAAGGCATGCTTCAAATGGTTCAGTTGAGAGTAACATGGAGCCGGCATTAGACCAAAGACGCAGGTATGCAAACGCGGTTAAAAAAACACACAATGGTAATGTCCTTCGATGTAATTTTAACAAGCCTAGAGAAGGTAAGCTCGACGGTTTTGCATATTTAGAGAGTTTGAAAAAACATAAAAGGAGACTCCATTGGGATACCTTTTTCGAAGGTAGTCTAGTCGGTTCGAAAAAGGGGTAAACTAGCACTGACAAGACGTCTATTCAAAACCATTTTAACGAGTGTGGTAAAGACAAGATCACTCGACATTTTTTTCATTTTTAAGGAGTCTGAAAAAAGCTTAACTATGGACTCCATCAGGAATGTTCTTCTGGACCATTTTAACGAGTGTGAAAGAATAAGGTCACTCGACGATCTTTTCAATTTTAGGGAGTCTGAAAAGAGCTTAACTATGGACTCCGTGGGGGTTCCTTTTTCATAAATTTAGTCCCTCAGGCCCGAAAAGGGTTAAAATGATACCTGAGAGTACTCTTCTAGAGATCAGAGGCCTCTAGAGTATACCTTTGTTCGTACAGTTGACTGTCCAGACCAAAAAAGGGGTAAACTACCGCTGGATAGACGTGACTTCAAATTTCAGTTTAACGAGCATGAAAGGACACAAGATCCCTCGACAATATTTTCATGTTTAAAGGGTCTGAAAAGGGCTTAAAAGAAGACCCGTTATGTTTTGGGAGTCCCGAGGGTGAGGTCGAGAGTGATAAGGAATCATGCAAATGAGGCTCAAAATTGTAATCAGGGAAAAGCTAAAGAGGACTCCCGAGCCTATAGTCGTTAGTGACAGCATGGACATCGTCATGCAACCGGGATCTACCTAGGGCATCCATGTTATGGTAGACTCTACCACCAAATTACGACACTTCTTAAGCAGTGATTAGGGTTCCGTGTCACAACTTGGTGGGATCGATCCTATGGTAAAGAGGTAAAGACAACGAGATGCAGAAAGTGGAGGTGAAATCCCGACTTAAATGCAACGAGTTAGAAAAAATGACTTTTTTACCAAAGGACCGTCAAAATTCCAAAAAACTCAAAAAAATTCCCAATACCCAAAGTAATATTTCCCGTGACCATCCAAAGAAAACTCTTGAACCATCTTAAATGATTTTTAGTTTAGAAAAAATGATAAAAGGGTCTGAAAATTGACAAAAAAGGGCCAAAAACCTCTATAAATAGAAGCTGGCAGCTCATTATTACCATTGTTAATTTAGAAATTGACTAAAAGCCAAAACTGCCCCTTTGTGAAAATAATTGATTCCGGGAGCTTCGGTGGACGAAACAACCATCTGCTTGGACCAAGTAAGTATAAACTCTCTCCTCTTGCAATTTAAATCTTTCTTTATGCATTTAGTTTCATTTTTTGGGGGGCGTCGACCCTCAAAAGGTCGGCCCTAGGTCCACGCAGGCTGTCCTATGACAGTCTGCGTGTACACTCGCTCTGTTTTATGGGAGACTGCGTGTACACGTGACTGTCATCACAACAGCCCGCGTGGACCCTCTAGTTAGTATAAAAAATTTAAGAAAGCAAGAATTAACCCTCCTAAACTTTGCCCATGTGCATGATGTATGTGCACTGGAGAGAAAGAGAGCATAAGGATATCAGTGTGCTGGTTGGGGAAGACCCTAATGCTGTGGCTGCGTTGATGCAATGTGGGTTGCTAAAATTCTTCTTATGTCCTTTCATGCGAACAAAACCTAGGCTACTAAATGCCTTGGTTGATTATTGGCATACTGACACAGAGGCCTTTATGCTAGAAGGGTAGTCGCTGGTGCCAACGACCGAGGAAATATACTTTTTGACTGGCCTCTCCCGGCGAGGGGAACCAGTCAACTTCCGTACGTTTCCCTCAGGGCCTCACAACATATCGGAGTTGATTGGACTCTATTGTGAGGCAGGTACAGACATGACGAGCTCACAAGTGCCGATAAGCAAGATCTCAGACTTAGCATTGCAGGCGATAGTGTTGCTCATCGGGCGAATTACAGGGTCTGCCGCTTTGCATCAAGCTTCCCGTGCATAGATGAACTGTGCAGTTCAGTGCTTAAATGTAAAAATTTTTGATTGGAGCACCACATTATAGGACTGTATGAAGAGACAACTGACAAACTTCCGGTTGCAGACTCAGAGGAATTTTGGGTTTGGAACCATTCTTTGCTCTTTATTCTTTGCTGAATTTATCATTCACTGTAGGATGGTCTTAAGAGATTTGTTTACGGCTTCCACCTGACCATTCACTTGGGGGTAGTAAGGTGATGAATGTTCTTGCCGCAACCCAAGATTTGATGTTAATTCGGTCATCATTTGGTTCTGAAAGTGACTGCCATGGTCAGTGATAATCTCTCTCGGGACGCCGAACCTTGCGATTATCTAGTTGAACAAAAAAAGAGCTGCAATCTCTCCATCATATTTAAACGTTGGCATAGCTTCAACCCACTTCGTGAAGTAGTCTATGACTACAATGATATAACAGTGCCCCCTTGCTGAAGGAGGGTTGTAGGTAGTGTAATCAATCCCCCACTTGTAGAAGAGACCAACTGTGATGACAAGAAACATAGGAGCGGGATGTGCCCTCATATTCCGAGAAAAGATCTAACACGGGTGGCACTTCTTGACCGATTCGATACAATATTTGATTAGTTTCGGCCAGAAGTAACTGGCTCGTAAAATATTTTGGGCTGTTTCCAACCCAGACAAATGACCACCACATGCTCTAGTATGGAAATCCTTAAGCACGATTTCCGCTTCTTCATGATTAAGGCATTAGCGAAAAATGAAATCTATGCCTCGACGATAGAGAGTGTCCTCGAGGATGAGATAATTCTTGGCCTGATGATGTATACAACGACGTTCATCATGAAAACAGAGGTGGGGCACTTCAAAGTTTGGAGATAGACAAGAATATCTCCATACCAGAGGTCTGAAGATGCTATCAAAAACATATCTCCTTGAATAGGCGATTCCTTGGGCATAACATCGCCGAACTCGATCGGAAGTTTCGAGACAAGTTCTGCGAAGACCAATGACTTTTTGGATTTCACCGAAATGAAATCTAAGTCAAATTCCTGGAGGACGACTATCCATCTACTGATCTTTCCGCTGATTACCCGTCGTGTTAATATGTATTGAAATAGATTCACAATGGCAATGACAGTGGTCTTGCGAAACAAAATATAATGACGGAACCATTGGACACCATGGACTGCTGCCAACACAAGTTTTTTTGATATGATAATAATTGAGTTCCGGTCCAATGAGGCCTCGGCTCAGGTAATAGATCACATATTTTGAGAGAAAATCATCTTCCTGAACTAAGACCATGCCAATGGTTGACTCTATTGTAGCCAAGTATAATAAGAAATCTTTGTTATAATTGGGTGGTCGAAGCAGAGGGGCAGTTGTGAGGGCATGTTTCAATGCTTCGAAGGAGCATTGAGCGACATCGTCCCAATGAAAAGGAACATCTTTCTTCAGTAAGTGCATAAATCCCTTTGTGATCTCGGCATAGTTTGCGATGAAATGCCTCAAAAAGTTCGCCTTTCCTTGTAGACTCTGAAGCTGAAGGATTGTACGTGGGGGAGGCAACTGAACGATTCCCTCAACCTTGAGAGGATCGACCATGATCCCTGTTGTTGAAACTATGAAACCTAACAAACACCCTGATGTTACTCAAAAGCTGCACTTGTTTGGATTCAAGCGAATCCGGAAGTAGTGACATCGCTCAAAGATAAGTTGGAGGTGTGTGGGATGATCCGTTCTCCTGCGAGATCGTGATGCTAAATCATCTAAATAGGCTTTGACTATATGCTTGAGATCATGGAAAGCAAAATACATGGTCTGCTGGAAGGTAGCTCCAACATTTTTGAGACCAAAAGGCATCTTACGATAGGCAAATGTACCCCATGGAAAAATGAATGCAGTTTTGTGTTGGTCTTTGGATTTGATTTGTATATGATTATATCCTAAAAAACCATCCATGAAAGAAAAGGCCTCACAACTTGCACATTCATCGACTACCTGGTCAATGAATGGTGTGGGAAAATTATCTTTTGGACAGGCCTTGTTCAAATCACGGAAGTCCGTACATATGCAAATTGTGCCTTGTTTCTTGTTGACCAGCATAGGATTTGACACCCATTGGGTCAAATGGACAGGATAGATAAAACCGACATTGAGCAGTTTCTCTACTTCAACCTTAATAGCTGTTGCTTTCCTGGGATTAACTGGACGAAGCTTCTGCCGAACTGGCTTGGCATCCGGATAAGTTGTGATTTCATGTTCGACTATTTTTTGATCAATGCCTGGAATTTCCTCGTAAGACCAAGCAAAAACATCGTGAAATTCTTTAAATAAGTCTGTGTAGATTTGAATCTCTTTGGGGGAACAATCAGCTCCGATGAAAACATTCTCCACGACGCCAGGGGTTTTGGAGATATTAATCGGTATAGTTTCAGTGATAGTTGCCATATTACCCTCAGCATAAACCTCATGTGTAGCCAAGGGATTGATAGGACAAGACCTATCTCCAGTCACAGTGAAGGTGAATTCCCCTACGATTCTGCTTAACTCTGGGAGGAAGTATGATCTATGATGGAGATCGTCCTAGGGTTTGTCCAGACTAGTCATTGCTTCAATGATTGCTTCGTCTGAGGGCAAGACTAAGTCTAACGAATCGGTATCAACGAGGGAACCTTGAGCCCAAATAGGGTCTGGGATCAGATCTAACTCTTGTGCAGGAGTCAGATCGATGTCAGATGAAGCTTTTTGGAATAAAGAGTATGCTTTATCTGCCGTGGACAAGGTCATGGACATACCACGGTGCCATGTCCCTTCCATCGTGGCCGATGGGGAAGGAAGAATCCACGGATTGTTGAAGTAAGTTGTGTGAAACGACGAAACTTGGAAAATCTCAGCCTTATGGTGGTCTGATACGAACTTGACATCACCTTGAGGAGGCGGGTAATCGAAAGTACCCATCAAATGTGGGCACAAACCAATCCCTACGTTGACGACGCCTAGTTGGGGATTATCAATCATCGGGACCACGGATGCCCCCAATGAAGGGTCAGGACTGGAGAAGGAAAATTGATCAATGGTCACGATCCGTCCCTCATGTGGAAACAAAAAGACCTGAAAAACTGTAGCGACCACTGCTTGCATTGCATAGGTCCAACTCCTACCTAACAAGAGATTGTAGTTGAGGGATGTGTCGACTACTTCTACCTCGACGCACACGGTCTTCCGTCCTAACTACATGAGGAAAGAGGGGATGATGCCATGTGGTCAGAACGAATGACCGTCGAAAGCGGTAAGAAGAATAGGTGATAGAGAAAAAACAGGCTGGCCAATGGCCTTCCAACATGCCAACGGCATGACGCATGTCGAGGCGCCCTCATCAAACCCTGTGTAGAAAATGTTCTGAGTAAAAGTTTTCATGGGGTAATCCACTACTATCTAAAATGCTACGTGGTAAGGGGGATGAGGTTTTAAGTTGGTTGTATCTAGCATGATTGTACCCAAATTACAAATCTCGGTAGATCCTAAAGCGACTAACAAAGCTTTCCTCTGGGAAGGGCAGCTCTGGGAGGACCTCCAAAGCAGACATCGCACAAGGGGTTTGAGATAAATCCTCCACCATAGAATAGTTCTGGGCGGCCCTTGCATTTGGGTTGTGAGAATCTTTCTTGAATGCACCTTTTGGGATGCATGTCATTGTTTCGCCCAAAGTCTTCTCGATATGGAGAGGAAGAGATGGGATTTCAGCTTCTTTACCTTTCTCAGAGGTGCTTGTCTTACTGTAGTCATGTGCTCTAGTCGATATAAAACATCACCTTTCATCATATACACATTCGCGGATTCAGGATTGTTTGAAGACAGAGAGGGTCCTTGACTACCCCCTTCTGTGCTTGTAGAGGCTTGGGTTAGGTTTTTCCCATGTTGGAATGGATTTGTTAACACAACAGGCTGCTGCTGTGACACAAACTTTTGGGCCTCTGCAAGCCGAGGGCACTGGTGGGTCGGGTGGTCTTCCACGCACAGGTTACACAGATACTTCACCTTCCGTTTCTTAGTGTTTCCCCCGCTAGCATTATTAGTGGGTTTCTTATCCCCCTTACCCTTCTTACGTTGTTTTTTCTTTCCATCAGGCTGCTGGGTGGCCTTCGGATTTGTCGATTTCACACTGTGTACATTCGACGTTTGGGTAGGGGGAGCAGGTGAAACAGTAGTTTGGCTGGCCATTGTGTGTTGTATAGACAATTGCTGCAATTGTTTTGTCAGTTGTTCAGTGGGATTTGTTTGTGCAGAACCTACAATACCATCGGCATGTGGTCCAACTCTCTGTCTAGTTTTATCAAGTATGGATCGTGGTGCATCCGACAAAATCTCGTACAGTAAACCAGACTGAGAATAGATTAGCTCAAGCTGTTGAGCTCTCATGATGGCATCTTCTTCAGAAAACACTCCCGACGTCGCGACGTCTTTGGATAGTTGTGGGACCAAAGACTTAAGGAACCACTCGAGCAGGAATTCTAGTGGGACTGGTACCTTGATCAAACTCTTCCAGCGTCTCCATTTTCAGATGTGATTAGAGATATGGTCTGCTTTAGTTTGTTCAAAATTAGCCAGCAATTCCGTGCCGGCGTCGTATCTCACAGGTAATTGGAAATGATTTAGGAACGCCATTGCCAATTCTCCGAAGGAAGAATATCTTGAGCGGTCGAGCTCGATGTACCATTTCACAACACTCCCAATGAGAGTGCGTTGAAACAATCACAATTGTACGAAGTCGTCTTTCAATGAATTAGACGAGCACCAAAGATGGAAGGTGATCACATGATCCCCTGGATCTTCGTTAGGCTTGGCCTCGAACTTTGGTATGTCTGAAGGCAATTTCATCGGCATAGGGGGCCAACGTGGATCGTGACAGATGGGGTCATTCAACAACCTTGTCAAGTCTGGAAAATGTAAGGTTGCCAAGAAGGTAGTTTTGGTTGGTGTTGCTGATAACCATGGAAAAAGGGGCCTGGAGTTTGAATGGCACCAGGTTGCCAGGAAAAGTTGGGTTGCTGGCCAGGGTTCTGGTAAAAACCATGGCCATGACCAACATACAGATTTTGCGTTTGAGGAGACATCATCAGATGATTCCCGAAATAGGACATAGATGGTTGGGAGTGCATTACATTCAGAGGACTTTGGGAAGGGTTGCCCCATGCCGATCCCATGGGCATAGGTATTGCACCTTGCCCGGGGTTCCATTGGTTGTGAAAAGAATTTCCCCAGATCAACATTCCTGACAAGAGCACTGATCCTTGACAAGAATTCCAAGGTCCTGATGCGGAAGAAGTTCCCGGGTTTGCCCCCTGTGCAGGAATAGTACCCTGCATAGGATTATGTTGGCCATAACTGGGGCTGCCCCCAGTAGGGAAAGTGGCTGATGAGAAAGCATTGTTACCAAACGTATCGAATAAAGAAAATGGTGTCGACCCTACCGACATACTATGAGAAGGTGGTCCTTGTCTCCCTACTCCAAGTGAACTATGGTGTGTGTTTGGCCCGACAGGTTGCTGGTGGGTACCGTCGAGTGAAGGGGACAAAGGAGGTATATGACCTCCCCCATAAGGGAAAGTGTTAAAGGGAGCTGAAGTGACCCCCATGGGTCCTTACAGAGGAGCGTTAGAGCTCCTTGCCCCCATACCTAAAGTCTGTAAAGTGGAGTAGGATAGTACATGGCTTGTACCTGTGCTAAGCATCCCGTATGAGAATAGAGGGCCTGTGGCACTCTGTGTGAAAAGAGCAGTGGCTATCACCAAAGATGGGGTCAGACCACTGCTCGAGGTAGAGGCAGTCGAGACCATGGTGGCTCGGACCGACGACGGTGGGGTAGGAGGTGGAACACCCCTTGTGACGACAACCGTGGCGGGAATATTAGGATTCCTAGAAGCAGAGACATGATTTGATTCCATTACTACCTGATTTAAAGGTGTCGAAAGGTCCTTTAACAGAGGTTGGTCAGGTGTGGTTTCCTGTGACCTGGTGGCTTCAAAAGACCCTTGTTGGTCTAGCTTTCACCTTAGCGGTGGCGGGGGTGGCTCTAGTGTAACCGGTGGCAGGCCAAGAAGCCTTCGTGACCGACAAAGCTTTTGATCCTCCACTGTGTGAGAATATCAAAGACACACTAGGGATTTCTATTTGTTAAAAAAAACACACACACTAGAAAAACGTCCCTACAAGATAAAACAAGCAAACACTAAACTAGCTGGAAGAACAGTTACAACAACCAACACTAGAGCAACTTACCGGTGCAAGTGAAACTCAAACACGGAAGCACCCTCTGGGTATACTCTGCAAAGCGTGGCCTGATGTCTGTCCTAGGTACCGCAGTATATCCCCACAGTCACCTGTGTATGTCTCTAAAAAAGATAGGCAACTAAGTTGCCAACACGTGAACAATCACCAGGCGGGTACAGTCGACAGTCGGGTAGACCACAATGAGCAGGGTATCGAGCCCGAAACCTGTCAAGAGTATTGAAAGAAAGTGGTCCAGAAGACAAATGAGGACCTCAAACAGATTCGAGACTCACAAAGCTCCGTGGCAAATGCAATCGACGAAATTCCAAGACAAGCCCTCTATATGTGTTCTCCACTACGATTGGTCCAGATTTGGAGGGTTTATCTCCGCTACCTTTCCACACACGACCTCATGTTTAGCCCCTGTGTTAGAGGAGGGTCCCAGACAAATTTCACGATACTGGACTTTTAACACTCCCTAGCTCAGACTCCAATGTTTTATTTAATGGCCTTGAAGAGTTTCCTCTCCAACCTAATTCAAGGCCCTAACCCTAAACTAGATGGTTGACCCTACAAACATAAAAAGTCTAATTAATTTTAGATTTAACATTAATTTTTATGGCTTGTCTTAAGTCAATTGTTATGACAGTGAAACTAGTGATGTTTTGAGAGACAAAAAGAAAGATAAACAGAAATCTGGAAACAAAACACTTCTTGACAACTTCAGATTTGCTCCTTTAAATTCTTTAACCAACTTTTCAAAATAAAAATTTCTAAGATATTTGAACAACAAACTCAAAACATGATTCCACTCGACTGCGAGCTACTTATCATCTAAGTAAACTGTCAAGAACTTATGAAATCAAAGACTTTTCCTGGTTACTAATGCAAACCAACAACTATTTAACCAAACAAAAAAATAAAAGTTTTTTTTTTTATTTGAATGCTCAAAAAGCAAAAAGGAAAAAAATCAACTAGTAAAGACCATGAAAACTTCTGGCCTAAGCGCAGATCACAAAGAGTCACTTTAAAAATAACACACAAGCAGATTAAAATGGACTCTCACACTTGTCTAAAAACCCTATAAAAGTAAAATTTTGAGGAAAACTTCTTAATGAAAAAGGAAGCTATTGTTGTGATCAAACCTAAGTTACTGACCGCTATGACAGAGACCCAAAAACCTGAGAGGTATAACTCTTGACAAAGGAAAGGATGACTGCCTCTCCTTAAACAAAAATTTTCTCCTCAGGCACGTTGCTGATAGTTCAACAACCAGCGTGTGCACGCGAGGTGTGTAAAGTCAGGGCACATGTACACGCGTGCATACCTTATGCAGGCCGTGTGTACTTCTGAAACTCTCAAAAAATGAAAAGAGAAGTAATCAGGCACTGACAGAGACTACTGGTATTCGGACCAGAAACTCTTGAAGACTCAGAAACTCACTTTGACAGAAAACATAAAAAAATTCAAAGAAAATTTCATAGAACAAACCAATTTGAGGTGGAACCTAAGCTATAAACTGCAAACAACAAAGACTAGAATGAGTTACAGAAAACCCCTGAGAGGGATTACTTCTGACAGGGGAGAGGATGACTGCCTCCCTAAAAGAAATTTTCTGAAATCATACACGTGACTGACACTTCCTCAGCTACCGTGTACACGCGGGCTGTGTGAAGGTAGGGCGCAGGTACGTGCGTGAAAACCTTATATAGGCCGTGTGTACCTCTGTGGGTCCCGTAAAAAAAAATGCAGTCAAGCAAAGAAACAGAGATAACTGGTATGGAAGAACAAAATCTTTGTTATCTCAGACTTTTGTAGAAACTTTAAAAACAAGGAATGAAACCAGTTTTTAAAAATACCCAAGAAAAAATATTCCCAGAAACCCTAGAGATCCCCAGTATGGTCGCCAATTCTGTTGTGGGTGGGAATCCCTCCTACGGACTTAGCATTTAAGGGCTCTAATCATGCATACAAAAAAAGACCATTTCAAAGGCCTTTACTCTTTCCTATTCTCCCAACACAAAACCTCACATTCATGCAATACAAAGGTGTAAATGAATTTCGGTAACTCTACCTTAAGTCCTTCGTTTGATGTCGATCCCTTTGCTTTCACTCGCTCTTCAATTGCAAGCCTCCTCCCAAAGCTGACCTGCATTCACATATGAACAAACAAAAAGCCGCGAACATGCATTTCATAAACTAATTGCTGGGTTAGTTGTGACAATATCATAAAATAAACATTCAACTTGAACACGTGATATGGCGGGACGGGAAAGTATTCCTTTTTGTATTAATCTTCACAAGAGTAAAATTACAATATGTGGTTGGCACCGCTCCTCGAAACTGGTTCTGGGATCCTCTTCAACTGTCCTCCAACTGCTTTGCTCTATACTTCTCTTTGCACAGGATGGCTAAAGGTTGGGACAAGGGGAATGCTCAATTGGGTATAGTCTCTTTACTATGATTTTCCTCCTTTCAAATGGGACCCTTACCCCTTCTTTTATAGGCTAGAAGGAGTTAGGTATTTGGTCGAATGACCGGCCATGCATGGCTGAAAGGTTTAGTTAACTTGCCCAAAGCTGTGTGTTCCGTCAACAACTTTCCTTTTTTCCGTGTTTTTGTAGGTACACACGGGATGTATTGGAGCAGCTAGCATGTACATGCGTTCAGTAATGGAGCAGGGTGCGTGAGAATTTATGAAGGGGGTTTTTAAGAAGAGTTGTTCAATAGTGTTTTGGCAAAGAAGGAGTCTGAGATGGCATGATGCTAGGTAAGTATGTCTGGTGCAATTTAGGGTTATAACAGTTCTTTATCAAGCTTAGACATTATTTCATGTCAATTATGATCAAACTATGTATTCTTGAATTCATAACATAATTTACGATTATTAATATTGTCAACATAAAGAATATAGACATTGACCAAATATTTAATACTTGGAAATAACATTGCCTATTTCTTGCTTAATATGTTATGTTATTTCTTTATATCTTCGAATGATTTAAAAAAAAAACTAGAACTAGGAGATATTATATTAAAAGGGTTGTAGCATGTTAAGGTCCTAACCCGCACATAGGTAGATTAATGTATTCGGATGTAATA
>ML791292.1:442494-466454 GCA_009831015.1 Picea engelmannii
TGTTCAAGTGCTATTTCTGTTGCTATTTCGTATATCATTTCTGTGTATTGTGAAGATTATGCTGGATATTTCACTGTTATTCTGTTATTTCTAGCATTTCGTTTCTGTTCTGCATATTTTATATATCTGGTATCTTGCATAGCATAGCTATCAACAAGCATACAAAAGGAGTTGCTATGATGATTCAAACAAAACTTGCAACTTTCAAATTTACATGAAAGATTTCAATTACATATCACTGATACAATCCAACTATTAACGTGTGTATACTGCTTGAAAAAGATAGCTAAAATACATACAACTCTAAAAAACATATATAATAATTAAAAACATGCAAACTGACAAATTCCTCATTCTTCCCATGATGTGTGGAGAGGTCGACCGATTGACATACATAGCTTCTTGGGACTAATGTACTATCTCTTCTTCTTTGGGGTCACCTTGGGATAAATTAACAAAAATATGTTGATTTAAAGTAGTATATAGGGATTCCTTGCACATATTAAGAACTAGATTGTGTAGCATACTACACTTTGCTTCAAGAACATCCATTTTATGCCTTTGTTGAACAAGGAGGTTCATAAAGTTTACATTTTGTGTATCACATGTTGTTCATTACCATAAACACTTACATAAATCGAATAGAGAGTTATGTTGTTATCTTGTAAAGCTTCCTCATGTTGCTGTAGGATATTTTGTATTTCCTGGAGGTCTCTTGGATCCATGTACACTAATTTGGTAGGTAATAGAGCAAAGAGGAGACACAATATACTAGATCTAGGAAACTGAATGTGGAAATGACTAGAACCTAGAGAGCATTCACCAAAAGTTGCTGGAATAGGAACTGGAAAGACTGAAGGTTGAGAAATATGCACATTTCAAACCAAACCTCGATCCCAATATCCCACCTCACTTGCATAAGTCCATAATGAGGGGAACAAAACCTAGGACAAGGAGTAAAAATAACATGCCACAATCCAATACTTGCATCCTTGCAAGTCCTTTCCACTCGCTTGTACACAAGGATGACAATTGTCAATCCACATGGTTAAAAAATAAGATGCTACATGTCTCTAAAAACAAGTGGATAAAAAACACTAGGGGATGTAGGAAACTTTGAACCCCCCATTTTTAACCAAAGTTCCTTGAGGTAATGTGGATGCATCATTTGCTAGACGGTCAACAAGATCATTGTGTTCCCTTACCACATGATAATATGAAACCTTGACCATAATTTGGACAACTTTGTGGATTCTAAAAATAATGGAAGAAAACCTACTATCTTTCGAGGTTGTTTGATGAAGTAGGGATTTGATGATAACTCTAGAATCTCCAATTATGATTAATGATTATATTTTAGAGTTGATTGCTAAAAGTAAGCCTTGAAATAGTGCATAAGCTTCATCTCGATTATTGGAAATCTCACACAAAATAAGAATCATGAACATAAGGAAACTTTAATGTGCCCTAGTTTCATCAAGATGGAAGAAGATATTAACATAATGCCTGAACTTGGATGAAAAACTACTATCATTTTTTAATTAGAAATATATTCTTCTTTCCATAGTTGGAATTATAAAAAGGCATAACTATATACAAAATAAAATTGAAGATGAATTTTAAATATACATAGAGAAGCAACACAATATATTACACTTATTATTTTTAGTCCTGCCGTAGGCATAGAGGGACTATATCGATCGATAATTCGTTGAACTTGTATTATATTGTCCTTTGACCACAAATATTTCCATATTATCTATTGTTGGAACCAGGGAACTGAAAACATCACTTTTTATATAATAAAAAGTGCCATATATGTCATGATCTGAATGGACAATGGATTGGAGGTCTTATTGCCAGCTTCGCTATTCCCAATGTTATATATGTTTGCAGATCCAAAGTATTTGATCGTATATGGTATTTTTGAATTGTATATTTTCTTATGCATTGGTCGAAGGTGGATTAATGCTAGCATTAGTTTGAATGTTTGTCTTAGCATTTTCTGCTAGCTAGAATACATTTATCTAGCATATTACTATGTGTGATTTTTGCTTTATTCTTGCGTGCTTCGAGAGAACAGGCCTGCCACGTTGCATTTTTTTATTAAATGTTTGCACAAGGATACGCCCTTTGATGGTTCTGACAGTCTTAAGTGTTTACCTAACAGGTCTAGCAGTCTTAAATGTTTATTGTATAGATGCGCTGCAATACCGTTTCGTTCCATTTTTTTAATGGTGTTGTTTGCAGTGAAATTGTGTTGAATTGTTCTCTATTGACATCACTGGTTCAATGGTTGATGCTTGTTCGCTGGTTCGTTCCATGATTCTTGTTCTTGTTTGATTCAACTTTGCAAAGTTGAGGTCCTGCAATTGCAGTTGGACCTCTTCGTGGTTGTTCAATGTTTTTTCGTTCTTCAACTTTGCAAGCTGTTGAACCTGTTGTTGCGGTTTGCAGTTTTTGGGGCTGAGCTCTTGTCATCCCTCGTTGACGGGTAAGTTTCCGTGCCATCATTTCATTGCTATTTTTCAATGGTGGGAGTCCCTGCCTCAAAATTTTGTTGCAGACCATCTTTCTCTGTTCTCTTAATTTCTATTCCTGGAAACCATGCGTCTTCATATGCTGACTGCCACATCCATAGCTATTTCGAAAATTGCAATGCAGAAGGGTTTTTGAAAACTAGTTCGGAGCTATCACAAGAGGGAACCATCCACCAGGGTGTAGAGGCATGGAATGCTTTTATTCTGTGGGTCGAAAAACTGCATCCACCTGTTGTCTTTGTCCCGTCCTTTCTATTTTGCAGAACTTTTTCTGGCTCTGAGAAGCTTGTAGGATGCACACCATGAATAGGTTCAAATCAGTCTTTCTACTCAGTAAATTTATGGTGTTATTTATTTGCGTTGTTTCTTCTGTTTGGTTCACTTTCCAGTGTGGGTTTGTTTTCTTGTCATCTGCTATGGGTACTAGGGGGGATTGAAGTTGACAAGAAGAAGGTTGAAAGATACATACGAGGATTGGTACGCAGTTCCGCGCTTGTATTTTTCCTGTTTTTCTTTCCTTTTTTTTTCCCCTCGTTTTATTCTTTTTTTCCCCTTTTCTCTGTTTTCATGCAAACTGAAAGTATCTAAGAAACAAATTCAAAATCACAGTTCAAAAGATGAAAGAAGTAATATATGTTGAGTCCTATGAAATAGATACACACTCCATTATACATGACAACATTGACGAGGTTTTGCATAGCAATGGCCTTTTTAGATTGGATGCATTCTCGTATACTGTAGGCGATTTCCTTTTCGATGCATTTCAGGTTCTACCGCATTTCCGTTATTCCTCGACTGACCTGTGCAATGGATTAATAGATTATTTCTTGGGTTGTTTAAAAAATGGCGACGCCGAGGCATTGGAGTCGTGTGAATACGAACTGGAATATGATTTTCTTCGGCAGTTGCATGGAATACATGATGTCACTACGTATTTTTCAAAGATGCGGTTGTCTGCATCTCTAATTCTGCCTGCACATGAGAGGGGACTTTGGGAAGATACATTTTGTATACAGTGGCTATCTAACTGGCTCAATATATCAATTGGAATATGGTCATTGACAAGAAAAACAAGATATCTACTATTCAACAAAACTTCATCTGACAATCCATATTGCATCTTGTTCCATGATGCCAATGCTGTCTGTGGTCATTATGAACCACTACTGTACATAAAATTATCCACATGCAATCTTGAAGGAGTTCATATTTACTTGTCCCTCATTTGCAAAGACCTTGAATCACAGTGGAAACGGATTATGCATCGCATACACTGCCATGGTTTACAGCTAGCAACAACTGTTGTGTCTAGCTGTGGAGATATTTTGTTCAATGCAATTTGCTGTTTGGTAGCAACGGAGTTCGATGTGCAAGTGTTGTGGATTTACACTGTACAATCCTTTTGCAATGCAATTATAGGCGGCAGCCAACAGGCTTTTAGCTGCTTGCATCAACACCTTTCGCCATATCTCCTAGAAAATATGTCGACAATTGGAATTTGGCAAGAATACCTTGTAAACATGGCGCTACCATATGAAAAAGGAAATGTGGAGGGTTGCAGATTCTATTTGCAATGGCTGTCTATCATATTCAGAGTAAATATCTAGGTCTGACCGGCCTTGCCAGATGGCACTATCCATTCCTGGTCTATTGATTCAAACTATGATCGAACAATTGACATCCTCTCGTTGAAAACATATACAACACATATCCATTATCAACCTTTGCTTGGACATATCACGGGTTCAGGGTTCAATGCCCATGCCACCCAAACCGCATCAAATCTGCATACACGTGCCATGCTTTTTAGTGAGAATGAAACTCCTCCCAGTTGCGATATGGCCATACAGGGCTTAAACAAAAAAGTCATGCATGAAATTCATCCCAGTTGTGATGAGGCCATACATGGCTTAAACAAAAAACATAGTCTAAGTTATCACAACTTGAAAAAAGTTATGCGTGAAATTCGTTCCGGTTGTGATGAGGCCATACATGCCTTAAACAAAAAATGTAGACTAAGTTATCACAACCTGAATTAGAGTGAAATTCATCCCAATTTCCATCAGGTCATCCTGCCCTTGGACAAGAAACGTAGAGTAAGTTACCACAACTTGAAAATGGTCATGCGCGAGAGAAAAAAATACATTGCTACTCTTCCTTTTAGAGAGAAACTCACATTTCACAATCTAAAGAAATTTGTTCATACACAAGACAACATAAATAGGTACGGTCACATATCCCAGAATGGTCATGCAACTGTCACATTTCGTGGGCTAGAAGAAACAACATGCACTACTACCAATGAAAACCAACAAACACTTTCTACCCATACTTCCCTGTGAAAGAAAGATGCAAGACAGACCTACATGAAACAAATTAAAGACACTCCTTCCATTGCATGTGCAATTTGTGAACAATTGAATTTCTCAAAAAAAAATAAGTCTTTCACGCTTGATTTGGAAGTAGAATACCTCTGCTTGACAACGCACGATAAAACATTTTCCAGTGGAAAAATTTGTCTTCCATGCAAACGATCGCTTGAAAATGGAAAACTGCCACAATTTGCAACCCCTGACCAAATAAGATGTAATACACCACTACCAGATGTAAGTGCACTTATAGAACTCGAAGAGAGACTTGTGTCTCTGCAAATTGCATTTGCACAAATAAGGCCTTGGGGCTATAAATGACCCCAGATGGGCTTAACAAGATCAATTATTAATGTGCATGTTCGGCTAGATGTTGTACAAAAAGCCTTGCCACAATTCATTAGCGGTACAATGACAATTGTTGTGGCTCTGAAAAGACACTTGCGATATAAAAATGCGTATCAGACAGGAAAAGTGCGTGTGCATGCTTTTATGAAAGAATTAAAGGAATTATGTTCTAGGGCCCTGTACAAAGCACAAAACATTTGTATAAATGAGAAATCGAACAATGTTCTTGTATAAGAGGATGCCAACTCTGTAGAGACTCTCGAAAATGCTAGTGAATTTGATACAAGTGATGAATCGGAGAATGAAACACCTGCTGAGACATTGGTGCATGGATTCACTGATTCACAGTGCATTCGTGACTTGCAAGACAAGATTGTCAAAATTGCACCTGCTGAGGGGCAACATCCACTTGGAATATTCAAGGACAAATTCGTTGAGGAAATGAACTTCCCAACACTCTTCTATGGAGATCCACGTGCCACTGACATTACAAAATGATTTAGTTATCATAAAATAGTCCGATGGGAGCTACTACATTCAAGCGGTGACTTCTCCTGTCACATAACAATTTTTTTTTTCAAAATAATGCGCATAATAATAGAGCAAGTTCTCTCCTGCATGTGGGTCCGAATAAGAAAAGGCCAGTTACAAGGAAGAAAGTTGTTGGCCAAGGATGTCAAGTACAAAGTAAACCTAGAAAAAATTCTGAAATCTGATATTGGATACATAGATTTCAAAAACATTCGCACCTCTCCTGACTATTTACAACAAAACAAGAAAACTATTTTTGCAATGATCTGACAATTGGGCCTGCCAACATTTTTCATCACATTTACAAGTGCAGAGCATTATTGGGATCCATTGGTGGCTGTCATATCTGATCTGCATAGGAACAGGAAACGTAAAAAACAAACCGATACACTGGAAAATAATGACATTGACTACCTCATAAGAAAATACCCACTGACATGTACTCGCTACTATAGACATAGAATAAATGCTTTGAGACAATTGATATGCCATGATGAAACGCTTTTCGGAAAAATATCGGACTACTTTTTTGTGACTGAATTCCAGAATAGGGGAAATGAACATGACCACGCACTGTTGTGGATAGAGGGTGCACCGGTCTATGGAGCTGACAACAATTCAGATATTGAGCAATTTGTGGAAAAATACATAACGTGCAACACAGATCATTTGGATCCAGAACTTGCCAAAGTTCATAGACATTACCATACAAGAAATTGTAGAAAATGAAAAAAACTCGCATTGCAGATACAACTTTCCCGTGCCACCAATGAGAGCTACAAGAATCATAGAGCCATTTAGTTTAGAGGAAAATGTTGTTGTTGAGAAATCTAAATCCTTGTTCGCATTTCTATAACAAGGAGAATTTGACACGCTGATGAGCTTTGATGACTTCTTGACAGAGCTAAATCTATCAGAAGATGAGTACATCCAAGCCATACAATGTACGCTTAAACAACCAACAATTTTCCTTAAACAAAAACTTTCTCATATTTGGAACACTAGTTTCTCCAAGGACATGCTAGTTATGTGGAAAGCAAATACATATGCGCAGTACGTGCTGAATGCATATGCTGCAACATCGTACTGTACCTTGTATATGACGAAGGTTGACAAATCTATGACAAGTGCATTCAGAAGAATACACAAAGAACATGAAAGAAGTCATATTGATGCCATACAAATGATACACACACTTGCCAATACATTGCTTAATCTTCAACAAATGTCTGCTCAACAAGCAATCCACATTGCACTTTCTCTGCCCCTCACTTGTAGTTCAAGAAAATGTGTCTTCATAAACACATCTCCACTTGAGAAACACACATTTGTGCTTAAACCAACAATTTTTCTAGAACAAGAGCCTAGCAATTCAGAAGATGTGCTATGTCTCTCTATTGTTGATTATTACCTCCAGCGTACATCTCCTATTAGGCATACCTTCTTAGCAGAATTCGTATTGCATTACAAAAAAAATGGTGTACCCATATCAAAAAGAAAAAAACCCTCTGTGATATGGTTTGTCAAATACAATAAACATTCTGACTATGAAAACTATTGTAGAGAAAAACTGCTGCTGCATGTTCCGTTCGATGAAAATGAAGAGACATTAAAACATAACTTCTCTACATGGGAGGCTGCATATGTTGCCTTTGAGAGTATAGTGCACATCAATGAAGCTAGATTTACCTACAATGTTAATCCAACATGGGGTGATCTAGAAATTGCAGTTAATGAGCTAGAAAACCCTGACAATCCTGATGAGACATTCACAAACCGAAAAACAACCAGATCTCCTTGCGAGTCCTATGACTTACAAGCAGATTTGCCTCGTCCTCGAGCAGGTGGAAGTAAAAAATGTATCAATCTTGGTTTTCAAGTCACAAAACATCCTTTCCCAACTGAAAATAACAAATACCACAGAATAAGACGTCTGTTGAATCGAGAACAACAAACAATTCTAAAGGACATTGCGCTTAAAAAACACTTGAACATGGTCAATCTTATGCACTTGTTCCTTATAGGCGGAGAAGGAACATGCAATACATTCACAACGAAAGAACTGTTCCAAATTCTTATACGAATCTATGATTCAAACAATTCCTCTGATCCTATGAAACCAAAGGGCCTAATAGTTGCATACACAGAAAAAGCTGCATATAATGTAGGTGGAACAACAGTCCACTCTGCATTTTTAATGCCTTTTAACAAGTCACAGTTTCTTCCACTTAGCAAGGAAATGTTGGATACATTGTCTAAACTTTATGATGAACTCCAACTTGTTTTTATAGATGAAACATCTTTGTTTGGAAGTCGGTTCTTGTATTCCATTGACAACCGACTAAGAAGCATAAAACATGTGCACATGAAATACTTTGGAAACATTGACATGATATTCTGTGGGGATCTTTACCATGCACAACCCATCCAAGATTCTTTGATATTTGAACAACCTATCGTTAACATGGAAACGATGACGCATGACTTCTTGAAAGACAATATTAAATGATTTTAATTGCATACTATAATGCGCCAGACAGATGAAACATTCATTGCAATTCTGAATAGAATGCGTACAAACAACCAAACATACGATGAATTATGGCCTGCACCAATAGACCTAACGTTCCCTTACCTGTTCTACACAAATAAGGATGTTGCAATGCATAAGAGGCACATGCTATCGCTCATGCTTGGTGATGATATCATCATCAATTCAATCGACTTGGAAGAAGACAACCATGGAAATGTGCCACGTCATGAACATACAACCACTTTACCTTTGCATCTTGTCATGAAATTAGAAATGCTAGTTGAAATATATACCTGTAACTATGATTCACAGGATGGCTTGGTCAATGGTGCAGATGGAATACTCAAGGGCTATATGAAAACATAAAAACTTGATGTCCTTTGGATTAAGTTCCATGAACCGCATATAGGCAAGCGATAAGCAAGCGAGTTGGCTTATCTATATAATTCAAACACTGCAAGTGATTGGACACCTATTTTGCCAATATCAAAGCCAATATCGACATCAACAAAGGCAGGTCGACTAAAGATTCAAAAACAATTTTCGATTAAACTTGCATGTGCACATACAGTCCACAGATCGCAAGGACTAACACTTGATAATGTTGCATTTCAGCCTGCTAGAATTCAGATACATGGACTTGTGTACACAACACTGTCCCGTGTCAGAAGCATAGACTCCTTGTATTTACTAAGTCCCCTTACAAAAGATAACTTCAAAGTCAAACATAAAGTTGATATTGAAATGGAGCGACTCAGGACCACCGCAAAATGGAAACTGCACTATTATTACCAATTCATACAAACAAATTCATACAAGCAAATTCATCTGTATCAATTCTCTCGCTTAACACACGCATCTTAAATGCACACATGGATGATATACTCAATGACTATGATACAATGCAATATGTTTGATATATGCAGAACAAACAATTCCCAAATCACAATTGCATATCAAGTTACATTACACATGGGGTGATGATATTGGTGAAAAAACATGTACCAATTTTGGACCATATACATATCGAAGAAAATAATGTTGAGTTGGTGCTTGCAATTTTTTTTTTCCATGAACCAGAAGTTGCAATAGTGAATCTGTATGCTGCTCCCCATGCAACATTCTCCAACATAGTAGATTTTATTTCTAATGCATTGGGCCATTTCCATCTGAACGGACCCATTGTGCTTGTAGGAGACTTCAATATTGACATGCTACAAAATAATGGCACAACAAAAGAATTGGAAAACTACATGTGCAAATACAGTCTCCGCTTTCTTTTGAACAACATAAGCCATCTGCAAAACACACTTATTAACCATGTGTGGTCGAATGTGCCCATTCATCAATACAATATATTTATCTTAGACACATACTGGTCTGATCACGATACAATTGGTATTGCACTTGAATTGTGAGATATACATCAAACATATTGCAAAGTCATATTTCTATATTTCAAAGCATATCTGTATAGCTTGTTGCAAAAAAAAAAAAAAAAAATTATCCAGCTTCTTAGTTTTCCCTGATTTGTACACATATTGGTCTGGTCACCATACAATTGGTGTTGTGCTTGAATTATGAAATATACATTATGCAAAAAAAATAAAAAAGGTACATTCTTCTAAAACTATCTGTTACTCTATTCATCTTATTCTATTTTTTTTAGTATATGTACATAGTACTTGCCTTTTTCTTTACATGTTAACTTATGTTCATATCCGTTTTGTTTTGTACTTTTTTTCATAGAAACAAACAGGAAAACTAGACACTGCAAAGAAATCCTAACCAGGAATGTAGAGGAATCCATGCAAAGGTGCGCTTTTTTTCTGCCCGTGTTTCCATATTCAATAGTTTTTTGTTTATTGTGTCTGTATTTGTTGAACTGGTTTGCAACTCTGTTTTTTTTTTAATTTTTTTTTGCTGCCTCCTTCGACACTCCATATATTCCTCTATATTCACTTGTCTTCGTGTGTGTAATACATATTCAATATTGAGCTCACTAGTCCTGGAGTCTGTCTGTCAATTTGTATATCACGGAACTCCGAATGCTGTTTGGAGGACACAAAACAATAAAAGTGCAATGTTGAGCCAGGCAGCCCGCAAGTCCGCTTATCAATTTGTATATCACGCAACTCTAGGTGCTATTTGCAGGACACAAAACATTAGAGGCCCAATTTAGAGCCCTCCAGCCTGCAAGTCCGCGATCCAAAAAAGTGGCTAAGTATTGAATAAGGGATCTGTACATGCTCTATAACATGTCATGTCCATACTTTATAAAAGTACATATTTAGTATGTGTTGCTCGTTTCTCAGAGCTCCCTAACCTTGGAGTCCATCTCTCAATTTGTATATCGTGGAACTGAATAGAAGTACAATGTTGAGCCAACCAGCCCAAGAATCCGCTTGTCAATTTGTATATCGTGCAACTTTGGGTGCTATTTGTAGGACACGGAACATTAGAGGCCCAATTTAGAGCCCGCTAGCCTGCAAGTCCGTGATCCAATAGAAGTGCAATGTTGAGCCAGCCGGCTCGCAAGTTCACTTGTCAATTTGTATATCGCGCAACTTTGGGTGCTATTTGCAGGACACATAACATTAGAGGCCCAATTTAGATCCCACCAGCCTGCAAGTTCGCGATCCAAAAAAGTGGCTAAGTATGGAATAAGAGATCTATACATATTTAGTATGTATTGCTCATTTCTCGGAGCCCGCCAACCCTGGAGTCCATATGTCAATTTGTATATCGTGGAACTCAATAGAAGTACAATGTTGAGCCAACCATCCCGCAAGTTCGCTTGTCAATTTGTATATCGCGGAATTCTGGGTGCTATTTGTAAGGCAAAAAACAATAGAGGCCAGTTTTTGAGCTCGCCGGCCCGAGAACCCGCGATCCAAAAAGTGTACATGCTCTATAAAATCTCATCCAGCTCGCAAGTCCGCTTGTCAATTTGTATATCGCGAAACTCTGGGTGCTATTTGTAGGACACGAAACAATAGAGGCCTATTTTTTGAGCCCATCAGCTCGAGAAATCGCGATCCACAAAGTGGCCAAGTATGGAATGCGATATCTGTACATGCTCTATAATATCTCATGTCCATACTTTATAAAGGTACATATTTAGTTTTCCTTGGTTTGTACACATACTAGTTTGGTCACCACACAGTTGGTGTTGCACATGAATTATGAAATATGCACTATGAGTCCGACCGAGCTCTTTCATTTCCTTAGCCAATTTTATGCCCGCGGGTTCCCAGCTACGCGTTATCGAACTCTCGTTCCCCGTGTTCCGAGTGTACATCTTGCATCCAAAACTTGGGTAATCCATGTCTATGTTGGCAGGTTCCCAGACGACTTCATGTCCATCTATATCTCTACATCACGAGTCCAACCGAACACCGTTCGTTTTCATAGTTCATGAATTTTATGGCCGCGAGTTCCTTTGTGAGTGCCATCCAGCTCTCATGCCCCGTGTGCACGGTATACATCTTGCGCCCGAAACTTCGGTGATCTACAATTGGACCCGGATTCGAAGCTTGCGACTCATTTGATAATTTTCTTTAATTAAATTGTACAATATCAATATTTAATATTAATAATTTAGTTCTTGAAAATAATGTTTTTAGATAACGTTATATATATAATATATATGTTATATGTTTTTTTTTTGCCTCCTTCGTCACTCCATATCTTCCTCTACATTCACTTGTCTTCGTGTGTGTAATACATATTCAATCTTGAGCTCGCCAGTCTTGGAGTTCGTCTGTCAATTTGTATATCGTGAAACTCTGAATGTTGGTTGGAGGACATAGAACAATAGAAGTGAAATGTTGAGCCAGGTAGCCCACAAGTCCTCTTGTCAATTTTTATATCACGCAACTCTGGATGCTATTTGTAGGACACAGAACATGCTCTATAACATGTCATAGAGGCCCAATTTAGAGCCCGCCAGCCCACAAGTCTGTGATCCAAAAAAGTGGCTAAGTATGGAATAAGAGATCTGTACATATTTAGTATGTATTGCATGTTTCTCAGAGCCCGCCAACCCTGGAGTCTGTCTGTCAATTTGTATATTGTGGAACTCAATAGAAGTACAATGTTGAGCCAGCCAGCCCACAATTCCTCTTGTCAATTTGTATATCGCAGAATTTTGGGTGCTATTTGTAAGGCACGAAACATGAACCCGCGATCCAAAAAGTGTACATGCTCTATAAAATCTTAGCCAGCCCACAAGTCCGCTTGTCAATTTGTATATCGTGGAACTCTGGGTGCTATTTGTAGGACACAGAAAAATAGACGCCTATTTTTTGAGCCCGCTAGCCCGAGAACCCGCGATCCACAAAGTGGCCAAGTATGGAATGCGATATCCATACATGCTCTATAAAATCTGATGTCCATACTTTATAAAGGTACATATTTCGTTTTCCATGGCTTGTACACATACTGGTCTGGTCACGACATAGTTGGTGTTGCACATGAATTATGAACTTTGGTGATCTACAATTGGACCCAGACTCGAAGCTTGCGACTCATTTGATAATTTTGTTTAATTAAATTGTAGAGTATCAAATTTAATATTAATAATTTAGTAATTGAAAATAATGCTTTTAGATAATGTTAGCTATATAACATATATGTTATATGTTATACATGTAGACAATCACAATATTGAGCCCACCAGTCCCGGAGTCTATCTGTCAATTTGTATATCGCGGAAATATGGGTGCTATTTGTAGGACACAGAACAATAGAGGCCCAATTTTGAGCATGCCAGCCCGAGAACCTGCAATCGAAAAAGTAGCGATCCGTACATGCTTTATAAAGGTGCATATTTAGTTTTCCCTGATTTGTACACATACTGGTCTGGTCAGCACACAATTGGTGTTGCACATGAATTATGAAATATACACCACGAGTCCGACCGAGCGCTTTCGTTTTCGGACCGTCCATACTTTATAAAGGTACATATTTAGTTTTCCTTGGTTTGTACACATACTGGTTTGGTCACCACACAATTGATGTTGCACATGAATTATGAAATATACACTACCAGTCCAACTGAGCGCTTTCATTTCCTTAGCCAATTTTATGGCCGCGGGTTCCCGGCTACGTCTTATCGAACTCTCATTCCCCGTGTTCCGAGTGTACATATTGCATCCAAAACTTGGGTAATCCATGTCTATGCTCACGGGTTCCCAGACGACGGAGTGGCAACTTTCATGTCCATCTATATCTCTACATCACGATTCCAACCGATCACCATTCGTTTTCATAGTTCACGAATTTTATGACCATAGGTTCCTTTGTCGGAGATATCTAGCTCTTATGCCCCGTGTGAGCGGTATACATCTTGCGCCCGAAACTTTGGTGATCTACAATTGCACCCAGACTCGAAGCTTGCGACTCATTTGATAATTTTGTTTAATTAAATTGTACAATATCAATATTTAATATTAGTAATTTAGTACTTGAAAATAATGTTTTTAGATAATGTTAGATATATAACATATATGTTATATGTTATACATGTAGACAATCACAATCTTGAGCTCGCCAGTCCTGGAATCCGTCTGTCAATTTGTATATCGCGGAACTCCGAGTGATGTTTGGAAGACACAGACCAATAGAAGTGCAATGTTCAACCAACCAATTAAATTGTACAATATCAAAATTTAAATTGTACAATATCAATGCCCTGGAGTCCATCTATCAATTTGTATATCGGGAAACTCTGAGTGCTGTTTGGGGGAGACAGAACAATAGAAGTGCAATGTTGAGCCCACAAGTCCGCTTCTCAATTTGTATATCGTGGAAGTATGGGTACTATTTGTAAGGCACAGAGCAATAGAGGCCCAATTTTGAGCTCACCAACCCGAGAACCTACGATCCAAAGAGTGTACATGCTCTATAAAATCTCAGCCACCCTGCAAGTCCGCCTATCAGTTTGTATATCGCAGAACTCTGGGTGTTGTTTGTATGACATGACCGTTCGTCCTCATCTCTACTGAGAATTGGAATGTCATTCGCGGGGCCTCGGGTTGGCCCGTTCATGAAATCTTCAAACCCAAGTTCCGAAAACGATCCCGACCGACATTTCCCTATTCCATACTTAGCCACTTTCTCGCAATTCTGCAAATATACAAACCGCTTGCTGAACTACACCATCCCGCCCTCTTCCGTTTTACGCATTTTGCAGTAAAAATTTTTGACTCATGAAATTTCACCGTTGGACACTCACCTGTCCTCATTATCTCCTGTAAACTTATTTTGAAGCCCGCCCGACCACTTTTCAGACTTGGCCATTCCTTCCTTGCTTGCTCTTCCCCGTCTTTGTCACCTTCACACCTGTCTATAATAAAAAATAATGTTTATATATATATGTCTTATTTATAAATCTTTAATGCTAACAACTCATCATGCAAGGACCGTGTAAATTGTCATTGATGGGCAAAAAGCTCGAGAAGATATGCCATTAATGCGCATTCAACCAATATTTGAGGAGGTTTTTGTTATCCCTTCCGAGTGTTAATTTCAAATACCATGGAATGTCATTCACACACCGTCACGAAACCTCCAATCCTTAAATGTTCTTTGCCGTAACCTCCACCTTCGCACTTCTAAGTATGCAATAATTAAGCTTTACTTCTAACAACTCACCATACATCACGCATAGAGATTGTCATTAATGAGTGAAGAGCTCGAGGAGATTTTCCATTCGCACGCATTGAACCAACATTTCTGGGGGGTTATATTATCCTCTCCATTTGTTCATTTCAACTAGCGTCTGGAGCAAACAGACATTTTCATAAACTACTGGCAGCAGCTCCACAACAGTTCTGTAGAGATACAATGAACATCTTCGGGCCTGAGAACCAGAACCACCACAGTAACAAAGCATCTCTCCAACGACCTGCCATAGTAACAAAGCAACCCAAAGTTCTTCAAACAGATGAGGTTCATCCTAAAATTGATAGTTCTCACAAGCTTCCCGTGCAGAAGAAGGGAAAAATAATTGTAGGGGAGGCAGAGGAGCCCTAAATTGAGAGTAAAAACATGGATGTTGATGCTAATATGGATAACATATTCTGCAACCTTGATCAGCCGGGAGACGTGATTCACCATAGCTACCCAATGGACATAGTTGGTACCAAAATTTTTGACGAAGATGAATCCTTCATATTCCAGAGTGTTGTTTTTGAAAGCGAATCTAAAAAATTAATTATTGAAAAGATATATGTAAAAAATAAGAGAAGAAAACATCGTTTAGAAGTTGACCTTACCAATATGCAGCCGTCCCAAATCTCTGGACTTCACAGAGCAATCAAAGGTTCTCTTCATGATTCCATTGGAGTCATTGAGGCTGAGAATGCCAGACTAAAGGACCGGATCAAGGAATTAGAGGAAGATTTGATTCCTATGCCATTGCTTGGAAATCCTTTGGCAATAGCCATGCCTGCGACTCCATGCACCCTTGCAACAAAGCTAAAAGTCTCCTCCATCTTCCTCACATCGTGTAGATGACATGTCAAGAAAAATATCAAGAAAAGAATGGAACTGATTACTAAGGCCTGGGAAACATCACAAAATATGGATTCCCTGGGGAGTAGGGCACATAACTTGCTCGAACTTCTGCAGGCATATTTAAAAAATGAAGAAACTTTCTATTTGGACACGGTCATCCCTTTTGCCTTTCATGTCAACAACATGGCAGACACGACAATAAGACAACATGATCTCCCCTCCAAAAAATGACTCACTCAATTAGAAGCATGTTGGAAAGAGAAGGTGAAGAACCTGTATCTCATCGTCCAATCACGTGAGCTATAAATATCAAAGAAAGAAACATTATTCACACAACTCACCAAAATAGACTTGGTCGGAAGGACCAATGAGTTCCAGGATCCCAGCTTAATCGTCAACTCATTGGTGTTAACCAAGCAAGCTTTCGATAAACAAGTTGATAATTTTAAGGCGTTGTCTTTAGAATTTTTTTACAGGATTCTTGAATATCATGAAGATCACATGGACAACTGGCTAGTCCGCTATTCGGTATAGAATGGAGACATTCATCAGGCTCTGCGTAATCTTTCTATTGATCTAAGCAAATTAGAAAATGAACTTTTCATCATTAAAATCCGGAATGACATCAACGTCGCCGCCTTGAGAAGCTACATTGAAGAAAGCCAACAGGAAAAGGCATCATCAAGCAAATAGAAAAAATACTTATATTTACCATTGCTGTAAGTCTATATTGATCCTCCTTTGTTTATCAATCTAGTTATTCCACCTTTTTTGAATAGAAATCTTTAGCCAAAGACTGATATCTTCCCATTTCTACTTTTCAGGTATTACACTCTACCATCTCCCACTTCTTCTTTCCACAGTCCTATTTCTTGTACATATTTCTCTTATGGTCTGTGGGAGCCCCAATCCCAGTCTATATGACAAACACGTTTAAATTTCCAGGAATGTGTAACAAACTATTATTTTTTGATATATTCCAAATAAAACTATTTTTTTGTCTCCTTTTATATTTATGTGCTCCTAGATTTTTATATTCAACTATGCTGAATGTCAAGACATTTTGTTTATTTTTATTTCAATTCTCTTTTTTTTCTGCTGCATATCTTTTTCTGCTTGGTCATTTTAAAAATTAAATTTGAGATAAATCACTCATTTAAATTTGAGATATCATATTTGGCATATATATATATATATATATATATATATATATATATATTAATTTCCAGGAATATGTCATTTTAAAAAATAAATTTGAGATAAATCACTCATTTAAATTTGAGATATCATATTTGACACACACACACACACATTTAAATTTTCAGGAATATGTAACGCGCTTATTATTTTTTGACACAAATGTCATAAAATTGTGTTTAATACTTTTTTTCTACTCACACATATATAGAGTATGTCATTTCTTGCATGCTTACCACCCGTCCTTATACTGCTTGCCACATTTGCGCTGCAATTTCCATCTGCCCTTGCTACTTTTTCCTCGTTCCTCTACATTTATCCCCAAATCAACTCGGCAGGGACTTCGTTGCCATGAAACACTTGTTTTTATCATCTTCTCACTTAAAATTTTGGTTTTTGAATAATACACGATGGACAATAAAAATTTGTAACCTATAAATTTTGGTTTTTGTTTTTGTTTTTGTTTTGATGAATGACTTCCTTAACAATGTTAAAAAATCCAATATTCTTAGTACATATGGAATCTGGATGCTTTATTGAATCCCCTAAAATACTTTCCCCCAACTTTCTGAATAATCCAAATATTTATCATATTAAATATTATTGTTTATATTAATCTACATTTAAAAATGTTAATAACTTATAAAATAACATTTTCTCCAATGTTCCAAACAATTTTAACATTCATCATATTAAACATTTTTTTTCCTTGGAAAAAAGCTTATATATTCATCGAATATACATGTTACATACAGTCAAAATAACATGTCAGGCTTTCTTCTACTGTAAAAAAAAAGCTGTCAAAACCAACACATGTGCTGCTAACATCTCTACACAAAACTTAACATACATTTACTGTATATACTTAAAAACATTTTACTTCAAATTGCATTACAAATGAAACTCCATTGCTTTAGTTTCAACTCTATCAAAATACTCGCAATACCCAAATGCTCCTCTTTGCAACTAAAGCACTTCCTTTGATAATTCATCTTCCTTTACATTGAGTTCTCTTAAAATATGATGGAACGCGAGCCACTCGAAGAACTGGAAACACAACTTAATGTCTCTCATAATATTGGCAGGTTGACATTTTTTATAGAGATTTTTTCCTTGGGCCCAATCAATTGCTAGTTTTGAGTCCCCCATTACCTATAGCTTTCTTATGTCCTTTTGTTTTGTCGTTTCCAAAAGAGTCCATAAAGCGATTAACTCAGCTCTGTTGTTGGAACCTCCTCCAGGGGCATATCCGATGTATATGTAATGATTTTTTTTAATAAAAAGGACAACCCCAACTCCACACGAAGGAGGGTGTCCTTGGTTGACTCTATCAAAATATCCCCACACCATGTCATAATATAGTGCTAGGAGAAAATGGATGCGTATTTTTGGGTCCTTAGGATCATCTTTGGATTCTGAATCTTGACTAAGAGTGATGGAAGCTGTCACCTCTGAGGGAATCCATCTGTCTTTGAAAATGGCCGAGTTACAAGCCCACCAGATGTTAGAAATCATGATTCTTGGCAAACTAGAATAAAGATTCATGACTTGATCTTGTATCCATAACTGATAACATTCTTCCAAATTTTCCTTGTTCCATTTAGACTCGACATTTAACTTTTCTTTGACCATCTTGGCAACTTGACCTGCATACGGGCAAGACATACATAGGTGATAAATTTATTTAGGATCAGATTTACAAAGGGCACATCGATTAGAACCACACCACCCTCTTTTCAAACCATTGTCCCAAATAAGAAGTTTATTCTTCAAGGCAAGCCAGAGAGTGATTTTTCATCTGAGAGGGGCTTTGCATTTCCATAACGACTTCCACCACCATTTTGGATGCACTGCCAATCTTTCTTCCTGGAAAGATTTGCATCCCATTTTTGCTGCGAAAGAACCATTTTTTTGGTTAAAGGACCAATAGAGCGAGTCCTCGACCTCCTTGTCTAGAGAAATAATTTTTTCACACAGTTGGGAGATAAAGGAATCCCATTCCTCTTGAAGGTCTAATGGGATCTTCCTCTAAGATGAGGATCCCCCATCTTGATGTCATGCAAGTGAAGGAGGTTAAGGTTCCTTGGAAAATTAACCAGAGGGTCTGATAACATAAAGTTATTCCCTGGTCCTAACAAAGGGTCCTCCCCTAATCTACCTCTTTTTTCGTTACCGATATTCCAAGTAATCCAATTAGCAACCAACGACAATGCTTCAAATAAAGCTTTACAGACCAAGAAACCCTTAGAGGATTTCGAAGGCGAATGGAACCAATCCACTATAAAAAGGTTAGCAAAGTATTTAAACTGGATTACCCTTGACCAAAGAAAGTTCTCATGCGTTAAGTGCCAAATATTCCTCCCAACTAACACACAGTCAAAGGGATGAATCAACATATTAAACATAACCGTTTATATCAATGTAAATTAAAAAAATACTAATAATTTATAAAAAAAACACTTTCCCCAAAGTTCTAAACAACCCAAACATTCTTCATGTTAAATACTATTGTTTATATTAATCTATATAAAAAAATCTAATAATTATTAATTTTTTTTTACTAATAACTTATAAGAGAAGTGCGTCTAGTCACAAAAAGTAAGAAATTACCACTCAAATATCTACTTCAAGTTTCACATTTATAAAAGAACACTTCCCCAAGTTCCAAACAACCCAAACATTCATCATATTAAATATTATTGTTTATATTAATCTATATAAAAAAATTCAAATTTCATATTTATAAAAGAACACTTCCCCAAGTTCCAAACAACCCAAACATTCATCATATTAAATATTATATTATTGTTTATATTAATCTATATAAAAAAATTCAAGTTTCATATTTATAAAAGAACACTTCCCCAAGTTCCAATCAACCCAAACATTCATCATATTAAATATTATTGTTTATATTAATCTATATAAAAAAATGCTTATAAGAGAAGTGTGTCTAGTAAAAAAAAAGATAAAATAAAATGAGATGGCCACTCAAATATCTACACGAGTTTCATATTTCATGGACTTCTCTTATGGAATAGATTACTAAGAAAATACATCCCATGCAATGTATAATGAATAATGGAAATTTATTTAACTAACATCCCAATAAAAACCAACTTCACATGAGGATGCACTTATTTGGGTAACTCAACTCATCATTGAAACATTTTCATCTAAAGAGAGTCACAAAATAAACTACATCCACTAGAAGGTGCACTTATTTAGGTAACTAAGCTCTTTATTACAAGCATTACTAAAACATATTTTTTCCCATGTGTAATCACAAGTTGATACTAGAAGGTGCACTTATTTGGGTAACTCAGCTCTTTATTACAAGCATTACTAAAATATATCTTTGCCAATGTGCAATCACAAGTTGATACTATCGAAGCTAAAGGAACACAACTGGCAATTCACACAACCTTTGTAAGTGTTGAAGCAAAGATATGTCACTCTTTATTTGTTCATGGGAAAACATAATTTATTATTTAACAATCAACGATCAAGTAGGGAAAGAGGCACTTTGCATTGTATTATTACACCATTGAACAATAAATTTATATTTGCAGATAATAACTGTAAGGAAATTATACTTCCTCGCTAAACCTAACAGAAGAGAGGAAGAAATATTTAAGCTAGAAAACAAATGACAAAGCAAACACACAATACACATAGATTTTACCTTGGAAACCAAAACGGGAAAACCAACATTCCTTGAGCGTCTTTCTCTCTTGTTGTATTATTCATTTAGAATAAAAGGTTACATGCCTAACCTTGGTCCACAACTAAGACACAATAAACATCATACCTTATTTCTTTACACAAGAACAACCCTGTAGCCAATTCAATTTACATCTAAATGACCAACAACCTACTACTTTACATTAGCAGGAACATCCAATATTGATCAACTTATTATGAATACAACACACCTTATTTGTAGGCTTTACAATAGGAAAAATCTTAAACAAACACACCCAAAAATGGTTACAGATCCATGCAGATCATTGGCGACAAATCCCGCGAATCTTGAGATTCTGTTACAGTCAACCACCAGTTGAATTACCAGTCGACTTACTGATCGACCTTCATTTGGTATTTAGTTAGCTGCCAAATGACCTCTTGTCAACCTCCTGTTGGCTAACCTCTTCAACTTGTTGGCGATCGCTTGAACTTCAACTTTGCCCGGTCGATTCACCTCGACCTTCGAATTTCATTGCCATTCGATCCACCTTGACTCAAATTTCACTGCAAAGAATATAACAACCCAACGTTCTCCCACTTGTTGTCTTCTTTGCTGAACCAAGAGTTTCCTAAACTTTTGTTCACAGACCCAGGGCATCAATGCCAATTGCTTCTCTGCACCAAGAGAACTTCACATCACTCACATACTTGGTCAAATAATCTGTTGTGTTTTCCAACGTGTCTACTTTCTCTAACAACACCTTGTTTCTTTCCACTATGTCTCTCATGAAATGGTATTTTACATCAATATGCTTAGTATTGGAATGATAAGCCGGGTTCCTTGCCAGAAATTTTTCACTTTGACTATCGCAATTTATCTTCATAGCTCTCCGCTCAAACCCGATCCATGAATACATTCGTTGTAGCCATACTGCTTCTTCGCTTCCATGAGTGGATGCCATGTGCTCAAATTTTGTTGTTGACAAGGATATGATTTCCTGTCACTTACTCATCTAGATGATTGCTCCACCAAACATCTTGAAGACATATCCACTGTTTGACCTTCGTCGATCCAGATCTCCAGCCTATTTGATGTCGACAAAGCCATGTACATACACTTCACAGTGATTTCTAGGATTTCCTTGGTAGAATATAGCATAGTCTTTTGTGCCACACAAATACCTGAATACTCTCTTGAGAACTATCCAATGCTCCTCTCTAGGTGTTGACATGTATCTACTCAACACTTCCACTTCATGGGAAATCTCTGGTCGAGTGCAGGCCATCACATACATTAGACTACCAACAACACTTGCATGGGGAACACATGCCATATACTCTATTTCTTCTTGTGTCTTTGGAAACTGTTCAACAGTTAGCCTTGCTCCCATAAGAATCGACACCTTTATATGTTTGCAATCCTGCATGTTGAAACAGTTCAAGATTGTTTCAATATACTTCTTCTAATTCAACTAGATATTTCAAGTTACTCGATCTCTTTTGATCTCCATTCTCAGAAGAAGTTCGTTGCACTGAGATCCTTCATGTCGAACTTGGAGGATAGTTTCCTTTTCACCTCCTTAATTGCGTCCATGGTGTTTCTAATCAGCAACATGCCATCGACATACATTGCTACATATATGAAACACCCACCTTCTTCCTTGGATTATATGCAAGTGATCAACTTTTCTTCTCACAAATCCCAAACTAAGGATGTATGTTTCAAACTTTTGATACCACATTCTTAGTGATTGATTTAGACCATAAAAGGATTTTTTCAATTTGCACACTAAATCTTAAAATGATCTTTTCTATTTGTACACTAAATCTTTCTTTCCCCTTACTACAAATCCTTCAGGTTTGTACATGTAGATTTCTTATTCCAGGTCCCCATGTAGGAACGGTGTCTTCACATCCACCTGTTCTATTTCCAGATAAAATGATGCAGTCATAGACATTAGTACTCTAATGGAAGTTAATTTTTCAACAAGGGAAAAAATCTCAGTGTAGTTGACTCCTTCAACTTGGGAATATCCCATCGCTACCAGTCGATATTTGAATTTCTCAACTCGACCTGCTGCGTTCATCTTCTTCTTGAATACCTACTTTCTATCGACAAGCTTTCTTCCACTAGGTAATTCAAATAAATCCCATTTCTCATTCTTATGCAAGGAATCCATCTCTTCGACCATGTTGTCCTTCCAAAGACTACCTTTTTTTGATTCGACTGACTCCCTGACTGACTTGGAATCCTCGTCAGTGGAAATTAACATAAATTCAGAACAAAATTAAGGTGGACTATATCTTTCGACTACATTTATTATTCATTCATACCTCCTTACAATCGAGGTTGGTTTTTCCACCTCTTCATCTGATTCAATCAACTCATCTGAATCATCTTCTTCTTCATTCCTCAGTTCAAACCTTACCTTCTTTGGATTATTCTCTATTTGAACCACTTCATACTCATACTTCCTTCCAACTTCTTCGAAGACCACATCTTGACTGTACACTATTTTCCTTGATGTAGGATCCCAAAGCTTGTATCCTTTCATTCCTTCTTTGTATCCAATGAAAACACACTTGCCCGCCTTCTTTTTCAGCTTTCTCCTCTTTTCCTTTAGAACATGCACAAATGCATCACAACCAAATACTTTGAGATGTGAAAGTGAAGGATTCTTACTAGACCATACCTCATTTTGAGTTGAGTCGACTAATGCCGATGAAGGAGACATATTCACCAAATAGTTTGCAGCGTAGACCATCTCTGCCCAGAATTCTTGTGCGATCCCAACACCACTGAGCATGCTCCTGTCCTTGTCCATCAATGTTCTGTTCATTCTTTCATCAACTCCATTTTTCTATGGGGTATATGGTGTGGTATTTTGGTGTGCTATGCCACACCTCTTGTAGAACCGCTCAAAATCCTTTCCACATAATTCACCACCATTGTTAGTTCTCAACACCTTAATCTTCTTATCTATATGGTTTCCCACAAGAGACTTAAACTCTTTGAATTTATTGAAAAACTTTTAATTTGTTCCTTAGGAAATACATCCATGTCTTCGTGGAAAAATCATCTATGAAGGAGACATAATACATGGATCCACCAAGTGAAGGCACTGAAAAAAGGCCAAACACATCACTATGAGCCAATTCTAAAATCCCCTTTTCCCTTGTCGCTCCAAATGGGAACCTCACCTGCATTTATTTTCCACATATGCAATGTTCATA
>ML791292.1:466504-500627 GCA_009831015.1 Picea engelmannii
ATGTGTCCCATCCTCTCGTGCCATAGCATGGTTGGGTTGACTTGATGAAGACTTGTCGAGTCGGTTTGAATTGACTCAGCTTGAGTTGAGTTGTAATTTCCCCCACCTCTTAGAGAGGTGATGAAGAGACTCAGTGGCCTGGACACCCTCACTAGGTCATAGTCTCACACTGAGGGGGTAAGTCAACTAGGCTAAAGTTATATTTTTAAGTTGACTTAAGAAAGGAAAGGGATAAAGGAGTAAAAGATAACTCAACAGAAGAATAGAAGATTAACCCTCGGAGTTGACCTAACTCAACAGAGGATTAGAAGGAAAAGTATAAGTAAAAGGCTAGGGCGCACCTATTGATCATTCTAATTTTGGTATATCACTTGTTATTGCTCTTGAGCAGTCAGTTTGGGGGTTTGCTGTACAAACCCTTGTGAGCAACTCAGTGGTGAAATATCCACTCATCTTGTTCCACAGCTTGGTATCGGGGATGAAATATTCCTCCACATCATTCTACTCCCATCATATCTCCTTCGAGAGCTTCAGAAGATAGCAGGGCCGTACTGTTGGGGAGTTTCCAGCAAGGGCACAACTCTCTTAGAAGATTCAACAGTTGGAGAGGTTTGCCTTGGACGTTGGGCTTGAAACTTCAGGAGGAGGATCCCACTGCCCTGATCTATTACTTGACTGAGTTTGGGTTCATTTGGAGCATTCTCCATCAGGGCCGAATTATTGAGGACCTCAGTCTTCACTTGGAGCGTGGCACTCTTCAGTTGGAGGGTTTGGCATTCAGATCTGCTTGGTACTGGTCTTCATTACTTATCTAGCCTTTAGAGGCTTCTTTTGTATTGATGGGAGTATTTTGTAGCAGCTCATATCTATTGTTTGTATGACCATCTAAGGTTTATGCCAGATTGGTCATCTATTGTATTGATCCTACATTGCTTATAATAAAAAGGGTCAAATCTTGCTTGTGCTTCTACATCTTGAATGTATGGTGATCTTCATGTGTTGAATGAATCTTGTTTGCACTTAATAACTCAATAAACACTTGCACATCGACAAATCAGTGGTAGTTAGTGATTCCAAGCGAAATAAAAACTGGCTTGGGATCATTACAGTGGTATCAGAGCTTCGATCCCCCAAACCTGTGGAAGGATTGGCGTATACAGAGGTACAGTGGTGCTTTCATGGGTAGAAGGATGAAACCGAGCAGTGAAACAGAGGCCGAAATGGAAGAGTCAGGGGATGACCATGAGTCTCTAAGCTTGGCTCGCATAGCAGCATAGTTTTATAGGTTCCAACAATCCGTCAACCGCACGGAAAGCACATTGGTCCAACACTTGGATGAGTACCATGAAACCAGCAGAAGGGGACATGCTGAACTCTCTGAAACTTTGAAGAGGTTTGACGAAAACCTACAGATAATGAACAAGAATCAATCCAAGCTAAATGAACTTCTAACGCAAGTGACTCATCAAGGGAGGAACCTTGATACGTATGGGAACAAGGAGGCTGGTGGATCCAGGGAAATCCATGAGGAGATCAGATATAATCCAGAGAAAGTAGTTAGATCCGAAGGAAGTCTAGACGGAGACACGGCCCAGGGTCAGATGGGTAGCAGGGTCAATCAGAGGCGTTACATGCCTACGTTCACAGATGATTAGCTTGGTCGACATTCAGGTACCAGAGCTAACCCTAGACCTTACATGCCCACATTCACAGATGAGCAAGGGAAACAGGAACAGGTAGAAGAATTTGTGGAACAAATGGAAAGGAGTACCAAATAGTACTACAATTTGGAAATGAAGGTCCAAAGACAAATGTCCCTAGATTAGTATTGCCAACTCAGGTTCAGAAATCAACCTAGGACAAACCACAGGGGTAGTTTTGAGTTTGAATGTAGAGCAAGGAAGATAAAAATTCCTTACTTTGATGGTACGACTAAGATTACAGCACAGTCTTGGGTACAAAAGTTGGATACCTACTTACAACTCAATCCCATGAGGGAGGTGGAGGCCATCAAGTTTTCCACTATGTACTTGGATGGCAAGGCTCATGACTGGTGGTATCACAGACTCATCACACTCGGCCACAATCAAATTGTGTCATATACAAAATTCACTCAGAGGCTCATGGATAGATTTGATCAAGGAGACCCTGAGCTACATTTCCGGGAGCTCACCCAACTAAGGAAAACAGGTATGACTGAGGCATATATTGATGAGTTTCAGAGGTTGGCAGTGATGGTGCAAGATATGTCCCCGACCAGGCTCATGATGATTTTCACAGAAGGGTTAATGGAACCCTTGAAGGGTTGGGTAAAGGCCTTCAAACCCAACAACCTACAGGAGGCCATTTGGAAGACGAGGGATTTGGGTCCAGCTGCTAAGCCTAAATTCATACCCAGACCGCCTCTTAACAGTGGAGGAAGAGACCAAAGACCTCCAATGAATCAGGGAGGACGTGACCCTGAGGGTTTTGACAGGGGCCGTGGCAGGATAGATGACAACACCAGGAGGGAACTAAGAAGGAAGCAACTCTGCTTCACTTGCAAGGAACCATGGAATCCATCACATAAGTGAATGGGACATGGCCAGGTGCACTACATTGAGGTCACTTCAGATGACGAAGAGGAAGATGAGATTGGCCAGATACAGAACATGGAGGCAGAAACCACTGAGGCAGTAGAGGAGGAGCAGAGCACAAGACATGATAGTATGGCCACCTTGGCATCTATCAGTGGAGTGCCCAAGTATAACACCTTCCGAATGAGGGGGGTCTTGTAGGGTCAAAGGGTTTCGGTCCTGATTGATGGAGGAGCTTCCCACAACTTCATTGATGCAGCCTTACTGAAGAGGAGGTACATACCCACAGTAGAATTTGAAGGATTCAAAGTGGAGGTTGCAGGAGGAAGTACTATGCCCTGTGACAGATATATCCTGGGCATGAAGCTTACCTTGGGTAGGAACGAGCTGATATAGGACGTCTATGTTATGGAACTTCTGGATACCAACATCATCCTAGGGGTTCAGTGGCTCAGCACATTGGGACCTATCACCACCAACTACAAAACTATGGAAATGTCATTTACAGAAGAGGGTGGATGAAAAGTAGTGCTCCGAGGCATGACAGGGAATGCTGCAAAGGTAGTCACGACCAAGAGGATGGAGGCCATATTTCGGAGAGACAAGATAGTATACGCACCAGAATGCAGGATTGTAATGCATAAGGATGCACAAGGCAAGGTCCACTACACTCCAGAGATCAAAGAAATCCTTGACAGGCACCACAAGGTGTTCGGCCCTATTCCTCCAGGGGTACCACCAGACAGGGTATTTGAGCACATTATTGAGCTAGAGGAAGGGGCCAAGCCAGTTATTACCACACCATACAAACACCCCAAGAAGTATAAGGATGAGATAGAGAAGGCTATCAAGGAACTTCTGGACATGGGGCACATCAGGTCCAGCAGTAGCCCTTTTGCCTCTTTAGTAGTGCTGGTAAAGAAGAAGGATGGCACTATGAGGATGTGCATTGACTTCAGGGCCCTGAATAAAAATACCATCAAAAACAGGTACCCAATACCCAGGATTGATGAATTGTTGGACGAACTGCATGGGGCCGTTTAATTCACTAAGATTGACCTTCGTTCTGGCTATCATCAGATAAAGATGAGGGAGGAAGACATCTCAAAAACAACTTTTAGATGTCACTACGGCCATTATGAGTTTTTGGTGATGCCCTTTGGGTTAACCAATGCCCCTGCTACGTTCCAATCATGCATGAACCATGTGTTCAACAAACAGCTGAGGAAGCACCTGTTGGTATTCTTTGATGACTTGCTTATCTACAACAAGACTTGGGAGGAGCATCTTAGGCACTTGGATCAGATTTTGTCAATCATGGAGGAACAATCGCTATATGCTAAGGAGTCCAAGTGTGAGTTTGGAATGACGGAGGTCCTTTATCTAGGACACATTATCAGAGCAAAGGGGGTACAGGTACACCAGGTGAAAATTGAAGCCGTCATGGAATGGCCCACTCCTAAGACACTCAAAGAGTTGAGGGGATTTCTGGGGATGTGCACATATTACAGGAAGTTTGTCAAAGGGCTCTCTCAACTGTGTGCACCCTTGACCGATTTGACTAAGAAAGTAGCTTTCAAGTGGGACGAGGAGGCTCAAATAATGATGGACAAGATGAAAAAGGTGATGAGTATGTGCTCAGTATTATCCCTTCTAGATTTCAGCCTCCCATTTACCTTGGAGTGTGATGCATCCGGGGAAGGAATAGGAGCCGTACCGATGCAGAAGAGGCACCCTCTTGCCTATGAGAGTCGAAAACTCAGGGGTCCCGAGCTACTCTACAACATTTACGACAAAGAAATGATGGCTATCATGCATGCACTAGCTAAATTCCGGAAATACTTGGTAGGTGCTCGGTTTGTTGTCAAGTTAGATCATAACAGTCTCAAATACCTATTAGAACAGAAGGACCTGAACGAGAGGCAACAAAAATGGGTAAGCAGGATACAGGCCTATGAGTTCGACATCGAATTTATCAAAGGGAAGAACAATGTGGTGGCTGATGCCTTATCCCGGAGGCCATCCATCCTTGCCATAACAGGGGTCACAGTTGACTGGAAAGACCAGTTGGTGATGGAGTATGTAGAGGATCAGTTTGCATGCCAGCTACTGGACGGACAGGTACAGGATGAAGATTTCAAAGTTATTAATGACATCATCTACTACAAAGACCAAATCTTCTTGGTTTCTGGATCGGCCTTCAAGGCCAAGGTATTGCAGGCATGCCATGACTCACCAATGGTGGGACATCAGGGGATCAACAAGACATATAGACAAGTGAGAGAAATATTCTCTTGGAAAGGACTCAAGGAGGATGTGATTAGGCACGCCAAAGAGTGTATGACATGTCAGGCAAATAAGGATGAGCACACGCACCCAGCAGGACTTTTGCAACCCTTGCCCATTCCAGAGCACAAATGGGAAAACATATCCATGGATTTCATCACCGGGCTACCAAAGACACAAGGGAAGGACTGCATATTTGTAGTGGTGGACAGGTTAACAAAGTTTGCACACTAATTTTCCATAGCTACCAACTTCAGTGCAACACAGGTGGTCGAACTGTTTTTCAGGGAGATTTTCAGGTTGCACGGCCTACCTAAGACCATTGTCAGTGATAGGGATAACAGGTTTATGAGTACTTTCTGGCAGGATTTATTCAGGTTGGTTGGTACGGCCTTGACCCCTAGCACTAGCTATCACCCTCAGACAGATGGACAGACATAGATAGTCAACAAGTGGGTGGAGCGCTATCTCAGAAACTATGTGGCAGGGCAACATAAAGCATGGGTCAGATGGTTGCATTTGGGAGAATATTGCTACAACACCACCCAACATATGTCCATTGGCATGTCACCATTCAAAGCTTTGTATAGCTATGATCCTTTATCATTTGTAGAGATTTCATTCGGTGACAACAGGGCAACGATGGTACAGGATTGGATATAGCAGAGCCAAGACATTCTCAGGGAATTGAAGGATCATCTACACAGGGCACAAAACCAGTAGAAGGTCCAAGCAGACAAGCACAGAGTTGACCGGACTTTTGAGGTGGGCGATTTAGTCTATTTGTGACTACAACCGTACATGCAGGCTTCCATTAAAAGAAGCGGAGCAGAGAAACTGCTTCCATGTTTCTTTTGACCCTATAGAGTCAACAGGAGGATAGGGGCCGTAGCTTATGAGCTGGAGCTTCCACAGGGTAGAAAAATTCACAACGTTTTTCATGTCTCGTGCCTTAAGAAATCCCTCAGTCAACACATCAGGCCTATTGAAGTATTACCCCCCATGGATGAGGAGGGGTAGCTTTTTTTGATTCCGAAGGAGGTACTAGAAGTCCGAGAGAAGAGGCTCAGAAACCAAAGCATCAAGGAGTACCTAATCAAGTGGAAGGATTTACCCATCGAGGATGCCACTTGGGAGCAGGAGCACGTGGTAAGAGAAGCAGGTTTGGAATTGCTTGAGGACAAGCAATTTCAAGCAGGGGAGACTGTAATGTCCCCCACCTCTTAGAGAGGTGATGAAGAGACTCAGTGGCCTGGACACCCTCACTAGGTCATAGTCTCACACTGAGGGGGTAAGTCAACGAGGCTAAAGTTATATTTTTAAGTTGACTTAAGAAAGGAAAGGGATAAAGGAGTAAAAGATATAACTCAACAGAAGAATAGAAGATTAACCCTAGGAGTTGACCTAACTCAATAGAGGATTAGAAGGAAAAGTATAAGTAAAAGGCTGGGGTACACCTATTGATCATTCTGATTTTGGTATATCGCTTGTTATTGCTCTTGAGCAGTCAGTTTGGGGGTTTGCTGTACAAACCCTTGTGAGCAACTCAGTGGTGAAATATCCACTCATCTTGTTCCACATCTTAGTCTCGGGGATGAAATATTCCTCCACACCATTCTACTCTCAACATATCTCCTTCGAGAGCTTCAGAAGATAGCAGGGCCGTACTGTTGGGGAGTTTCCAGCAAGGGCGTAACTCTCTTAGAAGATTCAACAGTTGGAGAGGTTTGCCTTGGACGTTGGGCTTGAAACTTCAGGAGGAGGATCCCATTGCCCTGATCTATTACTTGACCGAGTTTGGGTTCATTTGGAGCATTCTCCATCAGGGCTGAATTATTGAGGACCTCATTCTTCACTTGGAGTGTGGCACTCTTCAGTTGGAGGGTTTGGCATTCAGATCTGCTTGGTACTGGTCTTCATTACTTATCCAGCCTTTAGAGGCTTCTTTTGTATTGACGGGCGTATTTTGTAGCAGCTCATATCTATTGTTTGTACGACCATCTGAGGTTTATGCCAGATTGGTCATCTATTGTATTGATCCTACATTGCTTATAATAGAAAGGGTCAGATCTTGCTTGTGCTTCTACATCTTGAATTTATGGTGATCTTCATATGTTGAATGAATCTTGTTTTCACTTAATAACTCAATAAACATTTGCACATCGACAAATCAGTGGTAGTTAGTGATTCCAAGCGAAATAAAAACTGACTTGGGATCATTACATGAGTCGAGTCGAGTTGAATTCATGTTGAATTTAGGAATAAAAATGTTGTTACATCCAGCCGAGTCGACATTCCCTAATAACTTGTATAAGGTTCCAATTCGAACTCCTTTCATTAAGACCATCGCACCTCTGACCATTTTTCACGTATCCTTATGAAATAGAGTGTGCACTCCTACATCACTCATCTTGCTGACATATATTAGGTTTCTTTCCAAACCCAAAATATGTAGCACACCTGGAAGGGTTATACTTCTCCCATCCTTGAATATCAGTTAGATTCTTCTCCGTCCGAAAATTTTGGTTGTTGAGTCATCCCCCAATAACACATCTCCTCCTTCATATCATTCATATTCACATAACCATTCTCTATGTGGTGTCATACGATAGGATAATCCTAAGTCGATCAACCAAACTTCTTGACGAGACTATGTACTGGTCGACGCCAGATGCACATCACCTCCTTTGTCTGGAGTAGTCTTTCTCTCAGTCGACTTCTTCTCATCATATCATGTACTGACTTCCATTTCCTTTGAATTTTAATCCCTTTTATAATTCCCAACTTTACCGCATTTTTGACATCTTCTCGTTGACTAAACATGGGATTTATATCTACCCTTTGACTTAGACTTTCTACCGGAGAACTTTCCTTTATCTCTATCAACCAATCGACATCTCACCATTAAAATATATTTGGTTGATCGTTCCATGTTCTTCCTTCTCATTTCTTTTGACAATAGAGATGCAACCACATCTTCTAGTTCTAATGTAGTTTAATTACTCCCTATAGCCATGACTAATCTATCCCAGGAGTCTGACAAATAAAATAATAGGCTAATACATTTATCCTCCTCAGTGATTTTAATATCCACAGACAATAAATGAATTATTATGGTATTAAACACATTTAAATGATCAGTTACTGAACTTCCCTCACTCATCCTTAGAAGATACAATTTATTTCTAAGGAACAACTTATTTACCAGGGATTTCAACTAGTACACGCTTCCCAACTTGTCCCGCAGTTTCTTGGCTGAGTATTCACTTGAGACATTCAAAAAAACCGAATCTGCAAGACATAGTCGAATCATACTCCTTGCCCTTATCTCGAGTTTCTCCCATTATTCCCTTGACATACCTGTCACAATGGTATTTGGATAGACTACTACCCATTGTTCTCGATCTACAAGGAGATCTTCAATTTTAAGCTTCCAAAACTCAAAATTCTGGCCATTGAATTTTTCAATCTCTATTCTTGAGCTACTTGCCATTCTTTAAGCACAAATTGAAAGATCTTTGACTTATGACTCTTAATGGACCTAGAGTTTAGCTCATATCTAAGGTTGTTAAACCAAGCTTTGATACCACATGTTAGGAAATTATACTTCCATGCTAAACCTAACAAAAGAGAGGAAGAAATATTTAAGCTAGAAAACAAATGACAAAGCAAACACACAATACATATATATTTTACCCTGGAAACCCAAACGAGAAAAATAACATTCCTTGAGTGTCTTGCTCTCTTGTTGTCTTATTCGTCCAGAATAAAAGGTTACATGATTTACATTAGCAGAAACATCCAATATTGATCAAATTAATATGAATACAACACACCTTATTTATAGGCTTTACAGTAGGAAAAATCCTAAATACATACACCCAAAAAAGATTACAGATATATGTATATCATTGGCTACAAATCCTGTGAATCTCAGGATTATGTTAAAGTCGACTACCAGTCGAATTACCAGTCGACCTTCATTTGGTCTTCAGTCGGTTTCCACATGACGACCTGTCAACATCTTGTCAGCTGACCTGTTCGACTTGCTGTCGATCACTTTGACTTTGACGTTGCTCGATCAATTCACCTTGACCTTCAACTTTCACTGCCAGTCGATCCACCTTGACTCGACTTTCATTGCAAATAAGATAACAACCCAACAATAACTACCTTGCATTGAGTTCAAACCAAGGACTATGTGTTGTCTAGATGATTTAAAGGAGGACAATATTATTCCCAATAAAAAATCAAACACATTCAGATTGACTATAGAATTTAAAAAAAAATGAGACAAACCACTTGGTATTAATGATGCTATGATGTAGAAATAAACAAATTTCCAATATTTTGTACTGAATGAAAATGAATAATCAACAAAAATTCCAAAATAAAACTCACAATTTAGGGTCCAATATGTCATGTCAAACATGTTAACCAAGGGTATCCTATACCTGGAAAATTAGCAGTAGACAATACCCATCGATGTAATGCAAAGGAAATGCGTGACTATATAACAAACAAGGGCAGTTGTGAAGCAACAAGTCCCTGCCAAAAGAGTGGTTTTAAAAGAGCTCTTAAAATAAATCACATGAAGTATGCTATGAAGTCATAGTTTTAGAATTCGAAGTTGCAGTTAGCTTCTCCGAGCACAACCTACATTATATAATAAAGCTCAGACTGTGACAATGATTCCTTATTGATCTGAATTTCACTGAAATAGGACTTCTTATTACTCTGTGAGTACTCCCAAGTTGACTCCACTCTCCAAGATGGCAAGTCAAGACAAAACTCCCAATCAAAAATTGACAACTTGAAAAAACCAAATATTATAACAACAAAGTTTTCTGGAATTTGATGCCATACATACTATACCATGTTGTTCTGTATGAAGGAAAGAAAACCAACGTTAAGTGGAGGTTTGTCTCACAAAAGTGTCCCATATAAAGTTATAAACGTACCTCTCTTTTATATTTTTTCATAAAGTAGAGGAAGACATGTCATTAGAGTTCAACAGAACAGATAAATCGATATGAAGCATGTACGCATGGACATAATGATCGAGGATAAGAAATTCTCGTCCATAAAAAAAGTGGATGCGCTAACTTCTATCTATAGGGCATGCTCGACCTATTCATTATAGGGCATGCTCGACCTATTCATGCTAGGAAGGAAAACTTCGAGATTCTCTACCTAGAAAAAACTTCCTGAGTCGCTTGCTTTGCTTTTTCTCCCAATCGATTCAAATCATGAGTCTGTTGAAGATTGATGATTCAAGTTTTAGATATATATATACATATATAATCTCAAATTTTGAAAATGAGAATAATTGTTATAAACCAATGCTCATTTGGATTTGTCTCTATCAACCCCATTAATAATCAAACCCGACCTTGATTAGAATAGTAGGGGTCAATAAGTTTGTTGAGTTTTGTCGAGTTTAGCCAAGTTCACTGTTTTTTTTGAGCATATGTTCCCTGATTATTTAATAAACTAAGTAACTGCCGCGTTTTGTGCCGAATTTTTAGATTATTTAATAAACCAAGTAACCGTTGAGTTTTGTGCTGAATTTTCAGATTATTTAATAAACCAAGGAACTGTTGAGTTTTGTGCTTTTCAGATGATTTTTCAAACTTCCTAGTGCCACAGTAAATGTTTGCAGGACAATTTCTTGGGCCAAGAATTTTTTTTTAGGGATTAATAACTTACGCCTTAGATGGCATGTCATGTCTTAAGACATATCTTTAATTCATTGTAATGAACAAGAGCATTGTTGTCTTGAAAAACGTGTATATTAATGGAGAGTAGAACCATTCTCTTGGTAGACTCCACGTAGCCGAAAAATTGATAGACTCCACTAAGACGTGTTCAAAAGTGGAGAGGTAGGGTGTGGGGAGGCGAGTCGTTAGGAATTGCACCCAGAACCGTCTGATAATCACAATGCTTCATCGCCATTACTAGAGCTCGCTCCAGATCCATGCAACAAGTAATGAGCCTTTGAGACAGGACGAACCAGTAGCCCAGACCAGTTACTGGTGCATATTTATATGTAGGGCCATAGCCCCCAGCTCCAGTTTCATATCCAATGGTAGAGTCTCTAGTTTCAATTCCATATTCAGTTCGAAATCCCGTTACAAATTCATATGCAGTTCTAGAAGCAGGAGAAAATTCACCAACAATAGATCGATCTTGGTCCGCTTGGAGTTGTCCAATTTTCCATTCCGACATACAACAATGATGCCTTTTGGTGATCGCCCCATGTGATGGTGAATCGATGGAGAAGCTATTGATGGGGAAGATAGTAATGGATAATCTATATAGGGAGTCATCACTCAACAAAGAAATAGCTTTAACTACAGGGTTTGTTGGATAGGATAAGTAACCGGGAGAATAGAAGTTGGAACAAGAAGGTATGTGGACTCGTATGCTTGTTTTTCTCATGTATTCAAATAGATATACAGGTAGGAGGCATGGTTGTCTAATTTAAGAACATAGATAGACAACCATAGTCAATGGAAACTAAAAGGAGAAGACAAAGGCTCGGTACAATAACCTGTGTTTTAGGTTCCAAAGATTTGTAGGTATGTCTCTATTTTATGCTATTTCTATTTAGGTGAATACTTCGTGATTTGTTAGTCGATCTTGATATTTGTTTAAATTATTACTTTTCCTAAACATCAAACATTTTCCCATGAAATTAAATTAGCTCTTGTAATTAGGCATCTAGCCTCGAGGCAAGGTACCTTAATTGGTATGATAACATCGTAGCCTTAACTTTCCCAACTCCGTAACTTGTAACCAATGCACAAAAATAAGTATTGATAATATATCTCAGACGGATAGCTTGTTACACTGCACATAAATAAGTATTAATTAAGAAAATATCATAGATTGTAAACATCAGAAGGAAATTTTCCATTTGTTTAAATTATTACTTTTCCTAAACATCAAAAAGTTTCCCATGAAATTGAATTAGCTCTTGTAATGAGGCATCTAGCCTTGAGGCAAGGTACCTTAATTGGTCCTATAACATCGTAGCCTTAACTTTCCCAACTCCATAACTTGTAACCAATGCACATAAATAAGTATTGATAATATATCTCAGACGGATAGCTTGTTACACTGCACAACAATAAATATTAATTAAGAAAATATCATAGCTCATAAACATCAGAAGGAAATTTTCTATTTGTTTAAATTATTACTTTTCCTAAACATCAAACAGTTTCCCATGAAATGAAATTAGCTCTTGTAATGAGGCATCTACCTTAATTGGTCCGATAACATTGTAGCCTTAACTTTCCCAACTCCGTAACTTGTAACCAATGCACATAAATAAGTATTGATAATATATCTCAGATGGATAGCTTGTTACACTGTACATAAATAAGTATTAATTAAGAAAATATCATAGCTCGTAAACATCAGAAGGAATTTTTCTATTTGGTAACTAGCATAGAATCTATATCCATCTTTACTCTTGATCTCTTCGCAGAGAGCATGGATCTGTGTCCCATAAATACCTCCATTTCTAGCAAGATTATTTTGGCTTCTTGTTGCATGAAAGTTCCGATGGCGTTCTGATGGTTTTGTCACCTGTTTTCATGTTCAAAATGAAAAAAAATGGATGTAAGTGTAGATGAGCTCTAAATGCAGAAAAACAACATTTAAATGAAGTCCAAATTGAAGACATAATCTATTTTATGAGAGGTTAATGTTATGCTGAGTATTACTCATTTATTTGTTCACCTGCAGGTCGTAATGGTTCCAAGCCGTGAATGAAGAAACATGCACCCAACAAATGAAGAAGTTGGCACAACATAAGGGTAGTTCTTAGACGGACCATCGAGAGCGAGAAATCAGAAGAAATCGATAGAATAGAAGGGTAGTTCGCAGATGGACGTCGGAGTAGAAACCATTAGGGAGCGACCAACTTGAAGAAAGAAAAGGGAGAATGAAATAGAGGATTGGTTGTGCTTGTCTGATGACACGTTCAACAAGACACACAGATGTGTCATGAAGAGCACTTTGTACGTGTAATCAAAGCAACTATCTAATAAACATTAGAGGCAATAAATATGAGAGGAAGCCTAACATTTAATGTTAGGAACTAATGCTAGACATGATGTCTAGCATTAATCCCTACTATTCAAAACTCTCTCAAAACTCTTTCATCAATGTAAAATTTTCCCTAAGTTTGCCTCGATATGAGGCCAAATAAGACCTCAACATAAAAAATTTGGATAAAAAATGAAATTTGAATTATAAAATTGTATGATCCATGAAAACTTTGATTAAAATGGTAATTTTGTATTGATTTGCATGCAATAATTGAGAAACTGATTACTAATAATCCTTCAGCCCGAAGGGCAGAGACTAATAAACATAGTAAACAATATAATGTCAAGTGCCTTTTATTCTTTCATAATGCTTGAAGTGCCATAAAAATACAAATTATTCCATCAATATATCTTGTACATTAAATATTGGAGTAATAAAGTCACAAAGGTGTGGTTAAAACTCCGTCAAACAACCCTTCAAAATATAAGATAAACATTAGGTTTTTGAATCTATGCTTTTGTCTTTCCAATAGTACATTGATGATATTCACTAATGTTTTCAACACACTAATTGAGATTGAAATGAAGTGGCACTAGAAAAGGAATCCCATCATATTATGTACTTTGAAACCTTGAGATCTAGTGGTTCAAGCTCCCTCAACCCTATTGTACAATTCTCTTTGTGTGAAATACTAGAAGTTTTTGATTTTTGTGTCTGGCCTCCACCCTTTACATTTAACATTACAAATTGAGATACGTTATTTATACTATTAGACACTGTGGTTGCAAAGAGATGTAGAAAAATTGACCTAGGTAAATATAGAGATAAAAATTACTCCATTAGATCTTGGGCCTAAAAAAACTTAATTTGGAATGTAATGAAGGAATTAATATGCATTGAATTTTGTTTTTTACATCTTGGAGAAAGTTAATGCTACATTTTATGTATTCTTAGAGAAAGATTTAAGATATTACAAGTTAAATGCACCATCAACATGTGCAAAGGCAACGGTCAATGCGTTTGGGATCACTGATGAATATTCTGATTTGTTTGCTTTGACATGACTATGAAAATAAAACCTTTCCAAAAATTAGAAACTCTTATTGCTCAAGAATCCAGAGAAATGTGCTTTGCATAAGACATATGACATAGAAATGTGCTTTTCATAAGACATATGACATAGTATTTGTTTTGGTGTTGAAATCAAATTCTATGCGGAATGAAGGCATCATCTTTGGTTCCCTTACCTCAAAGAGTTAAAGATGATGCCTTGTTTCACTTTAACCCCATTTGTGATATGCATTGATAACTCTACTTTACCAATGATCGGAGGATGATTTGCATTGTCAAACCAATACTAAGTTCAATTCATAAGGAATCTTTGAAAACTAGCATCTCATTCAACTGGCATGGACTAGACAAATTTAGAAAAATACACAAGGATTTCATGTAACATCTAATTTACCTAACATTTTCATAGAGATTAACCTCTTCTTTGGATTTGTACATAACATTATAGAGATAAAATACTTGGCCTAAGAAAATACACTTCTCCAACGATCCTTTGGAATTTTCAGCTTGGCTTCTCTGATTGCATAATTTTTTTCGATTTAGTATTTACCACAAAAGGGTGGAATCCCACTACGAAGAATATAAAGAATCACACCATCACTCTAGACATTCACTGCTTGATTGGATCTGAGAGGTTATAGAAAGGTTTGCATACAATTCCATTTAGTTTCTATCCTATTTCAAACAAAGAATAATGAGGCATGAACCTAAAAAATTATTAACACTTCAAGATCAAACAAATGAAATGTTGCAGAATAAGAAGACTATATTCATATGGCACACTTGGATATAACATCATTCCATTATAAAATTAAAAAATGAACTCTTGCCAAGTGTTGACATGTCCTCTATTAACAGGTGAGGCCAATCAAATAGGTAAATACTACATTGCATGCATTATTTTAATAATTAGTATATATTTCATTTTATATACCAATAATTGTAAAAGATTGCATGGTCCTTAGTGTTTTCTAAATGGTAATTAATATATATTTTATTTTATATACCAATCATTGTAAAAGATGGCATGGTCCTTAATGTTTTCTAAATGGTGTTTTCCATTTTTGGTTCAACATTTGGGGACATTTTACATTTTTATTTCACATGAGGCTTTGCTTCTTTATATTTGAAATATATATGGATGAAGAGTGAAAGAAGTTCAGGATGTGTTGATTGAGGATGTAGCATTTCAATACAAATCAATGAGAGAAAGTGCAATTGGGTAATCTTGTGATGCAACTATACACTACCTGTTAAAGTGAATGAATTGAATAATGGAAGAAATAACACAAAGATGACATCCATTGCACAATCAAATTTGCAACATCAAAGAAGGTCATTCCATTAATATAACTCATAAAAACATATCATGTTTGATGTCAACAATTCGGTTGATATATTCCAAAGTCAACATCAATACAATGACAAAATTGAAGCCCTTGCATCCAACCATATTTGTTTACAACAAATATAACCCATGGAAAACACTCAACAATAATATATTTCCAAATTCAACATAATCAAATCCCAAACCATTATGTCGGGACTACACCCACACTTTGGCCAATACCAAGAAATGATTAATACATTATAATGGACACATAAATTTGTTATCAAACTATTCATGCACATTTTTATCTCAAATTCATGATTTTATTCCCTAAGCTACCAATCCTCTCCATGATATTGAGATATTAAATCTCTTGAACAAAAACTTTCATCTCTCGCTTGAACTATTCAAAGCTCCTAAATATGGAGCTACTCCAAGATGCACACTCTTGAACCACTCAATGCTACATTTAAATAAATTTGAGTGCTCATTTTATAGGCCCAGAACCTCTTGGAGTTTGCTGATCATAGTTGACCATGTCTACTGGTCCATATAATCACTAATAACCTACTTCCATGTGGAATCTAAATAACATCCCCATGGATTTATGCCTCAACTTCTGCATTGGGGTCATGATTTTCCCATTGTTAAATACTAGGAAATGATATTGGAATTGAACAAAATGGTAAAACCAAATTCAATTGTTCTTGGGTGATGTAGGATTGCCAACTACTCAGGGATTCTTCTACATTAGAATCCACCAATGAATAAATTTGTGTGCATCCTACTCATGGGGTTTCTTGATAATCAATTAACAAGAACTTTCCACTCTTCCCATACACATGAATTGATTGCATGTATTGGGAGATGTTCTTCTTCCTTTTATTTTTTTCTTCGACTCCATGCCATGTATCATTTATTGTTTTTCACTTCTCAATTGGTTTCCACCTTCATAATCTCTAGACTCTCAATTTATGCAACAATTCATTTATTGGTATTCATTAATTCCGTGGTTCACACTACAAATTCGTTGTTGTTTCCTTCGTCATTATCTTAGTAACCTACTACAATACATTATCCACATCTTCTACGCCTTCTTTCTTTATCACAAATGCTCGGTGCACCCAAAATACATCTCCCATTTCCATAGCAATTTCTTGGTTGTCATTCTTGTTAATGGATCTTCTTCTTTGGATTTACTATGCATATACACCCACATAATATCTTCTACCTTCACACTTGGAAATGACACTTCATCATTGTGTCCTTCATTCATCATTTGGAAAAAATTCTATAATCTAATCACAAACACTTCATCAATTACCCAATGTTACCTTTTTCCACACAATCTTATGCATGTTTCACAATCACCACTTGAACTTGTTGCACTGTTACATAGTCATAATTTCCTTACCCACTATCCTCCAACCTAATAATACCTTCATTTCCTGTTTTTCCATCCCTGCATGTAATCAATCTACCATAACCTTAGGTTGTAATTTATCCATCTCCTCGTACTCCTGAAGTATATTCTTAGATTTATTTTGTTCATAATTGACTCTTTGGTATTCATAATCATCTTCGATTGCATTCACATTCGTTTCTTTTACTGCATATAATCAACAAAAAAAACATTAAGATAATAAACACTTCCCTTGGGTGGCAACAAGAAGTCCTCGATGAGTTATAATTACATATTTTATGATTGTTATATCATATTGGAAAATATATATTTATTTTACTAAGAGTTTCATTTATAATTCTGTTTGTTACTTACAATAGTATGTTTTGTGTTGTAGAAAATCTTGAACAAAATGAAATGTTTATAAAGAGTATAACCAAAAACGAGATACCATACCTAGATATGGATTACTTGCTTTCAATTTAGTAGGGATCAAGTTCCACGGTACTTGGTCATTGTAGATTTGAGCATGCTAGTAGTGGTACAATTTATTGGAATATTCACCAATACTGAGATGGGGGGGTGATTCAATATTTAACACTTTTCATCATTTTTAACCTTAAGCAAATCATGTAAACATTAACAGTTAAGAATTCCATTCATCATCACAAAAGTCCCATACACAGAACATGATGATTTTTACGTGGAAACCAAAACAAGAGAAAACCACATAATACTTTTCTTATATCATGTTAAGATTATATTCATAGGAAGCACCAATTGGAAGGAGGCACCAAATTGAAGGAAACTCCAACTCCCTGATTTACCAACACTAACTAGAAGGAGACACCAACCCCATGGATTCACTAGCTCCAACTGGAAGGAAGCACCCACTCCTTAAAGAATAGGCACCAACCCGCTGAATGAAGACACCGATCTTCTCAACTGAGTACCAACTCAATAATATATCACCAATCCAAGATCTTCATACATATAGAACTTCTAACTTCACTTGCATGCTTCATTCCATAAACAATCCTTCAAACCCTAGCAAGCATCATAACATCATTCCAAAAATGTAATCATTGATGACAAAATCCACTGACAGTAACATCCATTCATGACAACACCCACTAACAACAACATCCAATCATGACAACATCACAACTTCAGAGTAGAGAATATGACAACATCACAACCTCACGGTAACATCATGACAACATCACAACTTCATAGAAAAGCATATGGAAGCATCACAACTTCATAAAAACATCACGACAACATCACAACTTCATAGCAGAGCATACAACAACATCACAACTTCACAACAGTGCATACGACAACCTCACAACCTTACGACGACATCACAACCTTATAACATACCTTGATAATAAGAAAGACCTTAAGAGAATATCTTAGACTTCTCTTGCACACCATAAAGGCACCCCAATACCTTGAGCACACCTCAGAATTGATCTCTTCATTGGTTACACAAAAAATTCGAAATTCTATCCTGTATTTATAGTAATTCTATCCTCAAAAATTAGTTGAGCCGACCTCAAATTTTTGGCTGGGTTGTCGGACGAAAAAACTCATATCTCCTATTTCATAGGGAGTTAGATGGGCTTACATATACCATTGGAAAGGTCTCAGAATAAGATTTCAAACCATGTAAATTGTTCTCCCATTTGAGTTAGTTATGTAGGGTAAACATTCCCTCAAAGATAGAGTATCTAAATTGACCAAAAATAATACTTTCAACAATCTCCATCTTGCAATCTTTATCTTGGACATCTGTAGGCTTGTAATATTTATCTTGGACATCTTGTAGGCTCCTTCAAGGCTCCATTTGTGTACGAATCAAAGTGAGCATGTGGAAACAACCACACGTTATCTCATCCTGTGAGGGACATGCTTAAAAGTTATGTTATAAGGGGACCGATTTAGAGTTGTGTACACTTATGCCAAGGATCCTTCAAGGCACTTCAAGGCTTTTTCAAGTGGACACATCATTACTTCTTTAGGGGCTTCTTCAATTTGATTTGACATTGACTTATCCTCATGGCTTGACTACTTCATGTTGGATTCGCAAGGCTTCATCATCATGTATTCAAGGCTTCTTCTCTTGGCTTCATGGATTCAAGGATTCTTCACTTGGATTCATGGATTCAATACTCAAACAATCTCAAGGCTTCTTTACTTGGCTTCATGGATTCAAGGCTTCTTTACTTGGATTCATGGCTTCAATACTCAAACGATATACCTTTTTCACTACCACATCATCATCATCACTGTTACATCCCTATCATTACTACCACATCATCATCATCACTGCCACTTTGACATCAATGACAACATTTTCTCAACAATCTCCCCCTTTGTCATTGATGGAAACACCTTCTACATTTTGCAGTGATGTATGCTCACTCTATCCATCACCATGCTCACTCTATCCATAGCTTTGTTTCTCTCCCCCTTTTACATCAATAAAAAATGGATCATTTTTTCTTATCATGTGACTCCCCCTGTCACCAACATTTTGTTTCTCTCCCCTTTGACATCCAAGATAAAGAGTTTCTACCCCTCTAGAATTTCATGATTCTCTTCTTATTCTATTTCTCCTCCCGTCTGTTAGCTTTTTAGCTCAGGAGGTACTCCGCATGTTTTGTCTTGTATGCAGATGTAACCTTATGTTGACACTACTAGACACTTGACTTTATAATGGTTTTTTATAAAGTTGTGATAAAGTGGTTCTTTTATTAAAGTGACTTTTTAATAAAGTGTACCTTCTAATATTAAAGTGACTTTATTTCATAAAGTGCACTTATGTAATAAAGTGAAATGTACTTTAATATTTTAAGTGATTTATTTTGGAGAGAACGAATCACGACCCTTGATCTTGTAAAGGCACGATTAGATCTTGGCCTTTGGATTTAGGGTCGGGGAAGGTGAAAAGACACTTTGGAGGGAAAATGTCATTTTCATATTTTATAAAAGAATGCATTGGGTAGTGTGCAAGAAACAAGAGAAGGAGTTTGCGAAAGAATTTTTGAGTAGGCTTGCGAGAGGAAAATTAGGGTAGCAAAGAGGGCACATTTACCAAGAGAAAGTGGGCACAAATCCCAAGGGAACATATCTGTTTTAATGCTGAGTTATTTTTCTGTTGTTGGAGGCCATACTGTATGGATCTGTACAGTTAGTACAACAAGGAAAATATGGCATGAAAATTGAGGCAGTTTTGGCACGATTTTCGAGGCTGTATTGAGGGTTTTACTTGATGCTGCTGGGCCATACAGAACAATATGTACAACTGAATGTATGCATGGATTTCAAGGTATAAATTTTTGGGAGGGTCGTACAACAGTACGAACTTGACACATATTACGAGGCATAATTTTTGGGACTGTTTTTAGTGTGTTGTAAGTGGATTTCTCTTGCTTGAAATTGTGATTTTGTTGCTGATATATATTTTCCTGAAGATGAATAATAAGATCTCTCTCTCTCTCTCTCTCTCTCTCTCTCTCTCTCTCTCTCTCTCTCTCTCATTGGGTTTCCCCACATTGGGGTTTTCCCTGGCATTTGCCTAAATTTCTGAGTTATTCATGGGTGATTGAATGTTGATCATTGTGTTTATTTCCGTTTCATAATTACTTAGCAATGTGTATTTATGCTTATGGTAATTTCTGAATGTGGGGTTTAGACATTTCATAGTTCATGAAAGAAAATTATATCTAGGTTGCTAAGTGTACGACATAATACTAGTTTGCTGATTTTTGTCATTAAATTTACATGGTATCAGAGCTTGGTCTCTGAGTGACAATGAGCAGGGAGATTTTTGGGCAAGTTTGAAGGGGGGAAATTTGTGGTTGTTTTCCTTGAGCTGTGACATGGAATATGGTTGCATGCATTATATTTGAGGATCGGTTGGATGGCATTTCCAACTATTTGCAGTAGAATGTCCATATGTCAGCAGTTCTCAAGGAGAACAAGATTTGGAACTATGTCAGTTATGTTGTAGTTCCCACAACATATCCTGTTGCTTTGGATTTGCATGAGGTCAAGGAGGCAAAAGCTTAGAGGATTATTCTGGATGGGGTGACATATCACCTTATCCCACACTTGGATGAGAAGAAGACAACCAAAGAGATGTGGGATGCACTTAAGAACTTATTTGAGGTGAAGAATGAGAACAAAAAGATGGCCTTGAAGGCTAAGTTGCATGATATCAAGATGGGTAAGGAGGAGAGTGTTTCTTCTTATCTTACCCAGGTAGCTTAAGTGAAAGATGAGCTGGCTGCTATTGGAGAGGTCATATCGGATTCAAAGTTGGTGAGGATGGCCTTGAAATGCTTCACCAAGGAATGAGAAGTCTTCATGAAGTGTGTGGTGGGTTGTGAGCATCTTCCAGATTAGAGCAGACTGTGGGATGATTTCACTCAGGAGGATATCCGAGAAGGATATATTAGCAGTGGACAAAATACTGATGGAGTTGATGATAATGTTTCTCTTACCGCAAAGAGAAAGAAGAAAGGAAGTTCCAAGAGGGACTTGAGTAAGGTCAGATGTTATTGTTGTAACTAGTTGGGGCACCTTGCTTCTCATTGTCCTGATAGGAAGAAGAAGAAGAAGGAACCAGAGGGGCCTGAGACAGATGCTACAGAAGCCATGGAGGACTTTGCTTCCAAGTATGACAGGGAATTTTCTTTGGTTACTCTAGTTTCCAGTGTCGGTAGCGGAGGATTTGGAGGTGATATCAGATGGATTGTGGATAGTGGAGCCTCTTGCCACATGAAAGGAATCTGGTGAGTATTCCTAATTATCACAGAGACAGGCCCTAACTGGCAGGTGGTAAATGAAGGTGGTATGGAGAGATCTATACGTGGAGTTGGAAGGGTTAGATTCTGACTCGAGTATGGAGGATTCCTGGAGCTTGATGGAGTTCTCTTTGTTCTAGGGTTGAGGGTTAACTTGCTCTCAGTCTTAGCCTTGGAGGATGTAGGATATTCTACATTGTTCAAGAGGGAACATGTCTTTATCTACAGGGAGGGAGTGGACTAGGTGGAACTATCACTGATTGATGATCGGGTGGATAGGTTGTATATGTTGCGAGGACAACCTTCAAGATATGATTCATCGTCAGATGAGGAGCATGAGGAGGATCCTGAGACTGCGATGGTACTAAGGATTTAGTCTTGCATTCTGACATAAGAGAGAGAGTCTCTTATGAGCACCAACAAGAGGCTCAACTGGTGTGGTTGAACCAATGCTTAGGATGGAGTGGATTCTCCAAGGAGCTCAGGGTTCCAGATAATTGTTAGGAGAAGATATTCTAGTTTGAGTTCTGTGCATGTGTTGAGGATGGCTCCAGGTTCAGAGGGAGCTCCTACAGAGCACAGTGTGATGGGACAAAATGATGGAGATGGCAACGAGTACATCCCTCGCTAGGAGGGAGTGTTATCTTTTTAGCTTGGGAGGTGCTCCACATGTTTTGTCTTGTATGCAGATGTAAACTTATGTTGACACTACTAGACACTTGACTTTATAATGAGTTTTTATAAAGTTGTGATAAAGTGGTTCTTTTATTAAAGTTATTTTTTAATAAAGTGTACCTTCTAATATTAAAGTGACTTTATTTCATAAAGTGCACTTATGTAATAAAGTGAAATGTACTTTAATATTTTAAGTGATTTATTTTGGAGGGAATGAATCATGGCCCTTGATCCTGTAAAGGAAAGATTAGATCTTGGCCTTTGGATTTAGGGTTGGGGAAGGTGAAAAGACACTTTGAAGAGAAAAGGTCATTTTCAGATTTTATAAAAGAATGCATTGGGTAGTGTGCAAGAAACAAGATAAGGAGATTGAGAGAGAATTTTCGAGTAGGCTCGAGAGAGGAAAATTAGGGCAACAAAGAGGGCACATTTCCCAAGAGAAAGTGGGAAAAATCCCAAGGGAACATCTCTATTTAGTGATGAGTTATTTTTCTGTTGTTGGAGGCCGTACTATACGGATTCGTACAACAAGGGAAAAAGGGCACAAAAATCGAGGCAGGTTTGACACGGTTTTTGAGACTGTATTGAGGGTTTTACTTGCTGTTGCTGGGCCGTACAGAAAAATCCGTACACCTGACTATGTGCATGTATTTCAAGGTAAAATTTTCTTGGAGGGCCGTACAACAGTACGAACTTGGCACAAATTACGAGGCAAAATTTTTGGGACTGGTTTTAGTGTGCTGTAAGTGGATTTCTCTTGTTGGAAATTGTGATTTTGCTGCTGATATGTATTTTCCTGAAACTAAATAATAAGATCTCTCTCTCACTCTCTCTCATTGGGTTTCCCCACATTGGGGTTTTCCCTGACATTTGCCTAAATTTCTAAGTTACTCATGGGTGATTGAATGCTATTCATTGTGTTTATTTCCACTGCATAATTACTTAGCAATGTGTATTTCTGCTTATGGTAATTTCCGAATGTGGGGTTTAGACATTTCAGAATTCATGCAAGACAATTATCTCTAGGTTGCTAAGTGTATGACATAATATTAGCTTGCTGATTTTTGTCATTAAATTTACATTGTCTTCATGCTTTCATCCATTGTCATTTAACTCATTTTGTTGCTCCCTTTGTCATCAATGGTTCCTTCTTTTGTCTGTAATTCTATCTTTGTGAGCATCTTCCCTTTTAAAAAATAATCCCCCTTTGATTGTGATGACTCCCCCTTAGATTGGGCCATTTCTTGAAGCTTTCTGAAGTAGCTCCTCTTGTGCTCCTGTATGATTTATGAAGCCAATTTCTTCTTTTCTGTAAAATCCTTTGTTGTCATTTCTTTGGTCTTCTTTGCCTGCTACTTAGACTCCCCCTCAACATTATCCACGATACTGGGAGTCTCTATGTTGAATTGTTTAGAATAATGTATAATGTTTCTATGCTATAGGATCATCATTTGTAATCCCGACATATTCCTCTTTACTTGGAGATTTATCATTGTTACTCATCTCTGCAACTTCTGTGGGTATGTCCTCTGAGAATTCTCCATTGAACCATTCTTCTTGTTTTTGTTTTCTTCTCCAAACCTTCTTATATTTGATACGAACATTTTCTTTCATGGAAGACTCCATCATGCTTCCACAGTCCCGAGCTATGTGTCCATAGTTGTGGAATTCGTAACATTCAAAATTATTGTAGATACCTCTATTCCTTGAGTATTTCTTGCATAAGCTCTATAATCTATAACCTTATGTCCAAAATTGTTGCAAGAAAAACAATAACTAGTAAATAAATTTTTACGTGGGAGCAAAGGGTCTTCTTTGAAATGGAGGTCTTTGAGATGCTTGCTTTTCATGTATTGATTGATCATGGTATTTAACTCTACTATTGGAATCATTTGAACCATTTGTATAACTTTTAGGTCTTTCTTGGTAGTTTGAAACTCTTTTCTTCTTCAATGTGTTTATCCTTGTGGTCATACCCAATATCTGTCTCGTCTACTTCATCTTCTACTTCATCATTCTCTTCTTCTTCCGAGGCATGGCGTTTGCTTTCATCTTTATCTTTTTCAAAACTGCTTTTATTTGCAAAGGTACATCTAATGTCACAAGGATTTAATTTATCACCACAAGAATACTTACTTGATTTGACTTCCTTCACCTTTTATTCATTTGATTCATCAACTGCATGTTTATTTGGGTTGTCATCCATTTTCTTTGATGTTGCTTATTTATTTTTTGTATCTTCCTTTTGATCTTATGCACATTCTTGCATTGCTTCCTTTGTGTAGTTTTCTTGTAGGTTGTCCCAAATATCTTTAGCTGATGAATGCTCTCCAACATCATTTCTTTTCTTTTCAGACTCTGATAATCCCCTTAGAATTATGTTCAATGCCATTGCATTGTCTTTTTGTAGCTTCTTTGTTGCTGCACCCTTTGGTATGCATTTTGGAGTGGTGTAACCATCTAATACTGATTACCAACTGTCAAACCCCTTGTGCCTGTAAAAATGCTCTCATCCTTATGCTCCAATGAGAAAAGTTTGATCCATTGAACAATGGAACTCCATTTGCAGAGTACTCTTCCTGAATATACATGATCTTCCTTCCAATGGTTAGATTGTTCTTGAAGGAACCCACTCTAACACCAATTGTTGGAATATTCACCAATACCGAGATGCGGGGTGAATCGGTATTGAACACTTTTTACCATTTTTAACCTTAAGCACATCATGTAAACATTAACCATTAACAATTCCATTCATAAAAAAAAAAACCATACACAAAACACAATGATTTTTACATGGAAATAAAAATGGGAGAAAACCGCATAATGCTTTTCTTATATCATGTTAAGATTACATTCATAGGAAGCACCAACTTCCAATATTCTCTAGCACCAACTAGAAGGAGGCACCAAACCCCTGATTTATAGGCACCAACTTGATGGTATCGAGTTAGAGGGACTTCCATATATTGTTGGAAAGGTATCAAAATAAGATTTCCAACCATGTAAATTGTGATCCCATTTGAGTTATGTATGTAGGGTAAAAATTCCCTCAAATATAGGGTATCCAAATTGACCAAAAATAATACTTTCAACAATCTCCATCTTGCAATATTTATCTTGGACATCTATAGGCTTGTAATATTTATCTTAGATATATTATAGGCTCCTTCAAGGCTCCATTTGTGTACAACTCAAAGTGGGCATGTGGAAACAACCACATGTTATCTCATCCCGTGAGGGACATGCTTAAAAGCTACACCATAAGGGGACCGTTTTGGAGTTGTATACACTTATGTCAAGGCTCCTTCAAGGCACTTCAAGGCTTCTTCAAACGAACACATCATTACTGCTTCAAAGGCTTCTTAAATTTTCTTTGACATTGACTTGTCCTCATCACTTGACTACTGCATGTTGGCTTCTCAAGGCTTCATCAACATGTCTTCAAGGCTTATTCTCTTGGCTTCATGGATTCAAGGCTTCTTTACTTGGCTTCATGGCTTCGAGGATTCTTCACTTGGCTTCATGGCTTCAATACTCAAACAATCTCAATGATTCTTTACTTGGCTTCATGACTTCAAGGCTTCTTTACTTGGCTTCATGGCTTCATGGACTCAATACTCAAACAATATCCCTTTTTCACTACCACATCATCATCATCATCACTATTACATCCTTATCATTACTACCACATCATCATCATCACTTCCACTTTGACATCATTGACAACATTTTCTCAACACGATTTATGCTGTATTTTTTAGTAAAATCTAGATTGTAATTGAATATAATATACTACATTTTTCATGGTACTTGTTCATTCTATGACATACATATTAATATTTGAGCACATGCCATAGAGATGATGATGAACATAGACAAAGATCTATCTTGGCAAAAGACAAAGAAGAGGTAGAAGGTGTTTTTTTGATAAAAAGGATAAGCTTGGGATAATAATTAATATATGCTTGTAGTTATTGATTTTGATATGCTTGCAATTATTTATTTTGATATGTTTTTAACTTGTGATATTTCTCTGAAGTAATCTTTTGGTATGTTTGAACTTCTTTTGTGGTCATTCGTCAAACATTGATAGGATTTAATTGATGACCTTATGTTATGTTATGTATAGGCATGAAGATGAGGAGGGAACTACAAAACATTTAATCAAATTTTGATGTCAAATTCATTTCATTTCCTTATCTGTACATATTTTTTCATGCATTGTTGTATACAAAATTAACATTTCCTTGGGGTGGCAGTGTATCACATGTTTACAAATAGAAAAAAACAACATGGTTATTTACGATTTAATTTAAAATTTCATCATTGTGTTTATATATACATGGGTTTTAACTTCCCAATGTAAAACTGATTGAATGTTAGAGGATTAAAATTTCATGATTGCATTTATAGATACGTGGTTTTTTGCTTTCATGTTTTGAAAGTGATTGAATGTTAGTGTGGTAAAATTTCATAATTGTGTTTGTATATACATGGTTTTTGGTCTCATGATTGGTATGCTCTAAAATATTTTTATACTCATAATCAATGTCATTGATATTTGAATATTATAAAATAGTGATTAAAAACAATTTAAATAATCAATAATAATTAAATTAATAAAAATATTCAAAGCATAAATAATAATTAAATTAGTAATGTGTTGTGTACCAAGAAATCCCTTCCAAGTTTTCCTAACCATCTCAATATCACTCATCCCCAAAACCCCCTTTGAACGAAGCATAACACCTACTGCATAAACTTTAGGGTAAACAAACAACCATCCTTCACCTCATTGAGTTAGATCTATGGTTCACCTTGTATTGTGAAATCCATAAGTCAGTGGTGTCTCAAATGAAAGAAAATATGTGGACCACCATGATTACCCGCACTTGCTAGATCAATGGTTGAAGGTAGCCCGTGACAGTTGGGAAAATGCAGAAGGCTCTATGGGGGAAATGCCTTGAATGGTTAGGATTCTCCCTGCCATCGAATCAATGGTTGATATGGGCCCATGACATTTAATAAAGTAGAGATGACTCTATGGGGAAAATGTTGAATGAACAAGATCACATCCAACCTTTAGATCGATATATGGTATAGGCTTGTAGCATGTGATTAAAGTGAAAGGCTCCAATTTTGGAAAATCTATGAATGGTCGAGATTGCTCTTGATCATTAGATCGATGGCTAGGGATTGCTTGTGGAATTTGGTAAGGGGGAGGGTCTTGACAAGTGGAAAATCCATGGATGGATTAGATCTCATCTATTGTCTATATCGATGACCAAGGATCACTCACACAATTATTTTCTCTTGTGTTAAAAGGTGTAGCACAATCACCTTCCATATTCCTTATGGAGGATCTCTATGGGCCAATAAAGATGTATATTCTATCGGAGATCCATAAGGGTAGTGATTTGGATTGTATAGAGTATAAGTATTATAGAGAGAATAATAATACAATGAGAATAAGTGGGAATAGAAGTCGATTGGTTTTAAAAAAAACATGATTCCTTGGGGTTTGCGGCTAGGGTTTCCTAAACCACAGACCCCTCTTCTCCTTGTTGTTACCCTTTCTTGCTCTTCTCCGGACGTTCCTCCTTTCGGTTGCTGTGGATTTTTCTCCATCCTCGACTCTCGATCATTGATGTGATCGCGTTGGTTTGTTGGTGTGACAGTCTTTGTATTTCATTGACAGGGGCGTGGTTTCTGCCTGGATTCCATTTTTTGTTTGCTGGTGATTGAGAGAGATGAGGGATTTTCTATGTGTGTTTCCGGTTCTTCCGATCTGGTTCTTGTGCTTCCCTCTTTGCATGGGTTCATTTTTTTTCTCGTGCCCTTGATAATGTGTCAGAGTGAGTGCTTTCTCTCCTGTTCTCAATGGTGCAGGTGTTTCTTTCGATCGGTTGGGAGGGTTTCAACGGTGGCTTTGTGCCCTTCCCTCCTTTCTTTTCATTTTTTTTCTTCGATGTAGCCATGGTCAGTTGCCTCCTCCATTTTTGTGGCGCCGTCTCTCTATGGGGGTCCCCCCATCCCTTGCGGGCTTTCTTCCAGATATGCCTCCTTATTTCGGGATCGTTGTCAGGGTTTGATGCATATCCTTGCTTCTTAGCTCTGGTTTCAAATATTTTTTTTCAAGTTCTGATATTGTAGCCGACGGGTCAGGTATTTTTTGGAATCTCTCTTCCCTTTGAGGGGTTTGTATGCTGCTCAGACCTGGTCCATCCCGCTTCTGGTTTTTCTTGGTTGGTTCGCTCACTCTCAACAAGGTTTTCTTGGGGGTTTGTTTCCTGCAGTCTGCGGTCCTCTTCTCCAGTTTTTCTTGTATGTTCAGGGTTTGATGTATACACAGATCGAGGTCCGAATGTGTTGGGTTATGGTGCTCTTTTTTCCGCCCCCTTATCTGATTTTTAGTGAGGCTTGTGCTTTGAGGTCCTTCGTATGGGCGTGTAGTGTTGATTTCCCGTGGGTCAACGCTTTGAGGTCCTTCTTTTGCGAATGCAGTGTTTTGGTCCTCTTCCTTGCGATTGTTTTGTGGATTTGGTTATGCCTGGTACTTCCTGCTTGCTGGTGATTTTGGTGTGTGGTTTCTATACCGCTCTGACCCGATCCATCCAGTTTTCGGGGTTATCTTTTGGTTTGTTTCTCTCGACGCTTTTCTCTCTTGGTGGGGGCTTTGACTCTTGGTCGTTCCCTTTTCCTTTTTTGGATTAATGTATATGTACTTTTGATCTCTGATGCCTTCAGGCTATACTCTCTCATGTGGCCATTTAACCTTTCTTTTCTTGGATCTTTTTATCCAAGGATGAGATATGTGCTTAAAAACACTTGCAAAATGTAATTTGGTTCTCTTCGGATGAATAAAATTATGCCTTTTTTCGTGGAAAAAAAATACAATGAGAAGAAAATTCTATTAATAAATGAAATATGAATAGACTATGAAATGCCAAGCAATACAAACTAGCTAGAATGGTGGTATCTTATCTCCAAAGAGAGAGGTTCCGGCTATGCTCATTCATAAGAAAAACGATTACAAGAGGACGAAATGACATTTTAACATAAAGTAATAAAAACTGAGATAAAAAAACCCTAAATATCCAAAACCCTAACCATAGGAGATGAAGTGGAAAATGGAATGTAGGCCCCCAAGAGTCTAGTTGATTCGTCAACTTCTTAGGGTTACAACTTCTGTATACAAAATTTGTTTGGGGTTCACAATAGCCTGTTGGAAAGATCTCTATAAGAAGAAGAATTTATATATGGGATTAGGAATGCTCCATGGAAAACATAATCCTTCATAGGGCCAAAAAACATTGTTTAGGGCCTAAAAAATGCATTAGAGGTTTGGGACCTAAAAAACTGTAGAAAAACTGGCAAGATGGGGAACGATTCCGAGTCAGTGGAATAGGTGTGTGGCCACCAATATCCACCTATACAAATAATACCCCCTTAGGAAGTAATGGTCCTCATTGCGTTGAGTGCCTCCATCAGATGGGGAAACCTTTGTTGAATATGACTCCTACTGAGCCACTTTCCTTGGTGAAGTAGTTTTCTTTCTTTGAAAACATGATAGAGTTGTATGTTATGATGATGGGTACCCTTCATCTTCGAATCCATGATCCGATCCAACTTATCCTTCTCATTGCATTCATGATTGAGTTTGGCAGGGGTGAAATTCTCATCCACCTCCAAGGTGTCCAATAGAGGTGAAAAGTATGATTGAAGCAACTCCACATTAGATACTGGGTGCAATCCAAGGAAAAGGGGAACACTCGATTCAAAACAATTCTAACCCACATCCTTCATTATGATGTAAGGCCTATATTTGAGTAGTCTAAATTTCCTAAGGGGTCATGTGAGTGATATTTCTACAAATGAAACCACACCTTATAACCAACTTGAAACTTGTGTGGAACCAGATGTTGGTCATGTCGTTGCTTGTACTTGGCATTGGATTTATATATGATATCATGAACCCATTGTTGGATGTACTAGATTCATTCAACAAATTTGGCTTCTTTACCTACCTTAGTTTGAGCATGGGATGACTCTTCTTATGTAGATGCAATGGGTAGAGTTGCATTGATGGGTTGCCAACAATTAGAACCCCAAGCACACTCGAAAAGGGATGTGGCCAATAGAGATGTGGAGGGTTATGTTGTAGCTATGTTGAACATATGGAATTCTTTCATCCCATGTATGTGGATTCTTAGAGTTGTACATGCATAGGATATGCACAATCATCATGTTGATCACTTTTTTTTTTCCCATTTGTTTGGGGTGGAAGGAAGTCGATTTTGTCGGCTTGGTGTCCATCATAGACCACATGCTGGACCAAAAGGAATCGAGGAACCTACTATCCCTATTTAAAATAGTGGTATGTGGTAGCCAAAAATAACCCAAAAAATGCTCAAAGAATATCTTAGTAGTGGATTTTACCGTGATACTCTTCTCGCACAGTGCCAAAATGGTCGTCTTAGAGAACCAATCAATAACCAAAAAGAAATAATAATTACTATGATTGGTGGAGGGAAACCTAATATGTAATGAATGGAGACTAACTCCTAGGGTTTGTTTTGGTTAGGTAGAGGAGTGTACAACCCTTGCTTCTTAATGATAGGTTTAGCAATGACATAAGTAGTGCATGCTATGATATACCTATAAACGTTCTGTCGGAGTTTTGGATAATAGAAATACTTTTGAAGTACTACTATTGTCTCCTCTACATCGAAGTTCCCTACCACTTGACCGTAATGTGCCTCCCAAATTAACTTTGCATGCTCACTCGAAGGAAAATAAATATGACCTATATAACACAAAATTGCATCGTGTAGGTGAATTTTTGGAACTTTTATACCTAAACCTAGTGTCTAATATGTAGCAAAAAAATCATGGTCTAGAGTTAGTGCCTCTCGTAGGTCTCATGCCCACATGAGTTAATAACTGTGGTGAGTGCCACAACCGGGGGTTGGTTGAGGTAGTAGACAAAATGGTTTTTGCTTCCCTTCTTGTACTTAATGTTCAAGTGGAATTGTTGCAAGTACATGGACCACTTCTGATGGTGGTTATTTTGTAAATTTCCCTATGTTTTCATGAATTACAGGGGCCTGTGATCAATCTAGATGTCAATTGTTTTCTTTCCTAGAATATAATGCTTCCACTTCCATCATGCCTACACAATGGAGTATACCTCCTTGTAATATGTGGGATACCTATGAACAACATCATATATTGTCTCGTTGTGATAGGATACCAAATGTCCATGCTGAGTGAGGACTGCATCGATACCATAGTTGGAGGTATATGTTTCAAACTAAAATGGTTGTTACATGTCTGGTAGAGTGAGGTTTGGTGTTGATCAGAGGATACATTTCATATCCTTGAATGCTTTCTATTGTGACTCATAATAGGAAAACTTGGATTTATCTCCACCCTTGGTCACTTGGCTTAAGGGCCAAGTGATATGAGAGAAACCCAAACCAAACCTATGGTAGAAGTTTGCAAGGACAAATAAGATGTGGAGATCTGTTAGAGTTTTCAGGGATGACCAATCATGAATGACTTGGATCTTGGCTGGGTCCACATGCAACCCATTTTCATCCATGATGTATCCTGAATACTAAATTCTCTACATGCCAAATGGGAATTTATTTAGATTAGCATATAACTTATGTTACTAGAGGCTTCTCAAGATCTACTGAATGTGCTACAAATGTTCCACTAAAAACTTATTGTAATCCCTATGATTCATCCTTGAGGGAATATGCTTTGATAAAATTTCAAAAAACATACGAAAGAGGCAAAGAAGGTAGCAACTCAATGGGATAAGGACAAAAAATGGAAAAATGAAAATCTTCTTAGAGATCTAGAAGATGGGATGGAGACACTATATAACAATGAATGTTTTGGGTATTTAAATGAGGCTCAAAAGTTAGAGGTGAAGCTAATGGAAGAAAAAAAGAAGAACTTACTACTAGAAAAAGAGAAAGAATGGAGGATCAAGAGCAGAGCCATATGGATTTAATTAGGAAATGAAACTACCAAGTTCTTTAATAGATATGAAAACAAAAGGAAAACTATTAAATCTGTTTGGAAAATTGACAAAGGGAACAATAATTGGGAAACAAATTTAAGGACATTGTTGAAGAAGGAGTTAACCACTTCTCAAAGATTTTTAGGGGGGAATCTCGAGCTACTATTGTTGAGGTAGTCAAGCTATCCAAATCATTCCTGAGTTTTTTCAATCATTAGTACAATCTGTAATTGACAAAAGAAGTGGAGAAAGAGGAATTGCAACAAACTTTACAAAGCTTCCAAAGGGACAAAAGTCTAGGGCCAGATGGTCTCCTTGTGAAAGTATTTTTGGGATGCTATGGATTTGTAGAAGAGGATCTTGGAAGGGTGGTGGAGGCCACTAGAACCACTGGAAAAATGCTTGGAGCCTTGAACACTAACTTTATATAACTTATTCCCAAAGAAGATAACTCAAAATATTTTGAAAAATTCAGGCCAATATCCTTATGCAATTGTATCTACAAAATTATCTCAAAAGTCATCTCCAAAAGACATAAAAGGGTATTATAAAAAAAAACTCTAGAGAGTAGTCTAGGTTCTTAAAGAGGAGACAATTTATGAGGTAGTTGAGATAGCACAATAAATTTTACACTCGATCAAGGTCACAAGTCAAAGAGCAATGGTCATAAAGTAGATCTCTCTAAAGCTTATGACAGAGTAACTTGGATTTACCTGAGGTTCATGCTTATTCATTCAGGTTTCTATCATCAATTTGTAGTATGGATGTTGAGTTGCATTATCTCAATGTCCTTTTCAATCTTAATCATTGGAGTTGCATCCCTCTTCTTTAGACCAAGTAGGGGTTTAAGATAGGGTTTCCCCTATCCCCTCTCCTTTTCCTTCTTAAAGCTAAAGGTCTGAGTAGGTTAATAAAATAGGTTGTAGATCATGGTAGTTTAAAAGGGATATTCTTTGGAAAACATGTGACATCACACACCATTTATTCATGGATGATATTCCAATTTTCTAGAAGGAAAAGTCGAGATTTTTTACTAAAAAGGTTTGGAAATAAGTGGAAGGAATGATAGGGATAAGAAATGTATGGGGAGGACGAGATATAAAAGAAGCCTTTAGATCTTGGTACTCTGGAAAGGATACAAAGAATATCAAATCCCTCCCCCTCAACATATCTTGGAGAGTATGGCTTGCTAGGAATCTGAGCTTATTCGATAGAAACGAGACCCTCCCTCTCAAATGTGAGATTCAGTCTCTCAACACCTTAAATGCTTACCCACGAATGGAGGAAAATTTTTCTAGACATGAACTCATAGAAGAGGTAATAAATAAGAATATCCCCTAGGCATATTTTGATGGAGCTTTTCAAGGAAATCCTCCCAAAGGAGGCGTGGGAGAATTCATATATCTCTCCTCCACGCAGTGTATATCCTTCAAAGCAGGTATTTGGTAAGAATCTAACAACTTTGTGAATTGATGTTACTCAAATTACTTCTTCAGTTGGCCCAACATGAGATCTAGAAAATAATTTTTTTTGGTTACTCTCTCTTGGTCATCAAATGAATTAGAAAAAAAACTCAAATAAAAAATTCCACCTTACAACCTCTTTATGATGATATACAAATGCAATTCATAGCTTTCTCACATTTCTTTTTTGTCTTACATATACAAGAATAGGAACAACACAGAGAACAACCTTTCCAAAACTAAATTGGAATTGGATCGAGTACCTCAATCACTTCCATCCTAGATGATGGTCACTCTACCACATTAGATATAAAGACATATTGCTAAATCACTATATAATTTTGTTTATTATAAATAAAATTACAAATTATATATATATATATATATATATATATATATATATATATAT
>ML791292.1:502998-535006 GCA_009831015.1 Picea engelmannii
GTCTAGGTCTATACATACCAGGAGGTAACCTTTACTTGACCTAAATGTAATAGCATAATTGTACAAGCCTCTATTCTAATTTCTGGCTCTTCTTTGGCGTCTAGTAACCCAACATATAAGTCAGTATTAAACCATAATTAATATGTATATAAGATAATCACATTGCTACACATATGATATATTTGATATTGTTATCTTCAAGAGTTGTTTGGAGCTATTATTTTATATCTACAGGATTGTGGGGTTGTGCTACTCATCGTAAACAAGTTTTCGTTGGTATGTATAGAAGATAATCACACTGCTACACACATGCATATTACACAAATGATATATTTGAGATTGTTATCTTTGAGGGTTGTTTGCAGCTATTCTTTTATATCTACGGGGTTATGCTACTTATAGTAAACAAGTTTTCGTCCCCGTGCATCTGAACATTATGTCTATTGTTCTGTATGGCAGTAATAAAATACTCTTTGAACAACATGGTTTGAAAATGACAATCCTAGATATAGATTCAGAAACTCGTAGAAGAAGAACACTATTTAAAGAAAAGACATTAGCTCTTATGCTGTATTCAAGAAACCAGAAACCTTCACGTTTGCAAGTTAGAAGGTGAGTGGGCTCCTATGTTAAGGATGTAGAGAATTTTGTACTCCCAATCAAAATTAACAAAAATATCAAACTAGCTAACTTACAGGAAAAAAAAAATATCAAACGTTATATAAAAGATAATTTATAAAAAACAAACGTAGTAAAAAAATAATGTAGTTAACGAGTAAGGGCACACACTAACATTGACTTTGTACATAAAATGAAATCATTATGTCAAAGACGCTTCATGAAATCCTGTAAATGCTCATAGAAGGAAATGCATGCAATTGCTCCTCCATTAAAATATTTGACAATTTTATAGTAGAATGTTGATTAATTGCAACTTGCATGTAAAGGGTTCAAATTGACTTTGTATATAAATAAATTTGAATATCACAAGGGCATCCTATTGAAATGGTGCTAAGTTCAAAAATATTAATCACAGAAAACATGTGTCCTAAAAAATTTAAAAGAATTTATTGGCTGGCTTTTTGCCAGGACAACTGAACACCATCAAGCTCTACTTGCAGGCAAATCTCGATAGAGAAAGAAGGCAAGACACCGAACAGATTGATGGATCGGGCTAAGTTTCTTATCTGAAAAGATCATACTGCACCGGATCAATTGCCACATTCTTCAGAGGAAAGCCTAACGATACAACATAATCCAAGGTCGGATGGGGTTGTTGGAGCAACGGTGAATTTCTGGGATAAAATATCGGACCGAGGGTGAACAAATATTTATGTCGTATAATGATCAAGAATTTTAGCGCTGGAGAGGCTTGTGCTCACCATAAAATAATTGTACGAAATACTTTAATGTCGGGAAACTCCAGTCTGTACAAACAACCGAAGCACGGAGTCGATATTTGCGGTACTGAGACACTTTGTTCTTGTAGCAGGAGAAACTTCTGTATAGTTATTGAAGGAATAAGTTAACTCGGGAGTAAACATATCTGTTTTTTCAGGTAAAAAATGGATCTGGTCAGAGATTTTCAGGGGTAACTTGAGTTTTACATGGATAAAAGTTCCATGCATTTCAAAACCTTATTTTTGAAGTTTTGTCTCATTTTAAACCAACCCAAATACTCAGAAAATCAATCAAAATTTTAGATTAACAGAAAATTTAAAACCTTACCATCAAAAAAACTGACTAAAAAATAAATGGAGAGAAAAGATTGTTCCCTAATAAATGGGGAGAGAAGATTGAGAAAAGATTACTCCCTAGTTAGCCCACTCCATTCTCACCTGAAATCTTAAATGATCTTCACCTAATTATTTATTTAAAGTTATATATTTTGTTCACTTGTAATTATACATAACTTATCGATCCAAATGGTGACCCAGAGTCCAGTAAAGATGTTTCCTGGTCTCGGAATGAGAGGATCACTAGGTGCCGCCCTTGGAGGAAATAGTCCCAGCATGCAAAACCCATCGTATACAGACAAATAAAGAAAAGAACTCGGCATGATACTCCGAGAGCAACTCCGTTACGAGATAAATGAAAGGGAAAGGGAATTGAACCTGTACCGAGAGGAAGTGCGCCACCAACAGTGGAAGGATCACTGGATGCTGTGGGCAGTTTCTTCAATAGTAATGGCGTCTCTGGATCCATATTAATTCTGGGTTTTAAATGAATAAGTGATTTTATAACACCATGTATGAAACATGAGCTTATATGAAAATCTATCAGTTTAGACAATAGAAAAATTAGCACGGCCGCATGACGCATCGCCGCACAATGGTATTGGAGCATCACCGCACAACGATATTGGTGACAAAATAAATTTGAGGTCATTTGATGATGGAAACAACAAATCCCTATTTTTCCTGTAGCCCGTACTTCCCACTCACAAAGAAAAAAACAAACGCCTGGAGAAGTTAGCACAGGGTAATCTGGCGCGACAATCTTCTGCAGAGTGGTTTGAGCGAGCAGCGGATGGATTCATTGGTTTGTCATCAGGAGGAGGACTGGGAGCCAAGAGAAAAATCCTCGCAGATACTCTCCATGTATATATTTTCCCTTTTCCGAAGTTCTTATTTCATATTGTTACCAGATTTCTATCTGAATAATTTATTGGACAGATGCATAATAATCAAGATTCTCATTTCTTAACGAGAGCTCTGTATTTGGTAAGATTGTATATCTTGTACATTCAAGCTTATTTCCTGGAAATGATTCCTAATCTTGATTATATTTCTAAAGATGCAGATTCTATAAGTTTAGATGCTTGGTACTAGCGAGTCTAGTTGCAAGTAACAGAGGGAAGTAACTTTGTTAAAATCTGTGAAGTCAATGCATGAATTTAACTTCACTTGGCTCCATGATAGCTTAGCATAGCTTAGCGTGGTTCTATTTCAAGGCTATACAGGTAAAAAATCAATGGTTTCTATTTCAAGGCTATATGCTATACAGGTAAAAATCAATGGTTGAATGCCAAAAAAAAGTTATAGGATTGTTATGGTTTTCACTAGTTTGTCCATTTATTCTTCTCTTTAAATTTTTTTTTAAGCACACATCCTCTTTAATTTTTAGATTTTAGGGGCTAGTCATGATGTTGTACCCCATACATTAATCATACATTAATTGAATCAGATCAATATTTTACCTTTCAGTCATTTTCCATTTATATATGGTTCTCTTTACCTCAATAATTAATCCCACATGAGTTTTTTTTACATTTTTTAGACTCAAGTTCAATTAAAACTATGTTTCACTATGGATATACTGCTATGTTTCTGGACAACAATGACCTTAATGTGGTGTTGTTTATTAAGGAGAGGATTTGAAGAATAAGTGAGTCCTTGATTTTGAGGTTCGCAGAGGGACTATAACTCTCAATATCTTCTTCTTCATGGGAATGTATTCATAGACGAGCGACATGTGTTCTCCTTGTGCATAAAATCCTCTCATTCACACCAGGTTTAGGTGATGAATCGTGTAGATAACTGTCCTGTAGCCTCCCTTTCCAAGGATGTTAGGGTCCTAACTCGCACACAGGTAGAACAATATATTAAGATGTAATAAAGGTCAATATTAATTCAATATTAATAAGGCCTTTCAATAAAATAGAATAAGGCGGATGTAAGAAGACCTAATAGAAGCTTCTGCTTCTAGAAGGATCTTCCTCTAGATGTTTTTTTTTAGTATAAATAGGAGTCGAGAGTATGAGAACCCTAGCTGGGATATTATTGTAATAGAGCTCTGCTCAACTGGAGGTTGCCCCCTTGAAGAGGCCCGTGAACATTGCTTTCAGATTCAAAGTGCTATTTCTATTGTTATTCTTATATCATTTCAGTGTTATTGTGGTGAATGTTCTGGTTATATTGCTGTTATTCTGCCATTACTAGCATTTTATTTCAGTTCTGCATACATTTTATATCTGGTATATTACAACTGGTATCAGAGCACTTTCCTTGGCAGAAAGTGTGGGTTAATTTTTTTTTCAGGGTAGAGACGTATTCTGGCGTTTTTAAGCCACAAAGATATGTTATTATGTGCATAAAACCGTGGTTGATGGATTCATACACGCAGGAAATACAAGTGGTACTTAAGCGCACATTTGTTGGCCACCCTTGTAACCCATGTTGGTACCCCTTCGAGTGGTAGCACATCAAACAACACTTGTGTACGGATCGGCCTAGATTACCTGAAGCCCTCTTTAGATAAACCGATCGATCGCTTGACTGCTATAGTGTCACCGAGAACAACACTCGGGAAGATACTCTCTAGTACCTGGGTAGTCGGGTAGTACGGCTAAGGGTACTGTCTATCCTCCTTAATTAGTGCTCTGAGATATTGGGCCAAATATTACTGTTGGACCCTGCACGTATATCATAGAGCTATAGCACAAGGCAAACCCTTGTCTATAGAACCCTTGAATACCTAACCCTTGAGGGATAGAAACATAAACATATTAAAACAAACAAGATCTATTGCCTCGCAACTGTGTTCGGGTTGCCAAGTAAATACACATTTCTTTCTGGTTAAGCATTTGGGCATTTCCTCTCTGCAGTATTCCATTGGATTCATCTCTTCGCCCTTATCACATTCATCCATATCATTTTTTCAGCCAAATTTTTTTACCCTGCCCGCCTCTTTTCAGTTCCCTCATTCTCATGGGCCATACTCATAGCCAAGACTTGGAAGCTCGCTTCAACATGTTGCAATCTGGTCTCATTGAGACCCAACAAGAAGTGAAACAACTCAGTGCCAATGTTGCCGCCATCAATACAACCATCTAGTCCTCAATGGGGGAAATCAAACAAGACCTCACCACCCAGCTTGAATCAGTCTTTTCGACACTCTGCACCAAACTGCATATCCCTACAGATAACCCTTCCTCTTCCTCCCCTCCACACACTGAAGGTGACCATTCCTCTCATTCCCATACCTTGCAGAACCATCACTTTCAACATGACCTATGCCTTCCGCGGGTGGATGTGACCAAATTTGATGGCTCGGACCCCACTGGTTGGGTAACTCAAATGGAACATTACTTCTCTTTATACAACATTACAGATGACTTGGCCAAACTCTGGTATGGTGTTCTCCATGTAGATCAAGAACGTTGGCAATGGTGGCAATGGAGAAAAACTTCTTGTCAAGGGTATATTGCTTGGACACACTTTGTGGCAGAGCTTTATGAATGCTTTGACACTGACACCAACCATTTGGGCCGTTTGAAAAAGATGAAACAATTAGGAACAGTGGAAGACTTTATAGTTGCCTTTGAATGCCTGGCTTTTAGAACAGAGGGCATGTCTGATGCCTTTTTTCGAGAGTGTTTTATCAGCGGCCTCAAGGATGAAATTCGGGCCCATGTCCTCATGACTCGGCCTGAGAGTTGGGTGGAGGCTACCAAAAGAGCTAAAGAAGCACAATAGGTTGTATCTGCTCAAAACCGCAAACCCTCCTTTATCCCTCGCCCTAAACCAGTAAATCCCACTACTCCATCTGCTCCACTAAAGATCCAAAAATTGACTAGGGCTGAAATGACTGAATGCCAACTCAAAGACCTTTGTTATAACTGTGATGAAAAATATTTCCCGGGCCACAAGTGTAAAGAACAAAAGCTTTTTATGGCCATCTCTGAGTAGATTTCGTAAGAATATGAAGAAACTCCCTCTGTGTCTGAGTCACCTGAATCCACTGACATAACCCCTCCCTGAGACCCTCCCAAAGTAGAACCGGTCATTTCCCTCAATGCTCTCACTGGATTCTCTGCTCCCCAAACCCTCAAGCTAATCGGTTACATTAAGCATCGGAAGGTCATCATTCTGGTTGATAGTGGGAGCACCCATATTTTTATTCATCACTGCATTGCCCAAGAAACTCATTGCTACATCCATGCCGTCAATAATTTCCAAATCATGATTGCCAATGGTGGTTCCATGAAATGTGGAGGGCGTTGTGAAAATGTGCGTCTCCAAATTGGTGACTACCACCTGAAATCCCATATGTTTGCTATCGACATGGGAGGTTGTGACATTGTGTTGGGTGCAGACTGGCTAAGGACTTTGGGTCCCATTCTCATGGATTTTAAATACTTAACCATGCAATTTGACCAAGAGGGCCACTAATATAAGTTCCAAGGCATCACCACCAGTTCACCTGAGATCATTAGTTCCCATCGCATGGAAAATCTGCTCAAAAAGGGTCATTCTGGTGTTATCGCCCAACTCCATGCTATACAAGCAATAGAGACACCCTCGGTACCGCAAGACCTCCAAGCCATCCTTTCTAAACATCAATTGGTCTTTTCCACTCCCCAAGGCCTCCCTCCTTCCCATGGTGTTCATGATCATTCCATTCCCCTTGTACCCTGAAGCCTTCCTCCCAATATCCATCTGTATCGTCACCCCTTTTCCCAAAAAAATGAAATTGAGAAAATGGTCCAGGAACTCCTTAATGCAGGCATTATTTGCCCTAGTACGAGCCCCTACTCGTCTCCTGTGGTCATGGTCTTGAAGAAAGAAGGTTTTTGGCGAATGTGTCCTGACTTCCGTACCCTCAACAAACTTACCATCAAAGACAAATTCCCCATTCCTATCATTGATGACCTCCTGGATGAATTGAGTGGCGCCTAATTCTTCACTAAACTTGATCTCCGTTCGGGCTACCACCATATATGCATGAAAGAGGCAGACATTCCCAAGACTGTCTTTAGAACTCATGAGGGCCATTATGAGTTTTTGGTCATGCCCTTTGGCTTGTGTAATCCCCCCTCCACCTTCCAAAGCCTCATGAATCATGTCTTCCATCCTTTTCTCTGCCATTTTGTCTTAGTTTTCTTTGATGATATACTCATCTATAGCAAAACTTGGATAGACCATCTTGCTCATGTGGATCAAGTTCTCCATCTACTCTCTCAGCACCAACTTTTCCTGAAATAGTCTAAATGTGCTTTTGGCGCCTCAGAAGTAGAATACTTTGGTCATCTGGTTGGCAAATATGGCGTCAGGGTGGATCCTAAAAAGATTGAAGCTATGCAAGACTGGCCTCACCCAAAGACTCTTAAGAGCTTGCATGGATTTCTAGGCTTAACATGGTATTATCACAAGTTTGTTAAGAATTATGGGAAGATTGCAACACCTCTCACTGCTCTCCTCAAAAAGAACTCTTTCACTTGGACTCCAGCCGCTGCTCAAGCTTTTCAGACCTTGAAGATGACCATGTGCACCACTCTAGTCCTCGCCCTTCCTGATTTCACAAAGACCTTTGTGTTGGAATGTGATGCCTCAGGGAAAGGAATCGATGATGTCCTTATGCAAGAGGGTCGACCTTTGGCCTTTACCAGCAAACAACTATCTGAAAGAAATCTGGGCAAATCCCTCTATGAAAAGGAAATGTTGGCTATTCTCCATGCCGTGGAATCTGTGATGTCCTTATCAATTGGGGCAACGTTTCAAAATTAAGACAGACCATCAAAGCCTCAAGTGTTTTCTGGAACAACACATTTCTTCCCCAGAACAACAAAAATGGGTGACTAAACTCTTTGGATATGATTATGAGATCATTTATAAGAAAGACAAAGACAATGTGGTTGCGGATGCACTTTCCCAAAAATATGAAGACGAAGGATCCCTTTTTTCTCTTTCATTCATTGTACCAGATTGGATCCAAGCCATTCGCCAGGAATGGTTACAAGATCCCAAAAGTTTGCAGTTGATCCACCAATTGCAGTCCAAGGCTCCAGCTTCCCCAGGGTACTCTTGGCTCCATGAGGAACTTCGATACAAAGGCTGTTTGCATTTAAATAAACAATCAAAGCTTAAATCCACGGTACTTTCTGAGCTTCATGCTACACCCACAATAGGGCACTCCGAGTTCACCAAAACCTATGACAAGGTCAAACGTTCCTTTTTCTGGGATGGTATGAAATGGGACATTCGTAATTTTGTAGCTGAATGTGATGTGTGTCAACGCAACAAGGGAGAAACAGTCAAATCGTCGGGCATACTACAACCACTCCCGATTCCACCTGCTATTTAGAAGGATATCTCTATGGATGTTATTACCGGCTTACCCAAATCAGGAAATAAATCCATCATCATGGTGGTTGTTGATCGCCTTTCCAAGTATGCTCATTTCTGCACCCTTCAACACCCGTTTACACCATCCACGGTGGCTCAAATATTCATGGATCAGGTCCTCAAGTTTCATGGCATGTCGCACTCTATTGTTTCTGATCGCGACCCAACTTTCACAATCAATTTTTGACAAGAACTGTTCAAGATACAAGGCACCGAATTACATCTTAGCACAACTTATCATCCCCAGACTAATGGCCAAACGGAAGTTGTCAACAAGTGTTTGGAAACATATTTGAGGTGTTTTACCTCGGAAAAGAAAAATCAGTGGGCTCAATGGTTACCTCTAGTTGAATGGTGGTACAACACTTCATACCATATAGCTACACGCATGACTCCTTTTGAAGCGGTATATGGACAGAAGCCACCTTCAGTTCTCTCATACTTACCGGGTGCCTTGAAGGTCCAGGCGGTTGACCTAACACTTGCAGCTCGAGAGGCTATTCTCTGTACCCTTAAAGAGAATTTGGTCATGGCATAGAATCGCATGAAGCAACAAGCAGGTCAAGGTCACTCTGAACGTCAATTTGCAGAAGGGGATTAGGTGTTTCTTCGACTGCAACCTTACAAGCAAACTTCCCTCAAGGCCGAGCATTGTCAGAAGCTAGCGCCCCAATTTTATGGTCCTTATACCGTACTCAAGCGTGTGGGACAAGTCGCCTATCAGTTAGTTTTTCCCAACAATTCGAAGCTACATCCTGTTTTTCATGTTTCATGCTTAAAGAAGGTGATTGGAGCTAAGTGCCAAATTCAAACCAACCTTCCAGAGTTAGCTGAAGAAGGATCCATTTGGCTGCAACTAGAAGCGGTTTTGGACCAACGTGAGCGTCGCCTACGTCAGAGAACAATCAAGGAAGTGCTAGTACAGTGGAAAGATACAACTCCAGCGGACGCCACTTGGGAACCAGCTACCATTCTGCAGCAATTTCCTCATCTCAAGCCTTGAGGATAAGGCTGTTTTTAAGGGGGCGGACATGTTAGGGTCCTAACCCACACATAGGTAGAACAATATATTCGGATGTAATAAAGGTCAATATTAATAAGGCCTTTCAATAAAATAGAATAAGGCGGATGTAAGAAGACCTAATAGAAGCTTCTGTTTCTAGAAGGATCTTCCTCTAGATGCTTCTTTTTAGTATAAATAGGAGTCGAGAGTATGAGAACCCTAGCTGAGGTATTATTGTAATAGAGCTCTGCTCAACTGGAGGTTGCCCCCTCGAAGAGGCCCGTGAACATTGCTTTCAGATTTAAAGTGCTATTTTTGTTGTTATTCTTATATCATTTCAGTGTTATTGTGGTGAATGTTTTGGTTATATTGCTGTTATTCTGCCATTACTAGCATTTTATTTCAGTTCTGCATACATTTTATATCTGGTATATTACAAAGGATTTCACTGAAGTTATCAGTGGTTGCTTCTAGTTTTGCATATATAAATTTCTTTGGACGACTAGATAAGATCTCTAGACGTTACATCTGAGCTTTAGCATGTAATCTAGCATCATCTAAATGTAGTTATACCAGTTAGTCTTCTTAGCCGATGAAGATGGTGGCAACAAAAAGTAAAGATGACAACTGTAAGTGCGCTGGGGTAGTGAGGTGGAGATGAGGAGGTGGCAAGGGGTTGAGCAACATGTCAAGAGGTGGAGAGACACTAAGCATTGTTAGTCAAAAGTGGCGAGACACTAAACATTGTTAGTTTACTTGTTTTGGCCATTAAGGAAAACAAATGACATACACTAAGATATAAAAGTTGCATCACTGAGCATTGGACCAATAAAAAATTTAATTATAAAATTGAAAAAATAAAAAAAAGTATTTTTTTTTTAACAATAAATAGATTTAATAATGAATTTTATAAGAAATTTAAGAAATTGTGTAAAAAACATACAAAATGTACCAGATAATGTAGCATAATGCACCCATTCATTAATAGGCCGTCAACGATGGTTGACTGCTATAGTATTCTGGGCCTAGGCTTCCTTTATTATGGATAAAGTTTTCAGTCAACTTGTTGGTTGAATTAAATTAATGACAACTACTTTGGTTGACATTTATTGAAATCTAATTTGGTTCAGCTAACTTTAAAAATATAAATATTGGGGTTGTTTTAGAATTCAATTTCTGTGCTTTAAATAACGAAGGTTTGAAATGTAATGTGAACATATGAAAATAATTTTTTTTTCATCTTTTCATCCTTGATGTGATGTTTTCATCTTTTCAACCATGATGTGATGTAATGTGAACGTTTTTTCATCCTCTCAAATATGAAGAGACACTAAACTAGAAAAATACACAATAACAAATAATCTACTAACCATTCGAAATAATATGATCGCTGAAATAATCCAAAAACTCTAAATATGTAAGATGATCGATGAAATAATCCAAAAAATTTAAAAAATCCCGAAGATAGGCTTACCACTGATCCAATGTAAACTCCGTTAACTTCATCTGAAACTCCGCTAACACAGACAATAGGCAAATATATGAAATCAAGAAAGATTGTAAGAATGTTGAACAGATCAATGAAACAGGGATTAAAACATGATCTCCTTCATAAACTTAAGCTATTTCATTGCAGCATTGTGTTTGGTGAGCTTCTACATAAATAAAAACTATTAAAATGGATGGTCTGCAATATTACACGATGTATTAGCCTGGGAATCCAGAACGAAATCCGTATGGCGAGGATTTGGTGGATGAGGATTGTTGATTGTGAAATATGCTGTGTAGTAGTTATAACCAAGAAAGTCGAACGAGCCTCTCACTTCTTTCGCCTGTTGCCTGGTAAACCGAGGCAAACGTGCTCCAACTAACTTTCTCATGGAATCAGGGTATTTTCCTGAAGTTACTGGATCCAAAAACCTTTTTGTAATCCAGAAAACAATTACATTATTTAATTAAATTTACTAAACAATTTAGATAAAAGAAAATGTAAGATTAGTTCTAAGAGACAGTTTAGCAGCTCCAAGTAACTTTCTCAATGGATCAGGTTATTTTTCTGAAATCAACGGATCCAAACACCTTTTCGCCATTAAAAAACATTTTATATTATTAACTAATTAACTAAACAGTTTATATTAAAATATTAGATTCTTTTTAAAAGACAGTTTAGACTTGCTCCAACAAACTTTCTCATAGAATTATGGTATTTATCTGAATTCAATGAATTCAAAAACCTTTTTTACAATGTCTAGGATTTGTCTTCCTTCTCCTAACCTTTCTGGAACTCCAGATTCTGAATACAATGGGTGTTTGGCCCCTATTTCTCTTTGGAAGGATATTCCGTCTCCAGGTGGATTAACTAGGGAGTAGTTAGACAAAATCCACCCACTGTGAATAGGGCTAGGAATCCAAGACGCAGGAGGGCGAGGGTGAGGGAACCGAACCAAACCGGTCTAAAGACCAGAAGAAGGGTGAGGTTCTTTAGACCTGGGTTAGACTTGAAGCTATCTTTAGCTGAGAAGGTTATGTGTGAATTTTTTGTTTCTATGAAATGGCTATATAAATTTACACGAATCATTGTTTTTTGTTGTTCAGAATCCATTTTTGAATGTAGAAATAAATTCAGCATGCTGAAAAATTCTTAAAGCACTCTGATTTTACAGAAATAATCACTTAAATCTACTAATCCAACAATTTCTAGCAGACCAAATATCCATTAAAAAATCTTCATTTCATAGAATCTTTAACCTACTGTTAAATTTTGTATTTACCAACAATTATAAATAAAAAGTGAGAAGATACCATCCTAGCCAAAAGTCAATTGTTCTCTGAGCAGCCATTTGATCCAGCTTTGACCTATAGAATGGCACCATCCAGACCGCTGTAAGTACTATGCCTATGGAACCTTTCTGCTTTCCCTGCATTTTATTTTCATCTTTAAGATATCTTCTTGTTCAAGAGAGAACCATATCAAATCAGAGCACCTATTCTGAGTACCTGGTACTTAGTCTTATATATTTTTACAGCGGCGCTATGTGCAAGAAGCAAATTGTGGGCTACAATATAAGGCTCTGTTGCAGAATCGCCCGTTGTGCAGTTTCCAAATCCAGGGGAACATCGACCGGGAGCGTTATTCCCAATATCGTAGCCAAGATATGAGAAGTAAAACGGTTCATTTACGGTTACCCAATACTTCACACGGTCCCCAAAAGCTCTAAAACATTCTTCTGCAAATAAGCCGAAATCCTCCCTGAAAGAAAGAGAAAATGCTTAAATATGTATTTCCATGTTTTGAAAGCCCTAAACGATTTATCCCGTTTTGAGTGAATCTTACACGACTTTTTGGCTAAGGAATCCCATATACTCGTTCTCCAGAGCTTGTGGTAAGTCCCAATGAAACAGTGTAACGAAAGGCTCTATATCTGCAATGCAAAGGCCATTTACAAGTCAATATATATTTGTTTTCCAAAAAATTCTCTTTTAACTGTTAATTTTTACAGCGAACTGGATTTTTTTGTGCCCAAGTTTCGAACTGGTGAATTTAAAAACTACTTTTAGGAGACCTAATTTCAATAACAATTATTTGAACCTTTGATTTATAATTTTTCTGTGAACAACATATCCAAACCAGATGATTCAACCAATTAACTTAACTCTCAGAAACTAACTCTCTCTATATAAAGATTTAACAAGAAACTAAGACTCTCTATATTTAAAGATTTATGCACAAATAAGGAAATAACATCACAGTTGAAACAAAACCTAATCTGTAGATGAAAAACACTTCTTGATTATAATTGCCCAGCCTAAAAATCCAACTTTAAACTTCTAATCTTTAATTCAATCCTCGCTCAATTCTTTTTCAATCCATCGAGGACTAAGAAGCCCTACAGACCATAGAGGGCTCGTAAATGATTTCTCTGATACCATTTTTGAGAAGCTCGTTTATGAGATTATTGTAATAAGCCATTCCTTCTTGATTGACTCCTCCATGTCTTGGAGAGCCCTCTGTAAAAAGAATTAATAAAAATAATCAGAGAGTTATGGAAGGAGATGAACACTGAAAATAGAAAAATGGTATTTCTTCTACTTACTAGGAAAGATGCGCGACCAGGAAATTGAAAAACGATAAACGTCCATTCCTATATATTTTAGGCGCTGAACATCTTCCTGCACATCATTGCAAATAATTTGAATTCTCTCAAAAATTAATTTATTTAATGATTGATTAAAAGTTCCATCCACTAGTTACAGTGTTTTGAACTTTAGATAGGAGATCCTTAAAGAAATTCTTATGTAACCATAATAAAAATTACTTTATAACGGTGGTACTGATCCACGGTGACATCTCCATTCGTTCCATCTGCAATTTTACCTGCATAATAATAATTAAAAACTTTGCAAACTCCATTTTTATCTGCAGATTAGATTACTTCCATAACAACAACAAAATGAAAAAGGCTCCAGATTAACGTTCCTGTATGTATAAATTGAATGTTAACCTGGGATGTGGGAGAATGTATCCCAAATGCTGGGGCCTCTCCCAGCCTCGCGGGCAGCGCCTTCCATCTGTAAATCAAACAGAAATTTGTCAAGTGAATAACAGGAAATCTGCTCCAGAATGTAACGGATATTATACTGAAGCTGCGAGGATTGATGTGGAAGGAACAACTTGGTAAGCAGATGCGGCGGCACCGAACTTGAAATTTTTTGGAAACATGCTTCTATCTATTCTTGAAGAACAAGATCCTGCTGTGTTGACTTCTCCAATGATGAAGAGGAGATACAATGAAAAACGCAAACAGATGCAGATGCAGGATGAACTTAGACCTTGAATTCCTGCCATGTTATTTCTTGGCTTTGGTCTGAGATGCGAATGTTGTGTAAAGTTTCGTGGAAGCTTCAAGCTACAAGGAAATTTTGGTGAAACAAAAAAGATCGTAATGTAACATCGAAGGATTCGATGATGCTTGGTTCTTTCACTCTCGTGCTGAAGTTAAAATTGTGGGATCCATTTATGTGAGGTCATCCATTTCTACTTACTGCGTTAAATTTTTAAAAATTATCAAGTGAATGGACACGTGGTAATGCCAACTATTAATTTTAATTTTCATTGTATTTTATTCAAAATCAATATTTAAATATTAAATTTTAAATTTTTTAATAACAAGATATTATTTTTTTAATTTTCATCTTTTAAAATTCATATATAAATATTGTTGTTTTTTGAATTAATAACAAAATATTTAACTTTTTCAATCCTAATACTTCACCACCATTATTTAAATATTAAATCTTAAACAAAACTAATAATAAAATATTAAATTTTTTAATCTTAATACTTAAATTTCATATAGTCAACCTTTTTAGTTTTGAGGATGATGAAGAAGAAATTGGTTTATTAGGACCTTAAGAAGGTAAGGGATTAGTTGGAATACTTTGTAATTTTATTCAAGGACGGTTCCTAGCGTAATGGTGGAGGCATCCACATGAACATGAAAAATCTTGGACCAGTCAAGGAAGACCAGGATCAACGCAATGACTAGCTTCTACTTCAGGGTATCCAATGCTTCATGGCATTCCTGTGTCCATAGGTACTTTGTGTCTTTGCACAATAGTTTCTTAAGTGGTGAAACAATCTTTGCATAACTCTCAATAAACCGTTGGTGATATCCTATATGACCCAAGGTAGCGTGCAACTCCCTGACAGAAGTGGGAGCCACCATATCCAGTATGGCAACAATTTTTCATTGCTCAACCAATAATCCATCCTTACAGACGACATGCCCCAATATCATTCCAAATGGTGTACAAAAGATGCATTTTTTTTCAAATTTAAGGAAATCCGGAGAAGGAAACATCTTTCCATATTCAAGTGGAGGGCTAGCATGTGCTCCTTTAACAAGTTGAGCACCGTTCAGTCATCTAGGTAGATCTCTAGGAATTTGTGAATGAAATCTTTGAATATTGTGACAACGATCTTGGAAAATACCGCAGGTGCATTCCTCTGCCCAAAGGGCATCATCGTATAAGCAAATGAGCCCCATTCCGTCGCAAATGTGGTCTTGGCTTGACCTTCCTCAATAATTCGGACTTGATCATATCCAAAAAAACCATCCTTGAAGGAATAGGCCTCATGTTCACCTACATTTTCCAGAACCTCATCAGTAAAATGAGTAGGGAACGAGTCATGCACATAGGTAGCATTAAGGTTGCACAAGTCAACAAAAATTTAGATGTCGCTTGTCTTCTTTGGTTGCACCACCATTGGACTAATCCAATCCAACTCTTCCACAGGAACAATGATTTTGGCATCCAACACCTGATCCAACTCCTTGCACACCTTTTCTTTATACTTGAGATTTAAGCAGTAGAGCCTTCTTTTCACTAGTTTAGCATCCAGATTTAGGTGAATTTTCATGATCCCAAGGGAGTCGGTGATTCCCTTCATTTCGAAGAAGCTCAGGGTGAACAAATCCTCATATCCCTTCAACAGATCTACCACTAGGGTGACAGTCTCTTATCCCAATAATATCCAATGATAGCCATTTTTAGTGCCTCTTCGGTGCCAATATTATGCTTCTTTGTCTTAATCGGATGACCATAGTCCGACACAACTATTTCTTCCACCTTCCCTTATACCTCATGCTGACCCTCAGTTTTTTTAATCTATATACTTCTTAGGTCATCTTCATCAATATCGTCACTTTCAATATTGTAACAATGTACTGCCTCTTTCAATTTTACCATCGAATAGTGATACGCACAAACAACCTTGGGTGTGGCATCCTTCGGTTGACGATGGAAAATGAATTCTTTGATTCAAAGGAGGGCTTCCTTCTATGCAGGATCTTCGGCCGTGAAGATGAATGTTATACAAAACTGTGCACTTACCCTAACCCAATCTATGGTCTGCCTCATGAGTTCTTCCTGAATCTACTAGCTCCTGGGGACCATGTCCATTATGTGGATGAACCAATGGACCCAATGGGTGCAAGGGATATTCTTGGTTGTCCAACATCATTCACAGTAGAAAATATGCTCTCGAGGATCTTCAATACCCTTATACCGATTGGCCAGTTCAAAGTTAGAAATGGGTTGGAACCTAACCTTTATGAATTCAATCACCTACGCCCAATCCCATATATTTATGTGGCGTGTCTCCCACTAGCGTGCATGTTTCCATCATACTACTCCATCCATGGCCTAAACCCTTCGGTCCTATGGAAACATTTTCTCCATCAATGCTAAGAATGTATCCACTAGCCCAGTTCCATCAAACCTAGGTGCATCACGTAATTTGGAGCCAATCCAACACACTACTTTCATTATTCGTGTACATTTCCTAGTAGAGACTTTATACAACTTATTTTCCACCTTTCCATGGCATCTTATGAATTAGTATCACAGGCTTCACACTTCTCCGACTCAGTTCACCATCCGTCGTGGGATTAATATAATCTTCTCCGTGCCTTGTGATCTGATAGATGTTTTCAATAATAGAGCTCTTTGCATCCTCGTTCACGAGCTCATTGTATATGTCCCCTTCATTTAGATCTAATGGTGCAATCATGCATAAGGTGTTCGTCTCAAGTGACATTTGTCTCTTCTTCAAATTCAACACGACATTGTTGTCAAATGCCCAAATACCAATTAGGGTAGGATAGGGATCTGATTCATCCATTATCTCATTCACCTCAAAATTTGCCTTAGTCTTCACCCCTTCAATATTCACTTCAAACTCTTCTAGCTGACCTATAGGATATATTCTATATTGGTTAGCCAGTCAAAGTTGAATGGGGAATCACACCAAGTTTGGTCTACCCATAAACTCCCAAGATTTCTTCGGCAAGATTTTCACATCAAATCCTCGATCCAACATGACTTTGTCCATCTCATAGATTTCGAGTTCAACCATCATCTTGAACTTTCTTCATGTGCACTTTTGTTTACTAACTTGACACACATCCCTCTCTGGTAAGAGGGATGGTATAGTCACAATTGTCCCTTCTTCCCCCATGCAGTTTGTTAACATGTGTATCAACTTTCTCGCAGCATCAAGATCACTTAACAACTTCAAACAACAACGTAAGAGGTTGCTTACTTGATCTTCGACTTGTTCTTCGTGACCCATGTCGCACAATGCTTCTTCTTGCACCCTGTGCTTCATCTCTTCATGCACATGGTCCTTTATTTCTCTCTATTCGACCCATCACATTTTTTATTGCATGCGGGCTTCTTCCAGTGACCTCTACATCAGACACTGCATCTCCTCACGCACACGAGCTTCCTCCAAAGACTTCTGTGTGGCGCACTATAATTATTCATGGGATTAGGCCTCTTCTAGCAATATCCGTGTGGTAAATTGTACCTCTTCACATACCCGAGCTTCTTCTAGCGACCTTTGTGTCACACACTGTAGCTCTTCCCATTCTCTCTCTTCCTCTAGAGCTCTCTATGCATCGCACAAAAAATGCTTATCATCAAACTTAGGAGGAGCTTGTGCTGCCTTTCTAATTTTCCCCTTCGGTATTTAGCCCGAGATTTCTCCATGATCTAAGTCCATTCCCATCTTGGATCCACCTCGGTTTATCACATGCACATTAACTTTCTCATCATTCTTTTGGTTCCTGCACGACTCTGCAGTAACCATGTTACACCATGTCTTCTTCTCTTCCCACTTTTTCAACAAGTTGGGACAATCCTCTGTGACATGCTTGTTACTATAGTAGGTGCCCAAAAAGAGTGCGAGTTTAGTACAAAATATCAATACATGGCCTATCTCACCACAATTAAATCAAGTGAGTGGTCTTCCTCCACCTCCTCCATATCCTCGTCCTTAGCCACATCCACATTCCACCTCTGGACCTCCTTGGTATCCACCTCTCGCAGTGCCTCTGTGGTCACTATTAGGGACCTAACCTCCCTAACCCCTCATGTAGGTAGAATAATATATTTCCCATGTAATAAAGGACAATATTAATAAGGCCTAGTAATAAGGAAGAATAAGTCAAATGTAAGAAGACCTAATAGAAGCTTCCGCTTCTAGAATATATTCCTCTAGATTGTTTTTGTGGTAGATAGATTTAGTATAAATATGAGTCGATGGCATGAGAAGTTTTGTCTTTAGATTTATTGTAATAGAGCGCTGCTTTGCTAGAGATTTCCCCCTCGAAGAGGCAAGTGAACATTTTTTCCTATCAATAAAGGTATTTTTTTGGTGCTGTGGTTTCATCTATTGTGTTGTTCCACTGTTATTCTCTGCAATATTTCTATTTTCGGTTATTTATAATAAATATGGTACCTTACAAGTGGTATTCTCATCTATAGCAAATCCTAGACAACCCATCTTTCTCATGTGGATCGAGTTCTTCATCTACTCTCTCATCACCAACTTTTCCTCAAACAATCTAAATTTTCTTTTGGAGCCTCAAAATTTGAGTACTTTGGTCATATTGTTGGTAAGGAGGGTGTTAGGGTGGATCCTAAAAACATTGAAGCTATGTAGGATTGGCCTCACCCTAAGACTCTTAAAATCTTGCATGGTTTTCTAGGTTGAATAGACTATTATCACAAGTTTGTTAAGAATTATGGAAAGATTGCGGTGCCTCTCACTGCTCTCCTTAAAAATAATTCTTTCACTTGGACTACAACAACTGATCATTACTTTCAAATCTTGAAGGAGGCTATGTGCACCACTCTTGTCCTAGTTGTTGACTTAAATGGTCTGCACATGGGTTGTAAGACCCAAGGTTCAATTTAACTATGACCAACAAACCCACTAGATACCGACCCTTTTGACATCACCTACTCGCGCAGATGAATTCTCACTTGAGGTATCTATTGGGATTGCAAGAACCAGGCTTCTGCAGTAGTAAGGGAAAGGGAGGTAGATACTTGAGTCATTGTTCCTTGTTCTAGCTTATGTATGTTCTCGATTATTACAAAAATTCTCATAGTCATTCATGAATATTGCACCATAATCAGTCCACAAATTAGGTCTAGTCTACGAAACATAGCAACATCATTCATAAGCGCACATAGAAAAGTAAATAACACAAGATAGAAGATTATCCCTAAAATCTTTCTTTATTCATGTTTCATCTTACCAATTGACTATTACATTCACGACTCTTGCATAATGTTCAACCTCATTGCTCAGTCCCCCTCTATCTCCCAACCTGTTACATATTTACACCCAAAATCTGGGGCTTAAATCCCTATTCTATCTATCCCAAAAATATCCCATTACAATGCATGACATGGACAACTTCAGTTAACTGGTTGTTTGCTTTCTTTTGATTTTCACTCTTTATGCAAATTTTCTGTTGTTCTTCTATTTCTATAATGTTGCACTATCATCCTTCACGATTTATTCTCTCGCTCACTTGCTTTATTCTTCTGCCTGTGCACTGTCTTCCTCCTGCGTGCTTACATTCTTCTATGCACTTTCTTCCTTTTACATACTTTCTTTATTATGCGATGTAACCTTCTGTTGAATTAGGGGCCTTCGAATGTGTGGTAGAAGTCTGACAATAAACCACTCTTGATGTCGTTGATTTGGAATTTGGAAATTCAATCTCCCCATCACATCCTTAAAGCTCTAATCGAAATCCCATACAGACTATGTTTGTACCTGTTTGATCTCTTTTAGCATGGTGATGTACTGCGACTCTGACTTTGGATTTTTGAAATCTTTTAATAGTGCTTGCTTTATCTCTACTAAATTCCCAGCCTGTCTTGTAGGCATAATTCTCTGTAACTTCATATACCATACCAACACACAACCTTTAAATGTTGTTTCTAAATGCACAATTTTTACGACATCATGCTATATGTTTTTAGCGACCCAAACTGTTTGGCACACAAACAAGTGTTATTCTGGATCCTCTGACCCCATTCCCTTGAATTCAATAAGTCTAAGAGTATTATCTACTCCCTCCATGTTGGTTTTTGTAGTCCCTCCTCTTGGTGATGCTGGTGTACTCTGATTCTAACTTTGACTCTGCGCACTACTCCCACTATTCTGACTGCTACTACTCTGTACTCCTCGACTAACTATGATGGATTTTGACAAGTCTTCAAATGTTATCTCTGATTGTGGTGATGCACATGGGGTCATAGATTCAACAAAAGATCTTGTCTGAGTAGGAATTGCTGGCTCTTATATTAATGGACTGGACTGAAACCCCTCTTCTTCTCCTCCTATATATGGTATCTCCACAATTTGGACTAGTGCGCAAGGTTCTTTTTCCTTTGGATCACTGTGCCAATCTTCTCTCCCAGCCCCAATATTTTGCTTCTTGTACCTTCTTCCTCCGTGCAACTCTCCAAAATTTTACTCTTCCTTTTGTATGTTTCCTTCTTGCATCCTCAATCCCTTCCTTCCTTGTTCATTTCTTCCTTCTCTCAGATGATCCTCCTTTCATTCTCCAGCTCCCCCTATGTGAACAAATCCATTTTAGATGTCATACTTCATTATCATCACATGTTTTTCACATAAAAACATTTTTATCCATGTATTCAATGATGCCAAGAACCTCCCACACAGACCTTTGAAAAAATCTCTTCTGTAATACTATATGTTTGAATGCAATCTACTGCAAATTATGTAACATAACCCCCTAGTACACTATCTAACCAAAAATCAAATGCTGAAGTAGTTGGGTTACTTACCAAATTTAACTATCTTACTAATTCAGGAGTCCAATTCTTCAGTCCTGCAACATTAAACCTTCCTGTCTTCTCTACCAACCCTTCTAGCCACTCGGTTAGAATTTTTGGAATTTCTCCAAAGAAAATTTCATGCATATCCATGAACACATACCTTTGCATCAATTGGTTGTCACTCATCTGAGGGTTCATATTCTCTTTTCATGTAAATTCCCATTCTTTTCATTCTAACCATTCTATGATCTCCTTCTTAGTTGGCCTCCAAAACATTCCCTTAATCTCAATGTCTCGGTCCCAACAATAGAACCATTTGTTGGATTAAATGGTTTTCACACAGGTTGTAAGACCCAAGGTTCAGTTTAAATATGACCAACAAACCCACCAGACACCATCCATTTCAGAATCACCAACTTGTGCAGATGAAGTCTCATCTGAGGTATCTATTCATACTGTGAGAACCAGGCTTCTGCAATAGTAAGGGAAAGGGAGGTGGATACCCGAGTCATTTTCCTTCTTTTAGCTTATGTATGTTCTCGATTATTACATAGATTCTCACAATAATTCATGAATATTGCACCATAATCAATCCACAAACTAGGTCTAGTCTACGAAGCATAAAAACATCATTAAGAAGTGCACATAGAAAAGTAAAGAACACAAGATACAAGATTATCTCTGAACTCTTTCTTTATTCATATTTCATCTTACCAATTGACTATTACATTCACGACTCTTGCATAATCTTCAACCTCGCTGCTCAATCCCCCTCTATCTCCCAACCCATTACATATTTATACCAAAAATCTAGGGCTTAAATCCCCATTCTATCTATCCCAAAAATATTCCATTACAATGCAAAATTAGAAGTCCGAGAAGATGTTTGCTTTCTATTAGGAAATATATGGGGTCAACAAGATTCTAACAAGAGATTCTGGGAAGTCTCAAATGACTCAAGAGCCAGATAAAGGAAACTGTCATGAGAATATTGAAGTCAACAAAGGAAAATAAACAATACTTGAGCATTTTCATACACCAAGAATTTTAGGAAACACCCTCTCATGGGGGGACCAACCAATCCCAGAGACGGTGGATGAAGTAGATGATGTTCAAGCCATTTCTTATGATAGGAAGAGACAATTACTCATGAAGGTAACTAGAAAAAAGAGGAGAATCACTTTGGACAGTGTGGTAATGATCACCATGGAAGAAACCCTGCTGGATGTAGGATAATCCATGGTAAGTGAGTTATTAGGGGAAAGTATGGCTATATCTAGTGCCACTATAGATAGGGAAATAGAGGATGAATGAGAAGCCGATTCTATGAGAGAAGAGTTAGTGCATCTTAGATATCAGGTGGAATAATATCAAGACACTACCTAGGCAGTTAGGTTCATGAGAACTTAATTTGAGGAGTTTTATACTCAGTTAAATCAGATAGGGAGGTTTTTATGACTAGGATCGTAAGTTACCAAGAGGAGACTTTTCTCAGCCCCATAACATAAAATAATGATGATATGGTCGGAGAAGGCTCATCAAGTATTGACACAAATCGAGTATATCCGATAGATTCAAAAGGGTCGAGGGGAAGAAGAACATGGAATTAGAATGTTTGTAGACGAAAGCTTAGTCAGGATCATGGTAGCAACATAATATTGGGTACAATTGATAGTTGAACCACAAAATAAAATTAAGGAGAGATGGGAGGAGTGTCTCAAAAATTGGAACAACATAAATCAAAGGATGATAGACCTCCAAATCCCAAAATTTGGTGCTCCTGTTGACTTAGTCGATTTGCATGTTATATTCCAATGGTTTGGAGAGCTCGATGCCGAATTTGGAGTGAATATTTGGGAGATCTGAGCACTTTAAAAGGGACAAGTGAAGAGACTCACCGACAAGCTAATAGGAGCAACATGGGCCCTATGAAATCTAACCTTCGAGATAGTTCAATTCAAAAACTGGGTCATGGAAATGAAGGATGAGCTCAGCATGACGATGGATGAACATCAATTTCCATACCTGCATACTTGTGAAGATCTATTCTCCCAGTGGTACGATTATGAAAAGGCAAATCCTATGAGATAAATGGAACTCACTGACGTTTTTCATGTGAACATAAACCACTTTATATGTCTGTTTTCTTTAGTTAAATGAATGTTTTTGCTATTTTTAGCATGTAGTTTTCGTATAAATAAGGAGGTCGACCTCATTTTGAAGGGTTGACCGTTTTGTGTAATAAGTGAAAGAATCAAACAAAGAATTATTTTTAATTCTAATTCAGAAGCTCATGTAGAAACGAAGATAGTCTTTTTTTTCCAAAGTTTGTGGAGTAACATAATTTGTGGATTGTTCTGCTTTGCTGGTGTTTGCTACAAGCGATTTGGTAAGAAAATAATTGTATTTAAGTTATCTTGAAAGGTTGTAGTCACTAAATATACATTGGCATGAATATGATGTTGTTATGAAATTTGTGTTATACATTAACTAGAATTATTTCCAGTTATTTGTCGTCTTTGCATATGTATTCCTTTTCTTAGATGATGTTTGTTGCTAAATCGATAAGGAAATATTATTGTTTGATATTGGTTGAAGAGTGGTGTCATCTAATTGTTGTTGGTAAGAGGTTATCCTAAACTCAACCTTCCTAAGAATCCAATCATCAAACACTTATTAAATGAACTTATAAAGAAACATAAAACAATCTATAAAGGCCCATTCGATAACATGGTAAATCCCATAGAAATTTTTTGGATCATCCATCCAGAGAATCGCATCATTCCAAATAGGGAAGAGTCTAATTGGGCCTTGTCTCTGGGCATGATTCCTGCTATTGATTTAAAGGGAATTTCGGCCCCTCAACAAAATTGGCGCTAGAAAGAGGGAATCCCGAATGCATGGCTAGTCAAAACAATTCTTTAAACATAAGATTATATCAAGTAGCCTACATATTGAAAACGCCCCACATGCATGGCTAGTCCTTCTCAGGACAACCTTAAGATTGAAGGTACCCCCACTACAAGTTAGTCACCACACACCAAAGATGGTTCATACCTTCACCCATAGATACCTTATGCAATCCTTCATGATGAAATAAATGTGTTTATAAGGATCACAACATCTTATGCTCGACAGACCGAAGCATTACCATTGGCTCCATTTCTCCCTTGCTGGAAGAAAACTAGAAGACTAGTTATCGATACCCCAGATCACATATTTGTTCATACGGTTCAAGATATGATATATTTTTCTCTTACCGAAATTGACCAACCTCTTAGTTTGATTCCCGAAACTCCTCTTGTCACCCCACCAACAAGTACCTATTCGAGCATAGATGATCCATATTATGAGGAAGCAAGTTCTAATTAAAAAAATTCAGATAATGAGTTAGATAATATGGAAAATAACAATGAATAAGTTTAAGAGGTTTACAACGAACCTGCAAAAAATCAACAATGGCTGTCCATGGATTCCCTAGCATTAACAATGAGATTGCATCATTTTCCTAGGCACCCAGAAAAACTTCTCCCAAAATTTGATCTTGAAATCTCCAGCCTACTCGAGGATCATATCAAAAAATTTATATTGGTGATAAGGTTAATGAATTTCAAACATGAAGATGTAGAATGTATATTATTACATTATACCTTTGATAACTCATATTCAACATGGTATTTCAACCTCCCGGTTGGATCCATTAACACTTGGACAAAATTTTAGAAAGATTTCTTTGATAAATTTGTCGAGGAAACGACTACCGGGGCCTTGATGGCTCAACTCTTCACCGCCACTATGGGAACTAAGGAGAAATTCAAGGACTTCAACCAATGTTTCACAACTATTCTCAACAAGTTTCAAACAAATTCCAAGCCCTCCCTAGAACTACAAATTGAGGTGTACACTAACGCATTATCGACCTCTATATCCATGTTCATTAAGATGGTTGCTAAAACTATTCTTGCCAAAAACTTTGAGGAAGATAAAATTATTAATTTCAAATGAAAGGCTACAAATATAGTCAGGTTTCTTTAATAAAGAAAGAAACACAACATACACCTAGGGGAGGGATTTTGTTAACACCACTGCCCGATAAACAAATGAAACATAATGCAGAAAAGGACAATGCACATATGGAACGATTGCAAATAATGGTTAAGAAGTTGTCCAATGATATTGTAGACATGAAGAGGAAGGCAAGGGAAGGCACATCAAACCCTAGGCCTTACAAATTTTTCTTTCAAAAAAATCCACCGTTTAAAGCCTCAGAGCCCCCTCTTGCCAACTTGAACATTGACTTGGGAGAGGTCACCTTAGATTCATATTGTAACTATCGTCAAGAACATCATTCAGAAATGGATTACCCTTAATGGGTGAATGCTATGAATTTGTTGGCGAATCATTTCTTGGATGGATGTTCCCTAACCGAACAACCCAATGATCATATGTCGAATACCGAGGAAAATGAAGTTAGTGAACCACTTGAGCAAACAACTATGGTTCTATTGGATGTCAATCATCGCGCAAAACCAACCTACCATTGCACAAGCTCCTAAGAGAACCCCAAAATTTTCCCCTTTAGTTCAACTGACCCCACCGCTGAGTTCTGGCCTGAAGTTCCCACCTCACGAAACCATAAAGATAGAGTATAACGTGGTAGAATACCTGAAGAAATTGAAAGCTAACATTTAGGTGATGGACTTGTGTAAAATTCCTCAACAGAAATATTTATTGTTGCAAGATCTGGATGAGGACGACACACTCATGTCAAATCCAAGCCCACACTCAAGCTTGGGTACAATAATCCTTAATAATATTCGAAAGCATAACATGAATACAATGATGGCTGATAAGAATCCTAGGTCATATGTTCCACCTTTTCTGTTAACCTTTGAAATTTATAACATGAACCTGCACAATTGTTTGGTTGACTCTTGCACTACCTCCAATGTTATGCCTCTTTCAGTATGCAAGAAGTTATATGATACCCCTATGAAAATCTAAACACATATAATTCAACTAGACATAACTGAATTGAAATTTATTGGGGAGTTAAAGGATGTTATGATTAGGATTGCCTCTAACCCAAAGTTTCATTAGGTCATAGATATCATAATTGTATACATTACAGAGGCATATGGAATGTTGTTAAGTAGTGAATGGTCTGAAAAATTACATGGATATTTTAGTACAGATTGGTCCCACTTATGGTTACCATTGAAGGGAAACCCCAACATGATTAGGATCAACCGAGGAAAATGTTTGAAGCATTCTGTCACATACTTGGAATCCCCTAATGAACCTTCCTCTAATGAATTCCCAGTCTTAGGAAATTACTCCTATGATTTTGAGTTCAGTAATTTCAATCCCTGTTTGTTTGAAGTGTTACTTTCCCAGAGGTCAGAATTATCACTTCATGACAGTCCTGAAATAATTGAGCAATGTAATAAGTATGAATAGAATACCCATGCTCAAGCTGACAACACTAAAATGACAGTTCCAAAGGTGGTCTGGGACAAGAGAGTACCGAACTTTGTGTCTGAAACCTGGACTCTGTACTTTGATGGATCAAAATGTCAAGAAGGGGATGGTGCTAGATGCATTTTCATTAACCTAGAAAGAAAACATAGTTTTATGTCCTATAGATTGGAATTTAAATGCACAAACAACACTGCCAAATACGAGGCGTTAGTTCAAGGAATTAAGAAAGGTATTCATTTAAATATTAAGGGACTAGTTTCTTCGGGGATTAAGAAATCATCGTTAGATAGGTCAATAACACTATCCATTGCAATTTCCCCCATTTGAGGAATTATTAGCAGGAAGTTCACAGGCTGATAGAAAATTTCCTAGCATTCAACATCACAGCCATACCTCGATCCAAAAACACGCTGGCCAATTCTTTGGGCACACCAACTTTGAGGTTCTCTCCCTTAGAGGATTATGAAGCCTAGAGGTTTGCCATAGAATTGTTATACAAGCCTTCGGTCCCAGATAACATTTCTAACTGGAGGATATTTGAGGGATATGAACATATCATATCCTTTTTGACTAATGATGAAAATTTTAGGGATTTGGCCATTGACAATGAAGTTTTTCAACAAATGATTATAGGATATGATAATCAAAGCCCTAACCTAACAAAAAGTAGTGAACCGACCCAAACTAAAGTCCACATTATACCTCGATGAGTAGTTAGTCTTGAGAACATGTTTGACTTGCGAGAGAAATTTAAGAAACCAAAATTACCAAAATCAACAGTTCATGTCCATTCTATGAAGTCATAAATCTAGGAATTGCTGACAACCCCCAGAACATCAATATCGGGAGATCACTGTCACATGAGGAAAATAAGTCCTACCTAAGGTTGTTCAAAGAGTACCAGGATGTGTTTGCTTAGTTGTATTAGGATTTGAAAACATATGACACCAAGATCATTCAACACACTATCCCATTAAGACTCGAGGTCAAACCTTTCCCGCAAAAGCTGCAGAAATTTCACCCATCCTTGGAACCCTTGATGCAGAAGGAACTAAAGAAAATATTAGACACAAAGACAATATTCCAAGTAAGACACTTTGCATGGGTAACCAATCTCATACTGGTTAAGAAAATGTCCTTGGAAATTCGCTTATGTGTAGATTTTAGAAATCAGAATAGGGCCTCAAAAAAATATAACTACCCTATCCCCTCCATGGAAATTTTTTTACAGATCGTATCAGGAGCGTAGATATTCTCACTTCTGGATAGATTCTCAGGATACAACTAGGTGTTAGTATCAGAGGAGGACCGATTGAAAACAACCTTCTGAACTAAATGGGGAACATTTGCCTAGAAACACGTGCCATTTGGGATAATCAATGTGGGAGATACTTTCCAAAGAGCCATGGATGTGGCATTTCAGGGATCAATTAACAAATGTGTATTGGTGTACCCTGATGACATCACTATTTACTCCATGGATAGGGTTGATCATATTTCCCATCTCATCCAAATTTTTGAAAGATGCCGAAAGTATTGGATATCCTTGAACCCAAAAAAGACTATATTTGGAGTAGAGGAAGGAAAAATCTTAGGTCACATCATTTCCAAGGATGGTTTCCATATTGATCCTAAACAAATATTTTTTTTTTTGCAACTGCCACTCCCTCATAACAAAAAGGATATGCAATCTTTCTTTGGAAGGATTAATTTTGTAAGAAAGTTCACTCCATATTTCACAGAGATAGTTAAACTCTTGCAAACAATGATATGCAAAGATGTTGAGTTTAATGGAATGATGAGGGAAAGGAAGCTTTCAAAAAAATTAAGACTGTCATATCACAAACACTTGTACTACACAACCCTGATTTCAACAAAGACTTTATCTCTACACTTTCACTTCAGATCAATCATTAGCTGCAATACTTACTCAAAAGGATGATGAAAACAACAAAGCACCTGTTTCATTTATGAGAACCAACTTACAAGGACTGGAGCTTAATTACCCATCCATTGACAAACAAGCCTATGTTGTCTATAAAGTAGTAAAACACTTTAGACCTTACATCCTCAAGAATCATACCAAGGTCATAGTACCTCATCCAGATGTTAGGTCACTATTCACATAACAAAAAATGGGGAAAAAAAGAGGCAACTGGATGGCATTGATCCAATAATTTGATCTAGAAATTAAACCATAAAGAATTGTCAGTGGTCAAGGACTGTGCAAACTGGCCGCAGAATCCCAAGATCTGATAGAAAATAGGGATTCAGGTTGGGACAACAAGTTGGATTTATGGTGTGGTGAAGTATTGTACATACCAGCCACACAAGAATCTTGGTATGCTGACCTATCTTATTTTCTCCACCACGATACCTGCCATGAATACCTGAAATTGAGAGAGAGAAGAACACTTAGACTAAAATATGCCCAATACTATCTTATTATATCAATACTTTTCCGCTTAAATTATGATGGCATTTTTCTAAGATGTCTAAAAAGGAAGATGTTGAAAAGGTGTTGAAGGAACTACACGACAGTCCTGCAGGGGGCCATTTCACAGGGCAAAATACGACCCATAATATTTTAAGGGTAGGATATTATTGGCCAACTTTGTTTAGAGATGCGCACACATATGTCAAGAGGTGCAACATTTTTCAAATGAGTGTTGGGAAGGAAAATGAAGCAATAATTCCACTAGAACCAGTGCCGATTTCTAGTCCATTTAAACAACAAGGAATAGATATAATAGGAGAGATAAACCCAAACTCGTCCACACAACATAAGTATATATTTACTGCTACTGATTATTTCACACGATGGTCAAAATCCATTACCATTACCCATGTTAATGAAAAGGTAGTAATACAATTTCTTGAACAACACATCATGACAAGGTTTGGGCTGCCTTTGGTCTTGGTATTTGACAACGCTGCATATTTTTATTCTACTCTCTTGACTAAATTTGCATTAGATATAGGGATTATATTGAAGTATTCCGCTAACTACTATCCGCAGGGAAATGGTGTTTCTAAGTCTACTAATAAAAAAATAATAAGGATTCTTAAGAAGACAATCGTAGATAATCACCAGAACTGGCACAATGCTTTACATAACGCTCTATGGGATGATATGGTAACTCCCAAGGAAGACCTAGGGAATTCCCCTTACTTTCTGGTGTACGAACAAGAAGCAATCTTTCCAACCAACCCATATCTCCCGTACTTGCATCTTTCCTAGTCCTCAAGAGGACAACCCTCATCCAATATGCAACAAAGAATTGATACCCTCCTTATGGTTGATGAAGGAGAACAAACTAGAAGGAAGTTTGCATCCCATCAAAAAAAAGTTAAAAAATAGTTTGATAAACACAAGTTTGGTGATAAAAACTTTGAAGTAGAGGACTTGGTTCTTAAGTGGGATAAAATCAATGATCCAAAGGGGAAACATTCAAAATTCCAAAATTTGTGGCTTGGCCCTTTTCAAGTCGCTCAGAAAATTAGGGTAGATACTTACCATTTGTAAAAACTTAGGGGTGAGATTGAAGATATTCCCATCTACGACCAGACCCTAAAGAATATCTTTTCGTAAGTTTTCTCCAAGAAAACTTCATGTATCATAGTTTACCTTTATTTCTTTTTAATTTTATTTTGAGTGACACATTTGGTGTTTTCAATTTTCTTTCCTTTTTTTTTTTGTGTGATCTGATTTCTCTTTGATTTTCTTGTTTTGATTACTCTAGTGATAACCTGATTTTAGGTGTGTTCTTTGTCTAAGTGGTGGTGCAATTTGTTAGCACAAGATTGGTTTATGCCTCAACGTTCCATAAATCCTTCAATATTCATTTTGGCAAATGAATACAATTGTTATGGGATATTTTATTTATTTTGGGGAAAATTGAAACTATATTGGGTTATGCCCAATATACAAGTTCAAGCATAAAAAACACTCATGAATTTGTTCTACCCAATCGCATGTAGACACACAGGTGGGCGTTACCTAAATTCTTGCAGAAAACGAATTGTGCAAAGTTATTTTACCAGTTTTGAGTCACTAACTTAAAACTTGGATTGTGAACAATTGAGAAGGTATTTTTGAAAAATGGAGGAGGTTTTTGTTCATAACATTCCAAATAACAAAAACCACTCTCCATTTTTCAAAATTTATTATGGTTTGATATATATTAGACATAGAAGTTGTGCTACCGAATTTGCACAACGACGCTACCTAATTTCCTGTAGTAGTCACGGTTTTTGGTAATCACCTTGTTGGGAGGTTGCCACCTGTCAAGGAGGATTTGAATGACTTCTAAAGGATAATTTAGATGTGAAGGGACACCTGCACCTAATATTTATCTCCATAAAAGGCCTCATGCATGAGGTGGAAACAATTTATTAATGACTTCCAACAAATTCTTGAAAATTAACAGTTTGTTGGATTTTTGTCTCTTTGATTGTTGCCACCTATATCCAAGGATTAGAATCCAATGGAGGAGATGGGATTCGACCTCCTAATGTTATTTGGATGCTATTTTATATTTAAAGAAGGATATCTCTATTGGAGAGGGGGATTCATGAGCCAAGAGAGGCTAGAGAGAGATGTAGCAGTCAGTTTTCTTGTGTGTGTTCATTTGTAAGCCTGTGGGCATTTTAGGATTGTAAGTATTACTACTATTGGAGACTCATGAGAGCCGTGATTTCATATTGTAACTCTTTTGTTTATATTTCTTCTTATTTAAATATATTGCAGATTTGAGGATCAAAGGCTGTCAATGATTTATGGATCCCTAAGCCGCAGAGGATCTGCTGTATTTTGCCCATCAATCATTGTTTATATTCAAGTATTTGTTGTTTCATTAAATTGAGAGGATCTTTGTTTAGTGAAAATTCTATCTTATGTTTTCCTTCTTCATTCTTCCACCTATCAACATATAATCTTGTTTTCTGTTGAACAACTTTTGTGCCTTCGATGAGTAGGATGTTTGTGACTCCATTGCCCATTGGTGTAGCCTGCTGATCTATAGTTTGCAATACTCTCTCTTTATTTATCCATCTTGATGATCCACCTATTCAAAACCACAATTATCTTTTACATTCTGATGGGTGCTGAGCTTACACTTTAGCAGTCAAAGTATGACTTTCAGTGCTAACACAATCTACTAAAGCTAGATTCTTATCTCTCAGTTTTAAATTCTGCAGAACAATCGAGAGAAGGTTTATTGGTCAGAGGATTCAATGCATGGAAAATTCACGTTTATGTATGCTTGGAATCACAAACATCCCTTCGTATTAAGGGGGTTAATGCTGGACATGCAATCCCTTTTGGGTTGTGTTACATGTAACATTAATGTAAATACAAAGCGTCATAGGTGATAGAAACGATCACCCATTGGGGAAGACCAAGAGTCATCTATTAATGTATATATGCATCTATCTAGCTAATGAAATGCATCAAGTGTGGGGTTATCATTTGATCCGTTAGGATTTTTCGAAATGACTATGGTTGAGTTTTATTTGCATGCATTTATTAACCATTGGGAAACTTAACGAAAGAGCGAGAAAAACAAATGAATTATACAACCATTAACATAATTGCAAATCTGAAATGGAATGAAAACAACAAATCATAATGCACAAGTTTGATAACGGAGTTCGACAACTTTGCCTACGTCTCCGGGCCTTTTCTCTGTGAGGGAGGCTTCTTGATTTCTTTTTGAAAGTTTATTAGTAC